>OX465098.1:36740034-37160153 GCA_949987625.1 Chalcis sispes | reverse complement strand
GGAAATCTGCCTTAAGTTTTAGGAACTAGGAGCAATCAAATAATTACCAGCGAAGCAACCAAGCGCGGCGCTATTTAAACAACATCTAGAGAGAGTCGGTATTCTTCATACATGCAATAAATGTAATAAAAGTTTTCACGATATTTGCAACAATATAATATCTCGCAGTATTCTAATTAACAAAAAACCGACTATTATTTATATGTGCGAGAATTGTTATGCAATTGGAAATCGGAAGAACGGAGATTAGACGGTTGAAAATGTTAATATTAACACGACAGCGAACAGTAGTGGACTTATATTTAATTCTACTCCAGTCTTATCGAAACAGAAGAGTATTAACACGCTTGACACGCCAACAAGTAAAAATGGAAATCAACTTCCTTGTGTCACGTCGGCTCTATCGAGCAAACTTGACTATTAGTAATATATTCGGTTTTTGAGCCTAGACTTGTACGTCTAATAGCTCGGGATCTTTTGCCTGTTGCCGATTTCGAGAGGGCCTTGACCTATTGTGAGTGGCCGATTTTCTTAGCGTAGGCAGTCCGATTATTCTTTAAAGCGGGGGTGTTGGTTTTTCGGTGGACGAAAAGATGTCTCTGCGGGTACCTCCCTTTGCATTTATGTTACATCGAAAATGTCGTAGCGTACATAAACTATTTTTTTATAACAGAATTAAATATAACATTAGCCTCAATATAATTATCGCTACCAATAAAATATAAACTTATTCCTGGTTCAAATTCGAACTTAAATTTATCTTAAATTAGTTTGTAGGGTTAAAATGACTGTAAATTTTTGTAGATCATTTTTAACTATACTTAAATATAATTAAAACTACATGATGACTTATGCTATATAAAATTATTTTAAACATGTATTTATGTGCCAAATGTAGTTTGAAGTACATCGCGCTTTCCTTATACTTAGTATTACAAAAATAAATGGGACGTAAAATGTCGTTTGTTGGTTAATATCAACAACGCTACCATCTCGCTGCGATAATACAGGTTTACTCTTAATATAGTTTTAAGTATTTATGGATTACGGTATATTTGAGTTAGGAAAAATGTAAAATTATTTTATTATCTAGGCGTGTTTTCTGTAAGATCAACACGCGAATGTACGCATCTGGTAAATGCGTGAGAAAGGACAATATTGAGAGGAAGAAAAAGATAATTGTATATTATAAATAGACAAAATCGTCAACAGAGGTGGCTGTTTCGGTGCGTCATTATTGCGGTATTTAAGATACGGAGCGCTGACCCACGCATTAGGTATAGGACAGGCTTCATGGGCGTTCGCGCTATATGCCCCTTTTGATAACTACTACTATGTGGATCTTTAAGATTTACTGCTAGTAGTACTAGAAAACGGAGAAAGTGTTTACTAATGCAAGCATCTGCGTTATTTCGTTCGTATTTAAGATACAGATAAGTTTTGTGTATACAAGTGTTCTTAGGTCCATTAATTATCTACGCGTAGTAAAGTGATTAAGTTGTTTGCGTTGACCGTTAGGGACGCGAAAATCTGCACATTTCTCAGTATTTTCTAAATTTTGTATATTTACATATTGCATTTTTTTCATTACGCCCGCCCTCAACAGCTAAGGGAGATAAAAGAAAAGAAAGTAAAAATAAGAAAGAAGAATGAAAATAAGGCGGTAATACAAAAAAACCAAAAAAATTAGAAGACATTCGAGCAACTTGGGAGGGTCGATGTTACCCTTGCAATAATACTTCTTTGACTGACTCCGGACAATCAACTTTAAATAAACTGGAAATACAAATACAACAATTAATACTAGGAGTCAAAAATATTGAAAATACTATTAAAAATCAAAATGTTATACTAAATGAGTTTCGCGAAAGTCAGTTAATGCTACTTAAATTCAATTCTTCTTTGGACGAGCGAATAACAAAATTAAAAAATAGTCTCGTAACTAATTTTAATATTAAATTCTTGCAAATTGAAAAAAATGTATATAAAATCATAAAAACACAGCACAATAACCTTTTACAACAAATTAATACTGAGTTTTATGACACAAAAAAAATTTTAATTATCTGACTGATGACGTGGCGACCGTGGTGCGGACCATTTCCGATCTTACACAAGCTGACCTAGTCTCTGAATTGAGCACAAAAGCAGATGATTGTATGGCAAACCCTAAACTAACAGCTGTAACTCCGAAGATTGCAAATGGTGGTAAATTTTCTCTGCAAGATGGGGACAAGTGTCGTGTTGGGTCCAGTTGCATCGTAATCTCTAGAACAATCGACTGTACGACGACTAACATTGATCCCATGGACTACGCGGTGGCTGTTCTTAGCACGGTACTTCCCTCTATTACCTCAGAGAATGTTTTATCAGCTAATATAATTTCTCGGGGAAAGGTCGGAGATGGTCCGAGGAGTCTCTTCCTTGCTTGTTACACTCTCTAGTTGCGACCTTATTACACAAATAATGGCGGCAAAACACAAAGTCACTGCTTTTAGTACAACCGATCTAGAACCCTCATTTCTTGATAGGTTTCCAGCATTGGCAAACTGCAAGATCTTTATCAATGAATATCTGAATAAAAATAAATATAATGAATTTAACCAAATTAAATTTCTAGCCAAAAATCTTGGTTTCAAGTATATTTGGCATCGTCAAGGCAGATTTCTTGTCAGGAGAAGAGAGGGTGACCGAGTGCATTCTGTCACCTCTATTAATGAATTTCAAGCATTACATTCAACTTTAGATGCTATAAACAATAATAATAAAAACGAATATAAAAATAAAAATAAAATTAAAAACAAAGATGAGATTAGCGAAGAAGCTGTAGAGAATGTAATTAACAAAAATAAACAAAACGAAAGTACTGCGCCCAGTCAAATTATCCCGATTAAAATAAAAATAAAAATAAAAAGAGAAGTAAGAAAAATAACAAACAAACTGAAATTAAATCAAAAGCATCTAAAAAAGAAAATATAACAAGCAGAGCAGATTGACTATTGCACATTGGCGCAACTGGAGAGACAAAGGGAGTCAAAGGGGAGTTGCGAGCGGGTTTCCTCAATGTGAACTCCCTGCGAGCTCACATTGAGGATGTCCGTCAATTTCTACAGGACGATCCCTCCTACGACCTTTTCGGAGTGGCTGAGACCTGGCTAAACTCAGATGTACCAGACGACGTCATTTAGATTGGTGGTTTTAATCTATTTAGACAAGATAAAAATGTCAGGGGTGGAGGTGTTGCTCTCTATGTTAAAAATCACCTAAGGTGTGAGATTCTCTCTGTGTCGAACACTGAACAAGAGGGCAAACCTTGCACTCCTGAATTTATTTTTTGTAATATTCATATTGTTAAATCTTCTCCTTTATTAGTAGGATTTATTTACAGACCACCTAAAATACCATTTCAAAAAATGAAAATTTCATGAATGATCTTCGCACATTCTGTTTTAACTACAGTTACAAAATCATTATGGGAGACCTGAATGCCGATCTTCTCCGGGAGAGTGATGATGCTAAATTTGTTCGCAAATTATCAGCGGAACTCTCTCTACAGCTGGTTCAGCATGGTCCTACTCATTTCACTCCCACGTCTCGTACCTGGATTGACTTGATTTTCGTGGACGACAACGATACTGTCACGGACGCTGCCAGTATTCCAGCGAACTTTCACAGTAAGCACAATATTATTACTGTTACCACAAACTGCAATATACAAACTCAATCTTTAAATTCTTTTGTGTACCGTGATTTCAAAAATATTTCTCCGGCTGACCTTAATTCTTGTTTAACTTACTGTGATTGGTCGTCTTTTACTGACATAAACTTTGACATCGACGTTGCGCTGAGCAGTATCTGCAATAACTTAGTGGCAGCAATTGAGGTACTAGCTCCCATTAAAACTGTTACTCCTAAAAAAGGTAAACTTCCATGGGTTGATGCGGATCTGCTTCGGTTGTACAAAAAACAGGAGGCTCTGTACCGTCGATTTAGAACTAACGATAAGTCACTATTTGATGAATTTTGTAAAATAAGACTAATTGCAGACGAACGGACGGAGAATGCGAAAACTAATTATTACAACAATAGACTGTTCGATGCTCTCGCAAACAATAATCCGTGTTAGGAATTACGTAGCCTCGGATTTTTACTTGGGCATGAAGTGGATTTGAATGGCATTACACCTGATGATTTAAACCAACACTTTGCGGGTGTATCGGCATCCCCGTGTGGCGATGATGTGACAATGCGTGAGAGGATTATTAATAATGCAACGACAGAAGGCTTTGCCTTCAATCAAATTAACCTGGACGATGTAATTCTCGCAATTTCTGACTTTTCATCGCGGGCTCGGGGAGCTGATGGTATTCCACAGTCGGTCATAATCAAATCTCTGCCAATAATAGGACAATTCCTTGTGCAGCTGTTCAACTGCTCTTTTGCAAGAGGTATTTTTCCGCTGGCCTAAAAGAGAGCACAAATTATTTAGCATCGGACTTTAGACCGATTGCGATATTGTGCTTTCTTTCAAAGGTTCTGGAGAAATTAGCATATAAACAGTTGACAACTTTGATCTGCATCTGACAACTTCCCGCATTCTCGACCCTCTTCAGACAGGTTTAGACCATTTCATTCTACACAAACAGCCCTAATGGAACTCACTAACGATATCAGACTAAATATCGACAAAAAAATAGTGACGTTACTTCTATTCAACTTCAGCAAGGCTTTTGACACAATATTACCGACACGACTACTTGAAAAATTGCAGTCTATGGGGATTTTCAGGGCAGCTCTCAAGTGGTTTAATTCTTATTTATCAGATAGATGGCAAGCAGTTAGCACTACCTCAGCTGGAAACTCCGACTAGCTGAGTACGAATTTTCATGTGCCACAGGGATCTGTCTTGAACCCCTTCTGTTCTGCTTAAACATTAACGACTTACGTGACGCACTTGACACTAGAAGGATTCAGCATATATTGTATGCAGATGACCTTCAAATATATATTCAAACTTCTATAGACTGTCTTGATGGGGGGATATCAAAGCTTCAGCGGGCAGCCAAAGCAGTTTCGGATTGAGCCGTGGATGCCGCTTTAAGACTCAATACAAGTAAAACTAAGGCTATTTATTTTGGTTGCCAAAGATTCGTTAACGAACTTTGTGAAAAGCTAACCTTTATTGATCTTGGAGATGGCGTCTGAATCCCCTTTTCGGACACTGTAACCAGCCTTGGGATGATTTTAGACTCGAGATTATCATGGAAACCCCATGTTGATAATTTAACGAAAAAATGTAATCGAGTGTTATATAATCTTCGTTTCTTTTGGAAATATATCTCCCAAGAGCTGCGTAAGATGCTTGCTGAGGCGCTGCTATTTCCTTACCTGGACTACTGTTCAGTAGTTTTGCTGCATGCTTCTCAAGAACAACGTAATCGACTGCAAGTTTTACAAAATTCCTGTGTTCGATACGTGAAGGGTCTAAGGGGTGACGACCATAATTCTCTTCATCGGGACTCTCTGGATTGGCTGCGTACTGATATAAAGAGACACTATTTTACGGCTGTACTTATGTACAAAATCATACACATGCGTGTTCCTGACTATCTAGAGAGTCTCTTCTCTAGATTTATGCCCAGGGGACCTCTTAGAGGTAAAACTAAGGAACTCGTTGCTCCTCTGATGCGCTCTGAGACTGGGAAGCGCTCTTTCCAAGTTCAAGGTGCGCATTTATGGAACTCTCTGTCTACTAACATACGAAACATCTTGTCTCTCGGTAGGTTTAAAAAAGCGGTCAGGACTACCTCGAACTCAATCAGTAGCGTCTCTGTATTATTTTATTGTTAATTTATTTATTTATTTATGTGCGTTGTATGTTTGTATTTAAGTAACATTGTATTTGTATTTGTTTGTATTTAACTATCTGTGATATCACTTGTTTGATTGACAAGATTAATTTTAGCTTTATTAGTTTTTAATTTTCACGACTGTGATATCACGTGCAATATTTTTTCATAAATACTAAAAAATTTCATATTAATTTTGTATATACTACTGTGATCAAAAAGTAAGGTGAATTTGTTTATAAAATGTAAATTCTTTATTTATTCTTCCAAATCAATTTAATCCACTTCAAAATAATCCCCGTCCAATAAAACGCACTTTAGCCAACGCTTTTTCCAGTCCTCGAAATAGTCGGAACAGTCTTTTTCCGGTATAGCCTTCAAGACCTTCTTCGATTCGGTTATCTCCTCAATCGTGTCAAAACGGCGTCCACGCATTGGCTTTATGAGTTTGCTGAATAGCCAGAAGTCGTACAGAGCCAAATCAAGCGAATACGATGGTTGCGGAACGATACGAGTCGAGTTTTTGGCAAAAAGACGCAAAGAACCAATGCAGTATGACATGGTGCATTATCGTGATGAAGGAACCAAGAGTTGTTGGCCCATAATTCTGGCCGTTTCAGACGAATAGCTTCACGAAAACGACGCATAACGCTCAAATAATATTTTTTGTTGACAGGACAACAAGGAACTTATAGTGCACCACACCACGATAATCAAAGAAAACTGTCAATATGACCTTGACTTTTGATCGACTTTGCCGTGGTCTTTTCGGTCTTGCTTCACCTTTTGCACGATAATCGCTGGATTGGTCGGTGGTTTCAGGGTCGTATGCGTAAATCCAAGTCTCATCTTCAGTAATGATGTATTTCAAGTGGTCCTGATAGTCAGACAGCAAAATTTCACACACATCAACGCAACGCTTTTTTTCCAAAAAATTAAGCGATTTTGGCACCAATCGAGACTTGACGCGTTTGAGACACAAAACATCCTTCAAAATGGTTTGAGTTTAGCTGAATGATATTCCAACACTATCAGCGAGGTCTCTAATTGTCAATCGACGATTTTCAAGCACCAAATTATTGATTTTTTGGACATGGCCCTCGTCGGTAGACGTTGTTGGTCGTCCAGAGCGCGGTTCGTCTTCAACGCGTTCTCGGCCTGCTTTAAACTCGTTGTACCACTTATAAACGCTTTTTGTGCCATAGTTTGATCAACAAAGGTCTTCCGCAACATTTTCAACGTGTCCGCACAAAATATTCGTTCCGCAAACGAAATTTGATGCAAGTTCTTTGCTCAACAAAATCACCCATTGTAAAAATCGAAAAATTCACTTTTGGTTGTTGACAAAAACACGTGTAACTCGGAGATAATTAAATCTTTTGACAAACAGACGCTTAGTAAATGTTATAAATAGTCCTACCAACCTAAGAAAAAAAATTTACCTGCCTTCCTAATGCCCGGGAGTTTTAAATGACAATTTCACCTTACTTTTTGATCACAGTCTGTGATATGACGTGCAATATTTTCTATAAATATTAAACATTTTGTATTAATTTTTGTATATACAGGGTGCGTGAGGTATTTGAGGACAACTTGAGAGTAAAATAAATTAGCTTGTATTTTTAATAAAATTTAAAGCAATTTTAGGAATTTTTTATACAACATTAAATTAATATATGGCTATAAAGTTATTCAATAAAATCGCCATTAGCAGCAATAACCTCTTCGATCCGGGTTCGGAAACGATTACATGCCCGAATCAAATGCTCCTTGTTAATATTGACCATAACGGCATTAATAGCAGTCTTCAGCGAAGAAGTGGTGTTATGAGGACGCTTATTGATCTCACGCTCAACTACGCCCTATACGTAATAATCCAAAGAATTCAGGTCTGGGGAGCTAGGTGGCCATAGGTTCGGTGTTATGTGGTCATGAAAATTTTCGGCCATCCAATCTTGTGTCGCCATCGCTTTATGTGAAGGAGCAGAGTCTTGTTGAAAAATGTATGGTCTGCCTCCGCTTACATTGTCTATCCAGGATTTCACTACCGTCTCCAAAACCTCGATGTATGCAGCAGAGTTCACTCGAAGTCCTTGAGTAAAAAAGTGTGGTGGCATAACATGTCCTTTGTTGCTGACAGCACCTGAAACCATAACAGTGGCTGGAAATTTTGTGTGCATAACAACAGGAACCTTCGTAGGATTTGAACATAGCAATCTGTCATTTCTGAGATTGGTCTTTTGATCTTGGTCAAAATTTTTTTCGTCGGAAAAAACCATAACATTTTGGGCGCCTCAGGATGTTTGATTTTGTTTAAAAGACGTTTTGACCGAAGAACTCTCTGTTCCCGTGTTCGTTCCAAAATAAACTGTCCTCTGCGCATCACGTAAGACTTATACCGAAGGTCTTCGTGGACAACTCTACGAATGAGGCGCTCAGAAACATGAAGCTCACTCGCAAGGACCCTCATTGATTTTAAAGGGTCCTCGTCTATGATCGCTTGCACTTGCTCTAAAAATTCTGCAGATCGGACAGTGTCAGAACGTTATTCGTGCTTTTTGTGTTTTGCAACCGATTCTGTATCGCCTCCTGATGCTTCCAATTCACGGCGAACCTTATGCACGAATAAACGGGCGCAATTAGGAAAATTAGAGATCTCTAAATCTGTATGGTTCGCACATATAGCGACGATGACAGCATGTCTCTTTATTTCTTAAGTGATGTTGTAGTCCGCCATTTATTATCTGAAAAGGAAAAAAAATAAAAAAAAAAATTCGCGAAGTTATAGTCACATTTATGCATGTCCTCAAATACCGTACGCACCCTGTACATAAGAATAAACACTCTATCTATCTTTCTCTCTGTCTCTCTGTCTCTCTCTCTCTCTCTCTCTCTCTACCTCTCTCTCTCTCTGTCTGCCTTTGTAGTCCATTGACGGGGCCTTGACGTCTTCTTCTTCTTGAATTCGAACAGTGAATAGTTTAATATTTGTTCTTAAAGGAACAGTTTTTTAAAAGAAAATATGTAACACATCGTTCAATAAGTCCCGAGACTAACCAAGAGATGGTGCTAGTAGTATCAAACTGGCCACGTTTCCATAGAGTGCGAACCTTTACATGAAACATGTGAAAATTTCACGTCGATCGGATTACAGACAGCAGAGTTATCGAGGTCAGAGTAAAGTCACTTGGTAATTTGTTTGAAAAATGGAAAAAAGCGAGTTTCGCGTGTTGATAAAACATTGTTTTTTAATGGGTAAAAACACCGTAGAAGCCCAGCAATGGCTTGAAAAACATTACCCGGACTCCTCTTCATCCAAACCAACGATTTGTCGTTGGTATGCTGAGTTTAAACGTGGTCGTACGGACACAAACGATGCGGAACGTTCGGGTAGGCCATTGGAAGCCGTTACACAGGAAAATGTGAGTAAAGTGTTAAAAATTGTAATAAAAAATCGCAAAGTGAAGGACCGTGAAATTGCAGAAATGACACAGATATCGTCTGGAAGCGTATTTACAATCCTTCATAAAAAATTGAGCATGAAAAAGGTTTTTTTCCAAGCGGGTGCCGCGATTGCTTTTAGTGGAACAAAAACAGCAACAAGTCGACGATTCAAAGAGCTGTTTATCGCTATTTACTCGCAATAAAAAGGATTTCCTGCGTCGATACGTAACCATGGATGAAACATGGATACATCATTTCACTCTGGAGTCGCATCGACAATCATCTGAGTGGCGCATAGCTGGCGAAAGCCGCCCAAAGCGTCCAAAAACGCAGCAGTCTGCTGGCAAAGTCCTGGCGTCTGTTTTTTGGGATACACATGGCGTGATTTTCATTGTCTACCTGGAACAAGGTAAATCGATTAACAGTGATTATTATATTGACTTGTTGGTACGTTTGAAGGAGGAGATCGCAGCAAAACGACCGCACAGCAAAAAAAAAAAAATCCTTTTTCACCAAGACAATGCACCATGCCACAAGTCCATGAAAACAATGGCAAAATTAAACGAATTGGGCTTTGATTTGCTTCCCCACCCCCCGTATTCGCCAGATTCAGCCCCCAGCGACTACTGGCTCTTTGCTGATATCAAAAATATGCTTCAGGGAAAAAAATTTGGCTTGAATGAGAAGGTCATTGCCGAAACTGAAGCCTATTTTGAACCAAAGGATAAATCCTTCTATAAACATGGTATAGAAATGTTGGAAAGGCGTTGGCAAGATCGTATCACTCTAAAAGGAGATAATATTGATGAATAAAAATGATTTTTGAAAAAAAATGTTGTTTTTGTTGTTAGTCTCGGGACTTATTGAACGATGTGTTATATGTGAAAATGAAGAGAAGATGAGTGCGGCTGCCGGTGCTGCTGATCGACTCGTCTTGCTTCTGAATTCTTCGTGGTTCCAAATGGTTGCATGTCCCTCGAGTGCTGCCTGAGGTCTGCCAATTGCCGAAAATTTTGTGCGGTATCTAGGCAGATCGGTGAAACTGTCCCGCAATTTTCCTATTGGCCAGAAAATTTGGGAAAAGGGCAAGTTTTTCGGGCTCACGTTTCCTAGCGGGCCTCTCGGAGAGGGTGTGGTAAGCCTCTGCGAGGGTGTGTCGTCTTGATGTTGGAGAAAGTGAGAGAGATTGAGAGGGGCTGTCTATTTTTATAAAATGTTTGTTAAACTTAAGATCTAATACAGATATTTTTTTTAGTAGAAATTCTCATGTTCATTTATAATCTATGTAAAATTTGAACTAGGCTACGAAAAAAATCAATTTTGTAGCTTACTTCTAACTATAATTACAATTAGTTAATTTATTTTCGCTACATTTCTTTTTTGTTTCATAAGGTTTTTCTTAATTTAATATACATTGTAACGTTTGAAATTTTCTTCATCTTCTGACGTTTTTATCACGTTATTAACTATATACAGTCTGTCAAGTAAGAGCGTGGTCGTGTTAATTTATAAAAAAATTCATTTGATGGAACTTCCATATTTATATACACATTGTACACATTACAAACAATGATGCAATTTGGTCAATAATGTGTCCAGTCACCACCGGCGTCGATAATTGCCTGGCATCTCCGAGGCATGCTTTCTACTAATTTGACGGCGTATTCTAGTGGCAAGGATCTCCAGATCCGACGAATTTCGTAAGACAACTGCTTCAAAGTGTATGTGCGTCTTTCACGAAGCTTCTGTTTAATATATGCCCACACATTTTCAATAGGGTTTGCATCGGGCGACTGCGACGGCCAATTCAATGTAACGATGCCAGATTGAGTCTTTCACTGAGTACAGAGCTTGCTGCGGTGTTTAGGATCGTTGTCCTCCTGCAGAATCCAATCTTCATTTTTTGTAATGAACCATCGTTTGGCAGATGGCAGTAAAGCCTTTTTGTAGATTTTTATCATTTTCTCGGCATTTAGGTTGTCAGTAAAGAGGTGCAAAGTGCCGAATCCCTGCTTTGAGAAGCAGCCCCAAAGATGCACCTTTATTCCATGTTTTACGGTCCGCTGAACAAGCCTATTTGTGGAAGTTGACCAGGCTCGCGTGAGGACAGAACGTGCTCATATAGAACATTCATCAGTAAAAATGACATTCTCAAAATCTCTATCAATATTCTCATGCGCCCAAGCGAGTCGCTTTGTCACATGTTTTTCAGTCAACAGAGGCTTTTTCATTGTGTTGCGCCATTTCAGATGATAAGTACGAAGATGGGTTCGGCTAGTTTCGTAGGATATATCTAAACCTTCCGCCATTAATTTTGCTTGTCCTTGCCGCAGTGTTAAAGCGGGATTCCGCGAAAACAGATTCACTATTCTTTTTTCATCTTTTTTGTTCACTTTTCCTATCGAGCCACGTTCTGGTAAATCATCGACATTGTTAACCACTTTATATCGCTGTATCCACTTCTGTACAAATGCCTTCGACTTTCTCATATATTTAGCAGCCGCTGATTGCGACATTTTGGGACCTTTCGGGTGGATGCAAAGGAACACAGCCTCGTAGCGCGACGCGTACTTAGCACTAGTACATAGCGTTTAACGTGATTCTGTTCCAAAAGATCAACGACAACTGAATCTTTGTTGACAATGCATTAAGGACAAAGCTTTTCTCTATCGGCTCGCGAAAGAATTAGAGCAAAATCTTTCATTACTTGTCGGTGAACTTGACCACGCTCTTACTTGACAGACTGTGATATTTTCGTTTTCACAAAGAGTTTAGCTTAAATATTTGTTTTTATGGTTGTCTGTAATTTAATGAATAATAGTGACAATTGTTTCGTGTTTGTTGAATTTAGGTAAAAATATCATAGTAAAAGTTCATTTGATAAATTGCCTTTAAATAATTTTAATTTGTGTTTAAGATATAAATCGATTTCAAATTTACACCATTATTACATAATCTAGACAACTATAATTTAAATCTTATTGTTTAACTCTAAATATAATCTTAATTATTAATTTTTTTAAAATATAATTTGTGGACTAAATAATTCTACATTAAAATAATTTTAAAGTGATTAATATAAATCATAATTTCTAGCTTTGAAAATAATAAAAAAAATATCTTTCTTACTAGGAGTTTTAATTTCTAATTATTATTCAACATTACCACATAAAAATTCACATGCGAAAAACAAAAACCTTAGGTATTATTTAGTATTAAAGAATGATGAATTTTTTATATAATTATAAAGAAAATCGCAAGAAAACGCTTCAACAAAAGAATAACACATCGTTCAACAAGTCCCGAAACTAATCCAGAGATGGTGCTAGTAGTACTAAACTGGCCACGTTTCCATAGAGTGCGAACCTTTACATAAAACATGTAAAAATTTCACGTCGATCGGATTACAGACAGCAGAGTTATCGAGGTCAGAGTAAAGTCACTTGGTAATTTGTTTGAAAAATGAAAAAAAGCGAGTTTCGCGTGTTGATAAAACATTGTTTTTTAATGGGTAAAAACACCGTAGAAGCCCAGCAATAGCTTGAAAAACATTACCCGGCCTCCTCTTCATCCAAACCAACGATTTTTTGTTGGTATGCTGATTTTAAACGTGGTCGTACGGACACAAACGATGCGAAACTTTCGGGTAGGCCATTGGAAGCTGTTACACAGGAAAATGTGAGTGAAGTGTTAAAAATTGTAATAAAAAATCGCAAAGTAAAGGTCTGTGAAATTGCAGAAATGACACAGATATCGTCTGGAAGCGTATTTACAATCCTTCATAAAAAATTGAGCATGAAAAAGGTTTTTTTCTAGTGGGTGCCGCGATTGCTTTTAGTGGAACAAAAACAGCAACAAGTCGACGATTCAAAGAGCTGTTTATCGCTATTTACTCGCAATAAAAAGGATTTCCTGCGTCGATACGTAACCATGGATGAAACATGGATACATCATTTCACTCTGGAGTCGAATCGACAATCATCTGAGTGGCGCATAGCTGGCGAAAGCCGCCCAAAGCGTCCAAAAACGCAGCAGTCTGCTGGCAAAGTCCTGGCGTCTGTTTTTTGGGATACACATGGCGTGATTTTCATTGACTACCTGGAACAAGGTAAATCGATTAACAGTGATTATTATATTGACTTGTTGGTACGTTTGAAAGAGGAGATCGCAGCAAAACGACCGCACATGAAGAAGAAAAAAATCCTTTTTCACCAAGACAATGCACCATGCCACAAGTCCATGAAAACAATGGCAAAATTGAACGAATTGGGCTTTGATTTGCTTCCCCACCCCCCGTATTCGCCAGATTCAGCCCCCAGCGACTACTGGCTCTTTGCTGATATCAAAAAAATGCTCCAGGGAAAAAAATTTGGCTCGAATGAGGAGGTTATTGCCAAAACTGAAGCCTATTTTGAAGCAAAGGATAAATCCTTCTATAAACATGGTATAGAAATGTTGGAAAGGCGTTGGAAAGATTATATTACTCTAAAAGGAGATTATATTGATGAATAAAAATGATTTTTGAAAAAAAATGTTGTTTTCGTTGTTAGTCTCGGAGCTTATTGAACGATGTGGTATATAATATTTTTGTTAATGCTAGTTAGAAAAAAAAAAAATTATAATATTTACGCTTATTTGTAATGCTAGTTTTACGAACTATTTTGTTTTTATATTAAATGCTTTCAAAAAAAAAATACGTTATTCAATACATATAATATTGAGTAACGCCACTGGGGATAAGGGTGGCTTACAAATGTAGGAAAGCGGGCGGGTTGCTTACAAGCACTGTTAAACAGACCGATTTAAAACAGAACAAAACAAACACCTTTTATTGACTCTTAGTATTACATACAATAATTTAATTCGCGTTTTTACACGAGCCCAGGGCGCCAGCTACACACGTGTTGCGAGGTTTCATGCGCGGCACTTCCGCTCGCACGGCTAACTCACGGTTAGAGCGGTCGCGGGCAAACAACTACGAAAAACGACAAAAATGGCGCGTAGCACGTGTCGCGGTCGCACACGCAGCCGGGAAGAAACGAGGACGATTCGAGGACGGGATGCCTCCTGGTAACAGCTACTGCATTCGGGGTGTGCTTATCAGATATTCTACACACACGAGTACAAGAAAACTTTTCGCCTATAACATGCTCGTATTTTGTTAAACGCTGGTTTGTTCGCGACTGCTCTCAAAAACGGAATTGAACGGAATGAACGAGAAATTTCGGAGCGGCACTTTCGCGAGCGCGGATTTCAGATAAACGTTCTGCGCCGGCGCTACGTGCGTGTAAAATACGTTACGCGACGCGGCCGCCGCGCGCACTCAGCGCTGTCAGCAGTTTACACCACCGCGCGCCAGCAGCGCGCGTTCTAGGTTATCCGCACGCGAGGGCTTGTATTGTATCTGTTTTTCTCTGGAGCAGCGAAAATCATTATACGATGTCCAAGGAGTCCAGGTTAGTCGACGCGTTCCATGGCTGTTAGGCGTCGAGTCATTTCTCTCTTCTCTCTCTGTTACACGTACGGCATAGCGGTGGATCAATGGCAAGGCGGATCAGAACGATAGGCGGCGGAGTAGGCGAGGCGGCGGTGCCGGGGACAAAGATGGCCTACTAGCAGCGGCAGCAAGGCAACGCTCCTAGACACTCCCGGGTATGTAATCACTTGCACAGAGAGGCTGTGCTTGTGTGTTTCCTTGCTTCCTTATCTCCCCTTATCAATTTTCCTATCGTGTTGTGTGGCAGTCTGTACCCCTCTTCCTAGGTGTAGCTGCTACTATTATTTTCTTCTTCTTTTAATTGCTGTCTGGAAAGTTACAGGTAAGAAACAACGACAAGGACATGAAAGTGCTTGGAGAAGGAATCCCTGTTGCAGTGTGTGCGAGCACTTTTACAGCTGACTGTAGGCTCCTGAGACTGGCTCCACGCTAAAGCCTATACTTGAGCTTTAAGCCCCTATACCTGGAGGAGGTATAGTATACACAGCCCTGCGTGGCAGTCCTGCGAGACTGCCTAGATTGTAAAGGGCAGTGTGGGCTACGAGGAGGCTCACAAGCTATGCTTTGGCTTCCTCATGTGACTGGTGCAAAACACTACGTCACGACTCCCCCCCCCCTGCCAAACGGTGGTTATGGGGGAAGTGAAGCGACTCCATAATCACTGTTTGATCCTTACTAGGATCGAACTTTTTTGCGTTTGCATAGCGCTTTCGCTTAGCCTAAGGTGAGCGGTCTCACCTGTAACGGTGTAGGTGTGCGGTGGAATACCGTTGTGCGGACATCATCTTCTTCAGCGTGGCTCATCTGAGTCAGTGTTCTAGCTAAAGTGTACGCGGTGTACGGGTGCACGCGGGATTACTAAGCGAACTCGAATCTGAACGAATAAGACTATATTTCTGGTTGTTTACGAGACTGGCTCGACCTTTGGGCAGAAATACAATACAAAGAAAAACAAAAATTAAAATTACCATTATCGTTACGCAACGTGTCCTAACGACGCGGTCTCTCATAACCCGCTCCAACATCACTCATACCAGTGAAAAAAAATAAAATACTTAAGATTAATACACGCATTATTGAGATACAACCCTTGATTATTGCATTAGATGCTTATAAAGAAAGAGCATGTAAATAGGATGTAAAGGTTCTAGCCAATAGTTTCAATCATACCGTGCTTACCTGATGCAGTAGCGGTATTATTCGACAGCCGCATTGCTGTTCAATAAATAAAAAAAAAACAAATTGGTTTCCTTGGTGGCCTACTGCCAGTAGGCGGTTATATTCAACATGCTGAGTTTACTCGTTGCCTCGTCGGAGAGTTGTTCGTAGCAGGATACGAGTGTGGCATGCCGCTGAGGCTCGTTGGTGGCACGAGCGATTTGCGCCAACGCAAGTGATAATAATAGAAAAAATATATATAAAAAGGATGGGAGCAAAATACAAAAAAAAAAGCTCAAAATAATAAAAAAAATGAAAAGGAAAAGGTAATGCTCTGCTGGCTTGGGGTGCTTCGCGGTTAAACCAAAACAATAAAAAGAAGGGGGCAAGAGAAACCAAAAAAAAATATAGCATGCGGCATACTGGCGAAATGAGCGGGATAAGGCAATAGGAGTAATAAAGCATACTAATCTGTTAAATATAAACTATATTGTTTTTTTTTAAAGAATACAAAAATCGAACGAAATAAGCGGCGACAATATCGTATAAAACAACAAAAAAAAACTTTCCGCAAATGAACGCGGGCGGTGCAGGGAGAAGGGGTAAAAACTATAACAATGAAATTCAGGCTCGCTCACTTACTCTAATTTACACACTAGCTTATTTTATTGCTTGCAACTAGACTTACCTTATTAGACTTACAGCTAAGCAAAGTTACTGAACAAAATACAATTACTTGACCACAAAAAAAAATTAAAAAAAAAATCTAAACTACCAGGGGCTTACAACTAACTTAATACTACGCAAAAGAAAAAAAACTAACTAATCTAAGCGACATAAAAAAAAGGCGAGTTAAACAACAAAAAAAAAAACAAAAAAACAAACTATTTTCCGGCTTTGCGCTTGCGGCGCAACTGTGCCTCGATGCGCCGTTAAATACGGCGCTCGTATTCCCGCTGGCAGGCGCTACGCGAGCATTTCGGAAGTGGCACTCCGGGCGTGCCACAGAAGGTGCAATATACACCTCGGGGTCAGGGGCACTTGTTGAAACTGTGGCCGTCGACGCCACAGTTCCAACACCCACGCCGCCAAGTGCCGTGCTCAGCGAGTGGGCGCATATCCACCGGGGTGCGCGCGGTGGACGTTGCAAAGCGGGAAAGCGGCGCAGTCTGCATCGCTACGCTTGTCATCTGGGGTTGCGAAATAGCTGGCGGGGCGATGCGTCCGCGGCTCAGCCCTCCCAGGAAACGGTCACGCCCCGCACGGGGTAGTGCGGGCAGGGTGGGGGCAACCTGCTCGGCTCAGGCGCAAACCAGCGCAAATCGCGCCTTTACTACCGCTTGGCGTGCAGTAAGGTCTGCGACCGGTTGGTCAGGCGGCGGCGGCCCCATGGCCGCAATCGTTACTGTGCTCGTGGTATCGGCGAATGACGGCGGTGGCGGTAGCGGGAGGTCCTGGTCTTTCGGCTGCGGTGAAGCGGGTGCGGGCGGTGGCGGCAGATCTTCATCAAGACCGCCAGACTAGCCCAGCTGTCCTCCCTTTTGCTGCTCCTGCCTTTTTGACATTGCTATAGCTGTGGGCGAAGGAAGAATGCGATTAGCGTCGCGCGGCGGTACGTAGCGTTTCAAGTCGCCTACGTGGATTTTGGTTTGCTTATTCGAGTTGGCATCTTCGACGAAGTAGACTACCGGTGAGAGTACCTTGACGATGGTCGCTGGCCCTACAAATCGCGTGCCATTTTTGCTACGAATCCTTCTCCGGCGGAGGACACATGGTGTTGGCGGCGGCACACTAAATCGCCCACCTGATATTTAACGTCGCGTTAACGGTGGTTATAGTGCGCTGATTGTTTCGCAGTCGCTTGCTCGATGTGTCTTTTTACTAGGTCGTGTACCGCGGGTAAGCGGGTTACGCGTTCGAGCCATTGTTCTGCATTGGGAGGACGTACAGGGGCGAGATGTTCAAGATGTTTGCGAAGAATCATGCAAGATTACGGGTTACGGCCGAAATTGAAGAACGCCGGGGAAAATTTGGTAGATAAATGTACCATACTGTTGAGCGCGAGAGAGAATTCATTGAGATGCAGATCCCAGTCATGGTGATCTTTGCTAAGAAAGCTGTTAATCATCGTCCGCAAATTCCGATTAACGCGTTCCACTGGGTTGGTCTGCGCATGGTACGGAGGAATGGTGAACTGCGTCACTCCGTACTGTTGCAACCGCTTGGTTATCGTTTTGTTCGCAAATTCGGTCCCATTGTCCATGAGCAGGACCTTGGGACAGCCTCACCGGTTTATTATTAAATCGTCGAACGTTTGCAGTACACTCTTCGCGTCGGCTTTTCGTAACGCGCGGATTTCGATATAGCGCGTGAAGAGATCCCCGAACACGATTGCATAACGGTGCCCTCATTTTGACGATGGTTTTGGCCCTATCACGTCCGCGGCAACTACCGTCCACGGTCAATTAATGTGTCGCTCCCCTATCAAGCCAGCTGGTGCTTGCTGCGATACCTTGTGTGCTTGGCACTCTTGGCAAGCGCGTACGTAGCGACACGTATCATAGTAGATACCCGGCCAATAATAGTCAGTAGCAAGTCGCGCATAGGTTTTCTCGACGCCAAGATGACCCGCCTGTGGCGTATCATGCGCTTCAAACAATGCTTTAGCGCGGTCGCCCTACGGTAATACGAGCTTCCACGCATCGAGATCCGGTACTAATGGATTAATCAGCTGGCTCGGCCAGTGCTCGTTGTCAATACGCCAATCCGGGAATATGTGCGGGCGGGTGCGAACAGCTAGTAAACGTCGTTGATACCATTTATCGTTCGTGTGCGCAGACCCAGCTACAGCGGCGGCTTCTAAGTTATTTTCGAACGTACGGGAAAGTGCGGCTGGCACTTGACGCAACGCGTCTTTACGATGCACAAATTTAATGGAATAGTGCTGCAAAATAGTATTCCATCGCCCTAAGCGGCCCATGGGGTCCTTCAACTTATGTAAGCACAAGTGGCTGTTGTGATCGGTGATCACCGTAAATTCCTCCCCTTGGAGGTAACCTTTAAGCTGCTCGACGGACCAGAGCACCGCCAAGCACTCCTTTTTCGTCACAGAATAGTCGCGCTCGGTTTTGGACAGAACGCGGCTTACAAAATAGATCGGGTGCTCGTGTTTAACGACCTCTTGAGTTAGGACATCTGCAATTGCATAATCACTCGCGTCCGTTTGCAGCGTAAACGGGCGGGTGACATTCGGGCAAGCTAGCACGGGCACTTGCGTAAACGCTTGTTCATTTGAGCGAAGGCAAGCTGTTGTTCTTCGTTCCAATGCCAACGAATTTCTTTCCGTATATGTTGCGTGAGTGGTGCTATATACGCTGCCAGATTATCAATGAAACGCGAATACCAAGCCACCATGCCTAAAAATCGCCTTAGCTGGCGGACGTCTGTAGATTCGGGGTACTCGATAATCAGCTTTATTTTATCATTGTCCGGCTTCAAACCTTCTTCGTTTACGACATAGCCTAAGTAGCGGATTTCAGCGCAACAGAACTCAGATTTTTTTCGGTTTAACTGAAAATTGCTTTCTTTAAATGCTGCGAGCAGTCGTTCCAGCTACTGCAAGTGTTCTTGGAACGTGGAAGTGACGATAATCACGTCGTCTAAGTAGGTGAAGACGTGCGGTTCCTACTGCGGCTTAATAAGGCGGTCCATGATTCGTTAAAAAGGCGTTCGTCAAGCCGTATGGCATGCATGTGAATTGATAAAGTCCGCGTCCAGGGATGCAGAAAGCAGTGATCTCTTTGCTAGCGGGGTCAAGCGGGACTTGGTGATACGCTTGACTGAGGTCGAGCTTAGAAATATAGCGAGCCGATCAAAGCTTGTCTAGGATATCGTTTATGTTGCGGAGGGGATAAGCGGAGCGTTTAGTGACGGCATTGACGCGAGGGCAATCAATGCAAAAACGCCACTTTCCATTGGTCTTCAATGCTATCACAGGACAGCTGTAACACATCGTTCAATAAGTCTCGAGACTAACAACGAAAACAACATTTTTTTTCAAAAATCATTTTTATTCATCAATATAATCTCCTTTTAAAAAGATACAATCTTTTCAACGCTTTTCCAACATTTCTATACGATGTTTATAGAAGGATTTATCCTTTGCTTCAAAATAGGCTTCAGTTTCAGCAATGACCTCCTCATTCTAGCCAAATTTTTTTCCCTGGAGCATTTTTTTGAGATCAGCAAAGAGCAAGTAGTCGCTGGGGGCTAAATCTGGCGAATACGGGGGTGGGGAAGCAAATCCAAGCCCAATTTGTTCAATTTTGCCATTGTTTTCATGGACTTGTGGCGAGGTGCATTGTCTTGGTGAAAAAGAATTTTTTTCTTCTTCATGTGCGATCATTTTGCTGCGATCTCCTCCTTCGAACGTACCAACAAGTCAATATAATAATCACTGTTAATCGATTTACCTTTTTCCAGGTAGTCAATGAAAATCACGCCATGTGTATCCCAAAAAACAGACGCCATGACTTTGCCAGCAGACTGCTGCATTTTTGGACGCTTTGGGCGGCTTTCGCCAGCCATGCGCCACTTAGATGATTGCCGATTCGACTCCGAAGTGAAATGATGTATCCATGTTTCATCCATGGTCACGTATCGACGCAGGAAATCCTTTTTATTGCGAGTAAATAGCGATAAACAGCTCTCTGAATCGTCGACTCGTTGCTGTTTTTGTTCTACTGAAAGCAATCGCAGCACCCGCTTGGAAAAAACCTTTTTCATGCTCAATTTTTTATGAAGGATTGTAAATACGCTTCCAGACGATATCTGTGTCATTTCTGCAATTTCACGGTCCTTCACTTTGCGATTTTTTATTACAATTTTTAACACTTTACTCACATTTTCCTGTGTAACGGCTTCCAATGGCCTACCCGAACGTTCCGCATCGTTTGTGTCCGTACGACCACGTTTAAACTCAGCATACCAACGACAAATCGTTGGTTTGGATGAAGAGGAGTCCGGGTAATGTTTTTCAAGCCATTGCTGGGCTTCTACGGTGTTTTTACCCATTAAAAAACAATGTTTTATCAACACGCGAAACTCGCTTTTTTCCATTTTTCAAACAAATTACAAAGTGACTTTACTCTAACCTCGATAACTCTGCTGTCTGTGATCCGATCGACGTGAAATTTTTACACGTTTCATGTTAAGGTTCGCACTCTATGGAAACGTGGCTAGTTTGGTACTACTAGCACCATCTCTGGGTTAGTCTCGGGACTTATTGAACGATGTGTTACCACGGGCTGTCGGAAGGCTCAATGATCATGTCGGCGAGCATTTTCGGAGAATATCGGCGCACATGCTGCCGAATTAGCGCGGCTCCTTGCACATCGATGGTATGCACTGCTAAGTTTGTTAGTCCTAGCGATGCGGGTGTTGGCGGGATTAAACGATCGAGCAGAGCATTTAGCTGTGTGCGCTCGTCGTCTGTTGTCACAACAAGTCCGTCAAGGGTAGCGACGGCCGAAAAGGTCACCGGGTCTGATCCATACGGATTAAGCTGGTGCACCACACCCTATGGTGTCCACTAGGTATCCGTGCTATAATTGATCTTTAATTTAAAAAGCGTTTTAAAGTCGATGCTTGGGATGCAATTGTATTGCAACCCATCCGCCACGAAGAAAGGAAGCGTGCGCCTTTCTTCATCGATGGAGACAGTCACATCCAGCACTCCCTGGATTGCAACTGCTCCCCCATCTGCCACGTTAATTGTTCTAGCCACAGGACTGAGCTTGTCTTGCAACAACTTGCTCAAACCCTTTCTCAGGAATGAATGGACGGCGCCATTGTTCAGTAAGCCTCTGAACTTTAAACCGTTGAGCTCAATATTGAAAAATAGCCGTACCTTGCGGAGGTGTAGGTTACCTTGGATTAGCGACGATGGCCGATCCAAGGGTGCTGATGCGGGAGATTCTAGTGAGGCGGAAATCTCAACTGCGTCGCGCGGCGGCGACAGGCGTGGCGGGTCAGGATGAGGCTGCCCGCGGCGTGGAGCTACTTTTCGGCTACGCGAGGACCCTAACAAGTCCCCTGCGGTTCGTTTCCCGCCAGTGGAGTAGGCCTGCATCGGTTGCAGTCCATGCGCAGTACATTTGGCTGCCCGCATCGATAACATTTCGGGGTCTTCGGGCATTCATTCTGCAACTTAATGCCCTAGCTGGTTACAGCGGCGACACGGCTCTCGCTACTTGCGAGTTTGCGGCGAGTCATCATGCTGGTTGCTGGCGGCATATACCACTGCGCGCAGCGACGCGGTGCCGCTGTTCGCGTAATAGTTGGAATTACGCTGCCGCTGCGGGAGCACTTCGGCGGGTTGGAGAAGCGGCGGTATTTCGATCTGCGTGCCCGCCGTTGACTTAGAAGCTGCTGTGTGCGTAATCGTAGGGAGACGCGGATTTTTGGGCGAAGTTGGAGCTTGTGGCGCAGCCGGATCTTTAAATTGCGACTGCTTGGGCGGGGGGCGATTCTCTGGAGCGCCCGCGGCAGCGACAAAATCCGTGCTATAACTAGTGTCGTCGATATCGATCAAGCGAGCCATTTCGACGGGAGCAGCTTCAGCTGAACGTACCGGGTGCGGTGGCACATATGCGTCCTTGATGAAAAACGTCTCCTCAGGTGGAGGAGGAGAACGATAAACCTTATCCTGCAACTTCTTCGTTTCAAACTTCTTCCCCAGATGATACAGCTCCACAAAATCACAAATGCGGTCGCGCGAAACAGCTTGCCTATATGTGGGGTGGAGGTTGCGGCACGGGCAATCTAATTGCTTGGACAGCAACATCGGCTGTCGCCCTTGATCGAGCAGGTTGCGAAATTCAAGCAGGAAGGTAGATATATTCTTCTGCGGGCCTTGTGTCCGCCTGCTGATCTCCTGGCACAAGCGGTCTTGCAAATTGTCGGCGCAATACTGCAAATCAGCGTATGTCTGCCAGCGGTTGTGTGCGCGGCGAAACCAATACCAGGCCTCTTCATCGAGGCCCCCTGGCAAGGCTTTGATGATGCCCTCAAGGGTCAGAACGTATGACTCCCGATACTGATTCAGGTTAGTCAAGAATCCCTCGGGGTCTTGATTTGGCACGCTCTTTAAGGAAATGCGCCACTTTTTTAAAATATCGCAAGTCTGCTTTTCGCGCAGAAACGTAGAATTATAGAATGAAAACTGCGTTCCGCTACTCTGTGCGTGCCGAGGCGCTGAAGCTTCGGCAGAGGTATTAAAGCTGCGTAGTATTTCTCCGCTCTGTGCAGCTGCTGCTGATTGACGTCTGCGGAGCGCTGAGGCGACGCCGGTGCCAATCGATTCGGCCGTCGGACCTCGGGTGGTTGTAGGTGCGGTGCATAAGCCTCTTCGTTCGAGAACGCTTTACGATTCGCAGTGACAGGCCGAGAGACGGGTGACGGTAGCTGTGCAGCTAAATCGTCAAACGGGGCGGTTTCGGGCGCTGCTTTAAAGTGCCGTACTTCGGGCCTTTGCCGTTCTAACGGAGCGTCCACTGCTGGCTCCGGGCACGTTGCCGCGGTCCTTCAGTGGTCCGTCTGCCCCTGACTCAACCACGTACGTCCAGTACGGGTTAAATTCTTCGAGGGCTGGGGTTGGGCCTACCGTTGGCAGGACGTGGAGCGACGGAGGGGTCTCCGTCGCACGAGCTCTCTCCGGCTCGGTATCGACGTTACGTACTCACGGTGAGCGGGTATCAGGCTCGCCCGGTGGCGTCCGTGCCGTCTCCGACGAGGTACTATGCCATGCGCGCGCGGTAAGCTGTAAGAAAACCGAAACGTTAGGCGCTTGCGGACGCGCAGGGAAGTCAAAGATCGGGCTTCAACTCTGCGGTAGAATGGGTTCCACGTCGAGCGGCAGAAGGCGGCTGTCGGTTGCGTGCTCATCCTGCGCAGGGTTCCATGGAGCGGCATCAGCTCCAAGTAGACGACGGACCTCGTACCTTTTCAGCTGCTGCCGCACTACGTAGGTATCGCAATCGATCTTGAGCCCGCCTCGTTGCACGTTTTCAAATACACGTCCGTCGGTTGCGGTGTAAAGAGCGTAACGAATAGAACTCCTGAGAATCTCAGGCTCCAGTGAAATCATGTCACGATTGGCGGCGCAATCCGAATCTATTCGGCGACAAATTTGAAAAATACTAGACGACGAAAAGAAACAGAAAAGTTGCAACGATGAGAGCGACGACGTACCATAACGACACACGACGAATCGACGTGACGGCAGAAAGAGCAAAATATCAATGCTTTGTACAGTCAGCTCAACGTAGATTCCAGACTTAGACAAATAGCTCGAGTACACGCTCGGATAGCTCTGCTGAGGGGGTTGGCTTCCACTAAAACAGCTGCTGCTACGCAAAACGAAAAAAAAACGAACACGACTACCAAGTCAACTCAAGCATACTAGCTCGCAACCCGTCGCTGAAATTTAAGTTAAACTGCTTCCTGACTACTACAGCCAAATCCACTAGCTTCTGCGAAGTTGAAAACTAGAAAGAAAAACTAATAATTCGCTCGCATGCGTCGGCGCGGGATGCGTAGTGCAACGTACGTTAAGCCGGTAAATGCGCTATAGTATGGTGCCAGGCGGGTGAAGGGTTAAGCTAGCGGGAGGCAGTCGCATCCGCGACAAACTAATAAAGAACAGCGGGAAGAAAGTAGCGGGGAATTGCGCGCGAGGTGAAGTCCGATTGCAGAAAAATGGCCACTAAGTAACCAAAAGGTGCAATAATTGAGTATACTCCCAAAGGATACGGCAAAAGAAAAATACATCTACGCCAAAATATCAAAAAAAAAAATATATAAATTGAATTCATAAGCATGCCACATCACCATTAATACATTTACGAGGGTGGTCTCAAAAGTTTCCGACCTAACACAGATACAAGACATTTTTCCTTAATTTTTTTTTTATTTTTCAACATAGTCTCCTTGCAATTCTACACACTTCTCCCAGCGATGTTCCAATCTCTTAAACCCGTCCAATAGTACTCGGCGTTTTTCTCTGCAAAACGACTGTTCACGAAGGTGATTACCTCCTTATTTGACGAAAATCTATGTCCTCCGAGTGCAATTTTCAGATAAGGGAACAAAAAGAAGTCGCTTAGGACTAGGTCTGGTGAGTAAGGCGGATGGTCAAGCAGCTGAAACCGTAATTCGTGGATTTTCGCCATGGCAACCGCTGAGATGTGAGACGGCGCGTTGTTTTGGTGAAACAGGATTTTCTTTTTCTGCAAATGTGGACGTTTTTCCGCAAGTTCTACCTTTAGCTTGTCAAGTAATGATGCGTAGTATGCTCCTGTAATGGTTTTACCTTTTTGAAGATAATCCATTAAAATAACTCCATGACTATCCCAAAAAACAGTCGCCATCACTTTCCTGGCCAAAAAAACAGTTTTTGCTGTTTTTGGAGCCGGTTCCCCCTTTGCAGTCCACTGTTTTGACTGTATTTTTGTTTCGAGCGTATAATGGTGTATCCAAGTTTTATCTACAATAATTAATCGGCGCCAAAACTTGGATTTATTGCGCCTCAACTGCGCCAATAGAGCGTTGGAAATGTTCATTCGAACACGTTTTTAGTCTAACGTGAGCAAATGCGGCACCCAACGTACGGACAGCTTTTTCATGCCTAAATCTTGATTTAATATATAGTAAACACGTTCTTTGGACATGTTTATAACCTCTGCTATCTCTTTCACTTTAATTCGGCGGTCGTCTAGCACCATTTGGTGAACTTCGGCGATATTATCGTCAGTGGTTGCAGTTTTTGGACGTCCCGAACGTTCATCGTCTCCCAAGCTCTCACGGCCACGTTTGAATTCAGCTACCCAAAATGTCACTGTGGTAAATAATGGTGCAGTGTCCCCATACACAGAGTTCAACTCATTTTTGATTTGCGTAGGCGTATTGCCTTCCAAAAACAAAAATTTAATAACAGCTCGATACTCAATTTTGTCCATTTTCACAACAACACTAACATCGACTCACTCAAACGACTGTCAACTAACAACTGCGCATCAAAAATGGCTGAAACTTTGGTGAGCAACTGTTAACAGATGAACAACGAAATTCGCTAGCTTTTATTGACGAGTGCTGCTATCTTCACGTTGAGGTCGGAAACTTTTCAGACCATCCTCGTAAATATCCGCCACTGCCATTTGCAGCGCGGTGCGGGATCAGCGTGAAAAAGAAAAGAAACAAAACAGCACAAAATAAGTTTTTTAATGGTGTGAGAGTGAGCGTCAGAAGATTCGTCGTATTGCGAGACGATGTAGCGACGACGGCGCACCCTGCCCGTAAGCGAGAAACGCTGGCAAAAAAAATTCCCAGTTTACGAGAGAACAGAAGAATATTATCTTTGGCTTACAAACAAAAAAAAACAACAAAGGAGAAAAAAATTAGAAGTCAAAAAGAAAGATTTAAACTACCAAAAAAAAACAAGAAAAAAAACTAAAAAAAATGATTATTTTAACCGCTCGGAAGCGCTAGTCGAATATACGGCATAATTTTCGTCGTGTTAAGCTTTTATAGTTGAGACGCACGCCCGCTGATATGCGTCCAAGCGCGGCGCTACACTCGCAACGATAGAGCTGACGTCGCAGCTTCACGACAGATAAGCACTCACTCTAACACACGCGGGTGGGGATATTAGCGGCGGTACGCAAGCAGTAACCACAAAACAATTTTAAATTAATTCATTAGCATGCAAAAGAATTTTATGATTAACACGTTCAACCCGGTGCATTTTTTCGAAGTCCGTATGGTCGGCAGGCTCGAGATTATCAGTTGTTTATTCGTCTGGCGGCGCTTGTTTGTTTCACTATTTTTTCTGTTGTCAGTGACTTGAGTCTGAAGTCTAGTTGCATGAAATTGTTATTAAGTACTTATAAAACTTTATTTACGAATTATGAAATACATATACAAATAAAATACAAACTACGTGTGGACCACCGGTGGTTCACGCCACAAGATGAAAGCAATGCCTATGAACCTCCGGTGGTTCACGTCGGGTTAAACGTATTAAATGTCAAGAAAATTTTTACCGGTGGGCAGCAAGCCAAGTGCAGAGAAAGCAACGAAAAACAAAAAAAAAAATTATTTCTAAAAAAAAACGATGATTTAATCACTTGATTAAGAAACAAAAGATTATAATGCTTATGAAATAATCACTCGTTAAATTTTAATCGATATTTGTTTCAAAATTAAACCGAATAATTATAAAAAAATTAACGAAAGATTTTATGATAGCTATACACCGGAAAAATGCAAAAAAAAATTATATGAGTTAATATTCACTTAAATTTAGCTTACTTATTTCGAAACAATTTGTTTAGAAATTATCGGAATTAGTCTCGAGCTTACCGCTGAATGCGCACACTCGAATAAGCTTACCGAATTTGGACGTGGTGTATGCGAGAGCCAGCGCCACAGCGCGGCTGTCTCGCGTGGTTGGTCAAATGGCCGCCCACTAGCTTCTTTTCCTCCTCGTCTTTGCCCGGCCGCATGTGCTTTTACGAAGCGCCAAAAATGGCGGCGACGGCGAGTTTAAGAGCGCGGTATTCGCTTGTGACCGCGATTACCCAACACACCTCACATTTCACTCTTCACTGTCTCTGCTTTTATTATATATGAATTTTCCACTGTCCTCACTCATACACGCGATTGCAAGATCTCGAAATTTTATCACAAATCAGCGAGATTTGTGTCAGTCCCACGTTCGGCGCCAATTTGTAACGCCACTGGGAATCAGGGTAGCGTACAAATGTAGGGAAGCGGGCAGGTTGCTTACGAGTACCGTTATACAGACCGATTTAAAACACCACAGAACAAACACCTTTCATTCACTCTTATTGTTACATACAATAATTTAATTCACGTTTTTACGCGAGCCCAGGGCGCCAGCTACACACGTGTAGCGCGGTTTCGTGCGCGGTACTTCTGTTCGCACGGCTAGCTCACAGTTAAGGCGGTTGCAGGCATACAACTACGTAAAACGACAAAAATGGCGTGTAGCACGCGTCGCGGTCGCACACACAGCCGGGAAGAATCAGGGACGATTCGAGGACGGGATGTCTCCTGGTAACAGCTACTGCACTTGGGGTGCACTTACCAGATATTTTACACACACGAGTACAAGAAAACTTTCCGTCATTAACACGCTCGTATTTCGTTAAACGCTGGTTCGTACGCGACCGTTCTCAAAGACGGAACCTAACGGAGTGAACGAGAAATCTCGGCGCAGCACGTTCGCGAGCGCGGATTTTAGATGAGCGTTCTGTGCTGGCACAACGTGCGTGTAAAATACGTTACGTGACGCAGCGGCCGCGCACGCTCAGCGCTATTGGCAGTTTACACCACCGCGCGCCAGCAGCGCGCGTTCTAGATTATCCGCTCGCGAGTGCTTGTATTGTTTCTGTTTTTCCCTGGAGCGGCGAGAATCATCATCCGATGTCCAGGGAGTCCAGGTAAGTCGACGCGTTTCATGGCTGTTGGGCGTCGACTCATTTCTATCGTCTCTCTCTCTCTCTCTGTTACATGTGCACCATAGCGGTGGGTCAACGGCAGGGCGGATCGGAACGATAGGCAGCGGAGTAGGCGAGGCGGCGGTGCCGGGGACAGAGATAGCCTGCTAGCAGCGGTAGCGAGGCAACGCTTCTAGACACTCCCGGGTATGTAATCACTTGCACAGTGAGGCTGTGCTTGTGTGTTTCTTTGCTTCCTAACCTCCCCTTGTCAATTTTCCTATCGTGTTGTGTGGCAGTTTGTACTCCCCTTCCTAGGTGCAACTGCTACTATTATTTTCTTCTTCTAATTACTGTCTGGGAGGTTACAGGTAAGGAACAGCGACAAGGACAGGAAGGAGCTTGGAGAAGGAATCCCTATTGCAGTGTGTGCGAGCACTGCGACAGCTGGCTGTAGGCTCTTGAGATTGGCTCCTCGCTGGAACCTATACTTAAGCTCTGAGCCCCTAAACCTGGAGGAGGTATAGTATACACAGCCCTGCGTGGCTGTTCTTTAGGGTTAAGCGTGGCAGTCCTGCGAGACTGCCTCGATTGTAAGGGGTAGTAAGGGCTATAATGAGGCTTGCAAGCTATGATTTGGCCTCCTCATGTGACAGGTGCAAAACACCACGTCAAAGTTGATATCAGTTTTTAAATAAAAATAAATAAAAATGTATCATTATATTGGGTGTACAACTTTGCTCCCGCCGTTTCGCAATAGATGGCTGTAGCGGTAAGTGGTAGTTGAAATAAATAGATCATAGATGTCATACAATAAGCTAAAGTATTTGTAAACATAACGCCATCAAAATATTAGTCGATTTGTTTCTGCATCATAAAGTTATTCTCGATTAAACGTGTCAGCTTACGAGCCAAATTCTCGTCATTTGCGGGAGGTTTTAATTTTTTGCTTTAACATGAAGAAATCTGCGACTGAGGCTCATCGAATGCCCTCAAATAGCTATGGTGAGGCCGCTATTAGTGAAAGAACGTGCCGAGAGTGGTTTCAACGCTTCAAGAACGGCGATTTTAACGTCGAAGACGAGCATGGCGGTGGAAGAAAGAAGGTTTTCGAAGATGCAGAATTGGAGGCTTTACTTGATCAAGACTCGTGTCAAACGCAACAAGAATTGGCAGGCTCATTGGGAGTGACGCAACAAGCCATTTCAAAGCGCCTGAGAGTCATGGGAATGATTCAGAAACAAGGAAATTGGGTGCCGTACGAGTTAAAGCCGAGAGATGTTGAACGGCGTTTGTGTGTTTGTGAAATGCTGCTTGCAAGGCAAAAACGGAAGGGAATTCTGCATCGCATTGTGACTGGGGACGAAAAATGGGTTCACTACGATAATCTCAAGCGCTGAAAATCATGGGGATATCCCGGCCATGTTTCCACGTCGACGGCCAAACCGAATATTCACGGTTCCAAGGTCATGCTTAGTATTTGGTGAGACCAGCTCGGCGTAGTGTATTATGAGTTGTTAAAACCGACTGAAACAATCACAGGCGATCGTTATCGAACGCAATTAATGCGTTTGAGCCAAGCATTGAAAGACAAACGGCCGCAATACAACGAGAGACATGATAAAGTGATTTTACAGCATGACAATGCTCGACCCCATGTTGCGAAAGTGGTCAAGACATACTTGGAAACTTTGAAATGGGAAGTCCTACCCCACCCGCCGTATTCTCCAGACGTTGCTCCCTTGGACTATCACTTGTTTCGATCAATGGCACACGGCCTGGCTGACCAGCACTTCCGGTCTTATGAAGAAGTAAAAAATTGGATCGATTCGTGGATCGATTCAAAAGATGACCAGTTTTTTCAACGCGGGATTCGTATGTTGCCCGAAAGATGGGAGAAAGTAGTAGCCAGCAATGGACAATACTTTAAATTATAAGTGTATAACCAGTTTTTTACAATAAAGCCTCGAATTTCGGAAAAAAAACCGGTGGAAGCAAAGTTGTGCAACCAATATATATTTTCATGCACGTTTTTTATTCGCATACACCTTGTTGTCAATTGAAAACATATAGTTAGATAAAAAATAAAATAATAAACTTAAATTTTAACGCTTGTGCTTATTTAACTAGATTAAACCTTAATAATTAGTATAAAATGTTATTCTTGACTATAAGAAGATAATAAGATTTATTCGCAATTTCAAATTATGTTATATGTGTATATACGAAGTATTTGTAGCAAAAATTATTCCATAGTTCTTTATCTTCTTATTTAAAAAAAAAAGAAAAATCGTTGTATATTTTGTTATTCTATTTAATATTTTAGTTGTAAAGGAAAAAATTCAGGATATTAGTCATTTTGAACTTATTAGGAGATTTATCATCGTAAGAAATTATTTTAGATATTTATATAAAATTCTCTTTGTATCAGTTTATGTATATATTACCAAAAAAAGACAGTTGCATTATTTGGAATTAAATTTAAAGATAGCAGCATACATGTATATTTTTTGTTATAAATAATCTACTCGCAGTCTTCCTTGACACTATTAGTTTTTGTAATGTTTGAAGATATACTGTCTATCAAAAAAGTACCGGTAATTTTAAATTAAAACAACATTTTTACGTTTAATAATCAAAATTTATTGGGTTGCCTTCAAAATAGGCTCTATTCGCTCCGATGCATCTATGCCAACGGCACTTCCAATCATCGAAACATTTTTTATAGGCGCTTTCCGGGATGACCTTTAACTCGCGCGCCGAATTTTGTTTTATGGCTTCAATCGACTAAAATCGGGTGCCACGGAGCGGCAATTTAAGTTTTAGGAAGAGGAAGAAGTCACAAGGAGCCAAATCAGGCGAATAAGGTGGTTGTTCAAGCGTGTTCGTTGAGTTTTAGGCGAGAAAGTCGGTCACAATCGTAGCTCGGTGAGACGGCGCGTTATAGTCGTGCAAAATCCACGAGTTGTTTGCCCACAAATTTGGCCGCTATTCACGGATACGCTCACGTAAACGTTTCATAACGCCTAAGTGATACTCTTTGTTTACCGTCTGACCCTCTGGAACAAATTCGTAGTGCACCACGCCACGGATATCGAAGAAAACAATGAGCATCACCTTCACTTTTGAGCGGCTTTGACGTGGTTTTTTCGGTTTCGGCTCGTTTTTTCCCAGCCATTCCGATGCTTGCTGGCTTGTTTGCATATCGTACTCGTACACCCACGTTTCGTTACCAGTTACAATACATTCCATGAAAGCGGGATCGGAATTGGCGCGATCCAGCATGTCCGAAGGGACCTGTTCGCGATAGCGTTTTTGAAGAAAATTAAGCTCTTTTAGAACGAGTCTTGCGGCCACCTTTCTCATGCCCAAAATATCAATTAAAATCGTACGTGTGGACTCGTGGGATATCTCAAGTTTATGTGCTATCTCTCTCAAGCTGGTATGATGGTTTTCAAACACCATTTTCTTAATTTTATCGACTTTATCTGCGGTCGAAGCCGTCGATGGGCGTCCGGAACGAGGCAAGTCTTCGACGACTTCACGACCCTCCTTGAAGGCTTTGTACCACTCATACGCACGGGTTTTCGATAGTGCTTTATCACCAAAAGCCTCGGCACACGAAATTTCATTCGCAACACAAAATTTTCGACAAATTTTTTGTTCAACGTAATCATCCATTGTAAAAAATCGGCACGCACTATTGACATCGACTGACTTAACCAGCTACTGTAAATTTACTCGTTGACAGATTCCGCTCAAACTTGGCATAGTCATTAAGGACAGTTGGGCAGGCACATCAGGCACCCCCTGGAAGGTGGCGCGACTTGTACTGATCAGCAAAGGAAAGGGAGGTGATCCTCAGCTTCCGTTGTCCAGCAGGCCTCTGTGCATGTTGGATGACACAGGGAAGCTCTTTGAGAGGTTGCTAAAACCGCGGCTTTAGGCAGCCGTGCTGGAGTCCGGCGACTTAGCCGACAAGCAGCATAGCTTCAGGAAGCAGCAATGTACGATAGGCGCAATACATGAGGTGGTACAGCTGGCAAGGGCAGCGTGGTCTGGGAATCACTTTTCTCAGAACCTCGTGCTCTTGGTAACGCTGTACGTAAAGAACGTCTTCAACTCTGCCAAATGGTCGGACATCTTGGCGGCATTGACAGAGTTCAGAGTCCCGAAGTACCTCATGCAAGTGATACGAGACTACCTTAAGGACCGTGTCCTGCGCTACGAAACATCGGAAGAGATGCGTGAGACGAATCTAACCGCCAGCGTAGCCCAGGGGCCGATCTTAAGCCCAGACTTTTGGAACATCCTGTACGACGCATTGTTAAGACTCGAGATGCCGTGCGGGGTACACATGATTAAGAATGCTAGAGATGTCGCTCTAGTCATGATCGCGTGAGACGCGGAGCGAACACAATATTCACTTAATCAGACGATGCAGAGGATATCCGCATGGATGAGGGCTCACGGTCTTGACTTAGAAACTGCTAAGACAGAGATCGTCCCCATTACAGGTAAACGCATCTATCTATAAACCATCTTCCCAATGCGTGTGTACAGCGACGAGGTGTTGACACAGCGCCAGGCTGGTATACCTGGGTATCACACTGGATACGAGGCTGACGTACTCTCGACACCTAGAACACGCAGCGACCAAGGCTGCCAACAAGACGGCTCAACTCAGCTGCCTCATGACGAACACGAGCGGCCCAAAAGTGAGTAAGCAGCGCCTCCTGATGTCGATCGTGTTGTACGACTCTGAAATATGGACTGATGCAATAGACAAGGAGGTGTACAGCAAGAGACTTGGCGCCATACAACGTAGAGGAGCTCTTAGAGTGATCAGCGCATATCGCACGGTTTCGGAGCCTGCAGTACTCGTTATTGCAGGTATTATTCCGATTGGCCTTCACGCGAAGGAGCGCAAGCAAATCTACGCATGAAAGAAAACCGAAAAGGACGGTCCAACGGTCCAAAACGATGAACGGGATCACACCATGGAAACATGGCAAAGATTCTGGAATCAAGAGACCAGGGGTAGATGGACTTACCAACTTATCGGTCAAATAGCCCCTTGGGTAGACAGAAAACACGGGGAGGTAAATTATAACCTTACCCAGTTTTTCAGTAAACACGAGTACTTCCGCTCCTACCTCAGTAAAATGGGGAAAGCTCAGAACTCAAACTGTATATTATGTCCCGCTGATAGCGACGACGCCTATCATACATTCTTCGTTTACAAAGAATGCAGCACACAAAAATTTTGACAGACGTGGTTGGACGATTCGAGCCTGATACCATCATAGGTGACATGATCTCCACTGTTACGCAATTGGATCGCTATGGCACACTTCGTCAAAGTGGTCCTGAGACGAAAGAAGAAACACGTGAATCGTGTCAATAACGATCCCGGCGACGATTAGCCACCCCCTCATTACCAAGGGGCAGCAGACTCTGCCATAGAACCTGCCAGTGCCTAGGCACCAACGCTTTCTCCTTACAGCGAAAACAACGAGCCTAGGCGTAAAGAAGTGTGAGGCAGAAGGACGTCCGAACATCTTGGACTAAAAACGGCTCCACCCTGACGAAATGTGATAAACAGTACCAGGATGGATTAAGCCGGAAGAGAAAAGGAGTCGTTTTTTAGTGGGTCGGGTTGCGCTGCGCCTGTCACATTTTCACTTATTAACCGCGTTTTTGTTTATTTTATTTTTCGGTTTTTTTTTCACCATGGCGATTCTCGTGCTAAAATAATAAACGCGAGTTCGACAATTAGCTTTAGTCGATAAAAAGCAACGCCACAGTAGGCCAAAATGGACAAAATTCTTGTAACGTGTTAATTCTGCATTAAATTTATTAATTTTTTTTTTTAATCTTAAGGACGAAACATAGAACGGTATAACACTGCTACAACCAACAGAACATAAACCGATAAACCTCAAATGCGTTAACCCTACACCCATAAATCCGAAACCTATAAACCCTAAAACCATAAAACCCAAACCTATAAACTATAAGCCCTAAACCCCATATATGTACACTAAATCTATAATGTTTGAGTTATAATACCTTTCTGCTTATTTTTGTTGCTGTAGGACTATTATCTATCTGCTTGTTTGGCTGTCTGTGTATCTGTATGTCTGTCTAGCATATATTATATATTTATAGGTCTGTCTGTCTGCCTGTCTGTGTTTCTACACTCTGACAAAAAAGACTCCGGAAATTCTCATTTAAATTGCCCACGTTGAGTATTAAGTATTTGAAGTTTCTGTATGTTGGTAGGACTGTCCGTAATTACTATGCCAAACATGAGTGCGGTCTGTTAACTAGTTTGTTTAAGACAGCTGTTGAAACCAGTCGACCTCAGTGGTAGTCTGCGAATGTTACAATGGAAAAAAATATTATACAAAGAGTTTGTCTCAAATTTTGTGTTTTGAACGAAATTTCGTGTGCTGACTCGTTGCGAATGCTGGAAAAAGCTTATGGAGACTCTGTTTTTTCGAAAATCCAAGTGTACGAATGGTACAAAGCCTTTAAAAACGGTCGGGAGATCGTCGAAGATTTGCCTCGTTTAGGACGACCATCGACCTCTTCAACCAACGATAACGTCGAAAAAATCAAGGAAATTGTCATGCCAGTGTTAGAGAGATAGCTCGTGATCTCAACATCTCTCGTGAAACCGCTCGTTTGATTTTGGTGAACCAATTGGGCATGCAGCGCGTTGCCGCTCGGCTTATTCCGTTTAAGCTGAATTTTCTTCAAAAACAGTACCAGATGCAGGTAGCTGCAGACATGCTGGATCGTGCGAATTCTGATCCCACGTTCATGGGACGGATCATAACTGGTGACGAGACATGGGTCTATGAATACGACACACAAACGAGCCAACAATCATCGGAATGGGTGGGAAAAAATGAGCCGAAACCGAAAAAACCTCGCAAAAGTCGTTTGAAAATCAAGACGATGCTTATTGTTTTCTTCGATATTCGTGGTGTGGTTCATCATGAATTCGTTCCGCAAGGTAAAACGGTCAATAAGGACTTCTATTTAACTGTTTTGAGACGTTTGCGTGAAAATATTCGCCTTGAACGGCCGGATTTGTGGCAAAACAATTCGTGGATTTTGCATGACGATAATGCACCATCTCATCGAGCCACGATTATTAACGATTTTAAGACCAAACACTCGATAAATACCATCGACCAGCCATCTTATTCGCCTGATCTAGCTCCGTGTGACTTTTTTCTTTTCTCCAGACTGAAATCACCGCTCCGGGGAACCAGATTTGACTCCATAGACGCCACAAAAGAAAATTCGCAGAAGGAGCTGAAGGCCATCCCTGAAAGCGCCTATAAAAAATGTTTTCATGATTGGAAAAAACGTTGGCACATGTGTATCGCTTCAAATGGAGCATATTTTGAAGCAGATTCAATAAGTATTGAAGAAGTTTAATATTTTTGCGTTTTATTTTAAATTTCCGGATACTTTTTTGTCAGAGTGTATGTAATATGTGTCTGCTTGTTTGTATGTCTATCTATCTGCTTATTTTTCTATCCGTCTGTCTATCTCCTTGTTTGTCTGACTTTTTATCTGTATTTCTGTCTGGTATATCTATTTATAAGTCTGTCTGTCTGTCTATGTGTCTGCCTGTCTGTCTACCTGTATAACTTCATGTATATCTGCCTATTCATCTGTCTGCTTATTTGTATGTCTGTCTGTCTGATTTTTTTTTTTTTTTTTATTATTTTTTTGTTGGTTGTTACTAAGTCTATGCACGCAAATTTATTTTTAAAATTATTATTTTAGTTATTTTTAAGTCTCCTTTTCTATTGAAAATTTGTTTGCTTGCCTTGTCAGATCTTTATGATTTACAGCTTTTATTTCTCTTGATAAACTTACAACTGGATAAGATATTAGTTTAAAGTGCATTATGTCTTCATTGGTTTTCTCTCTTTGGTGCATTCGGCTATGATCTGATCTCGCTTTTCGAAATATTTTATTTTCTACTCCTTGAGGTTCTTCTGAATGGTAAATTATTGGGAGATCAAATTTTTTTATAATGTCACAACCGTGAAATAGAACTTTATGCACAGATGGTGGCATTTTATACCATGAGTAAAGTTGGGCAGACTTTTTTGCTGTCTGTATACAAAACATTTTAAATTTGCGTAATTCTATTTCCTTTCTGTATAAAATAATTTATAGAACAGTACACATATTTTTTATTAAATCTTTGTTTATTCCAATCAGTTCTGATACACGTTCAGCATTTTGGAAGAAAGCGCGACTAAAATTACCGGTATTTATGGTTTCAGAACTTAGTTTTACAATATCAACAGTTAATTATAGCTCATTTTTTAGATATTTTTGAATTTCTAATTTTCTAACCGCTTTTAATATTATAACAACTGTATTGTTTCTTTTTGCCATTCCTTATTGAAAATCTAAATTATACGCTATATGCAGTATGTATTCTATGAAGCGGATCCAGCTATGTAGAATCGGGAATCCTAATTCATAATATTCCTTTTTACATTTTCGTTTTAATATTTTCTAAATACTATTCATTTTATTTAGTTTGGCGTCACATATAGCAGGAAGCAGAAAATCTTTGGTCTGTTATTGTATTATGATCTTCTCCATCAAGTATAGTACATTATGCATCGAATCGAACAGTAAATTTCGTCTTTTTATATTTTAAAGAGTATTCTTTTACCTTATCTAACAATTTACAATAACGTACGTAATTTTTTTCAATAACTTCCATAGTTTATTTAATAAATTGAAAACTAATCGAACAACAATAAAGAACGGAATTAGCTTTTTTATTTCACAAAATCGCATCAGCAGCTTGCAATCGAAGTGGCACCAAAGAAGTTACAAAAACTGATTCATCAGAAGAAATTGCATCATTGTCATTTATTTCTAAAGATCGTGACTGTCTTGTACATTGAAAAACTCAAGCTCCATCCATACCCCATTTAAATACTAAAAAAAAGTAAAAAATTAATTTTTTCTCTTGTATACTTTCCAATTTTGTTTTTTGAACAGGTGTTAAAATTCTTCGAATAGTATGATCTAACAGAGAAATAATATTGATACAAGCTTCTAAATCATTAATTTTGATGATTTGAGGATAACAATTTACCTTTGCTATTGTTATCTCAGAGTAAGGAGGATACATTTTATTTCCAAAAAGTTTTGATTTATGTTTTCGTATTTTTTGATATCTGTCTTTTGTAAGATTTTCATCGAAAAAAATAACCAATGTTTCATTTATCTTAAAATCATTAACATTAATTGCTTCAGATTCCATTTCTTCTAGTTTTTCATTGTTCCCTGTAGAAATATTTTTTTGTTTTACTACAAGAGCCATCTGCATTCTACGTGCGTACGCTTTAAAGCTAGTTTCTTTGCTCCTTATATTTTAGTTTTTATTGAAGATTCCTCAAAAAATAATTGCGGCTGACCTACTTCTATTTGAAGATGTACATCTGGAGTATTTTCACTTGCTTGATGTTTTTCTGGTGTGTTTGATACAACGGGCTCTTTTAAATTTAGAATGAAATCTTTTTGTGGAAATTCGGTATTTTTCTGTTCAAAAAAGTCCTTTCTTTGTGAAGCATTTTTCTACTTTTTCATATATTGTTCTGAGAAAATTACCAAAATTTGCTTTCTTAAATTTTTTTTTTCGACTTCAAAAAAATTATAAATTGATTTTAATTTTTTAACAAGCAAATCAACTCTTTTAGATTTATTTGTATAATTATTATCCTACATAAGTTTACATAAATATGAAAGCTTAACTTGAGACGGTGACTGTGCCATTGTATACTTATATCAAATGTAAAAAAAGAAAACTATACTCAATAAATTTTGATTTGATAAATAGAATTGTGATATAATAACTCAAGATAATAATATTAAATAAGTGACAGTAATGCGCGAAAATATTCGGCGCATTGTTACGATACCAAAGATACATATGAGCAATTCATTGCGGATATCGCATATTGTAACTGGTACAACGGTATTCGATTTTGGTAACAAATATTTACAAAATCTATTACTGCATCGTGTTTTAATGTCGCATACTTAAATTTATTCCATATATGGGTCGGTATTCGTTTCTCAAAATAACGCTCTCATACAATAAACAGCTAATCGTATTTAATATCTTCTGGCATCGTCAATATTAAATACGCATCCCACTCTTCATCCAACGAGCCGCGAAACTCTGTATGAGGATATCGTCAGAGATGAGCAGAGTGCTCAAGGTATCTTCAGAGATGAGTAGGGTGATCCGGATCACCGGTAAATATAACGTTCGCTATAGTTGCGTTATTCTGAGGAATAACGATACAATAGCCAATTTGACGAGGTTTGGTTCAAGCGGTTGTCTTTACAATTTGGAATCTCCAATTGCAGAAATGAGTGCAAACGTTTCGAATGTGTCAGTTAGCACACTTCTGCACAATGCTCAAAATGATGAGTGGTGCGTTCAATTTATAATTGAAAAACGCATCATTAAAGACGCGATGATGTGCCCTGATTGCGGGAATGAACTGACACAGGATTGCAGAACTTCGGCATTCCGCTGCCGTAAATCGCGCAACATTATCGGTCCCAAGAAGAAAAAAATGAAACAATGCGATTTTTATGAGAGTGCTAAAACAGGAACGTGATTTAAAAATGTACAGCTACCTCTTACCACCGGCCTCAAATTTATCACCCACTTCCTATGGCTGTCGGTCCCACGATGGGGATATATACTCGACGACCTAAATGTAGGCTCAAAAACTCTAGTCGATTGGAGCAGCTTCTGTCGTCAAGTATGTGTTTATTGGGTGAGACATAACTTCAAAAAAACTCGGGGGACCCGGCGTCGTAGTAGAGATTGACGAGGCAAAATTTGGCAAGCGAAAGTATAATCGCGGGCGTTTCGTTACCAGCAAGTGGGTATTAAGTGGAATCGAACAGAGTACAAAAAATGTCTTTATTGTGCCCGTCGAAGACCGAACAGCCTACACCTTGATAAATTTGATCAAACAGTGGATCTTGCCTTGAAAGCGTATCGTAATCTGTCCGACACAGGCTATGTTCACAAATCTATAAAACCATAGCGTCAATTTTGTTGACCCCGAGAATGGTGCTCACACCCGAACAATTGAGCGTGCTTGGCGAAAGGTGCGGGCTAACACCTCCAAGTATGGGGTTCGCGAAGAGCATTTGGTGTCTCATTAAGCCAAATATTTGTTCAAGCGCGCATACCCTGGAGCTCAGCGAATTGACGTATTCTTCGATGCCACCGCGCAATTCCAAAACGTATTGGCGCAAGATGATATCGTAGATGCAGAAGAATTGGTGGAATAGATGTCCTTCTATACCTATTCGTGTATATCTATTCAACTAATTCTTTACGCCCATATGCACACACAGTGTAAAGCGGTTGGAGTGGTTTGGAGTCTTTAAATACCGTAGAAGTGACGAGCCGCGGGGTCCACATCCTCCGTCTCACTGTTTCGTGTGCGCGCGCAAACACACAGTATAAGGCGGTTAGAGTGGTTTGGAGTCTTCAAATACCGCAGAAGTGACGAGCCACGGGGTATACATCCACCATCTAACTGTTTCTTTGCTAAAAATATATTATATCAATTATTTTTTCCATATTTATTAATTTGTTTTTAATTTAAAAATTGACTTTAAAATTATAGGAAATTTAATATTTATTATAACACATCGTTCAATAAGTCCCGAGACTAACAACGAAAACAACATTTTTTTAAAAAAATCATTTTTATTCATCAATATTATCCCCTTTTAGAGTGATACAATCTTTCCAACGCTTTTCCAACATTTCTTTACCATGTTTATAGGAGGATTTATCCTTTGCTTCAAAATAGGCTTCAGTTTCAGCAATGAGCTCCTCATTCGAGCCAAATTTTTTTCCCTGGAGCATTTTTTTGAGATCAGCAAAGAGCCAGTAGTCGCTGGGGGCTAAATCTGGCGAATACGGGGGGTGGGGAAGCAAATCCAAGCCCAATTTTTTCAATTTTGCCATTGTTCTCATGGACTTGTGGCATGGTGCATTGTCTTGGTTAAAAAGGATTTTTTTATTTTTGCTGTGCGGTCGTTTTGCTGCGATCTCCTCCTTCAAACGTATCAACAAGTCAATAGAATAATCACTGTTGATCGATTTACCTTTTTCCAGGTAGTCAATGAAAATCACGCCATGTGTATCCCAAAAAACAGACGCCATGACTTTGCCAGCAGACTGCTGCATTTTTGGACGCTTTGGGCGGCTTTCGCCAGCCATGCGCCACTCAGATGATTGCCGATTCGACTCCGGAGTGAAATGATGTATCCATGTTTCATCCATGGTCACGTATCGACGCAGGAAATCCTTTTTATTGCGAGTAAATAGCGATAAACAGCTCTCTGAATCGTCGACTCGTTGCTGTTTTTGTTCCACTGAAAGCAATCGCGGCACCCACTTGGAAAAAACCTTTTTCATGCTCAATTTTTCATGAAGGATTGTAAATACGCTTCCAGATGATATCTGTGTCATTTCTGCAATCTCATGGAACTTTACTTTGCGATTTTTCATTACAATTTTTAACACTTCACTCACATTTTCCTGTGTAACGGCTTCCAATGGTCTACCCGAACGTTCCGCATCGTTTGTGTCCGTACGACCACGTTTAAACTCAGCATACCAACGACAAATCGTTGGTTTGGATGAATAGGAGTCCGGGTAATGTTTTTCAAGCCATTGCTGGGCTTCTACGGTGTTTTTATCCATTAAAAAACAATGTTGTATTAACACGCGAAACTCGCTTTTTTCCATTTTTCAAACAAATTACAAAGTGACTTTACTCTAACCTCGATAACTCTGCTGTCTATGATCCGATCGACGTGAAATTTTAACACGTTTCATGTTAAGGTTCGCACTCTATGGAAACGTAGCCAGTTTAGTACTACTAGCACCATTTCTAGGTTAGTCTCAGGACTTATTGAACGACGTGTTATTTCTTTTATTACGAATAAATAATAAAATAATTAAATGAATAAGGCCTTTTTTGCCATTTTCAAGGTCAAGGAGGTGTGACCGCCATCTTTTATTATTTTTCTCGTGATCAGTGGGTCATAATAAGTAGGAAAACGGTTTACCCAACCCAAATTTTGCATAGGTAGCTCATCACAAGGTTTACCAATATTATTGGAGTATAATATTTGCAACTTGTCACGGAGAACACTTTGTTTTCGCGCGTGTTTATATTTCGCGCGATTTCGCGGTCCACGAGCCGAGTTTAATTTCGGCTACGTGACGGCCCCGGGCGGGAAAATACGGTACACGCCGATAGATAGAATAGTTGTGTGCCGTATAGAAAAGATAGGCGAGTTCAGGCTAGGCAAGCTAGCTTCTTCCCGCGTTTTCCAGGGAGTTCGTTTAGCGCCTTCGCAATTACTACGCGTAAATTGTCGATAGTTTTTGGATATAATCCGCCATTTTGGGACGCGCTACGTCCCAGTGCTCCCGCGTTTTTTTTCTTATGTGGAATTTTTGTGCAGATTTTCTCGCGCGCGAAGCTCTTGCGGTGCAACGGTTCGGTGCGCATCAGCTACGTGAGTCGCCAGGAGTGAGTCGCCCGTCTCCGCGTAGCGAGCGAGGCTGGCCAGCCGAAAAACGTAAGTAGTTTAAAACTACGCATTCGCGCGCGCATTTCTTTTCCGTTCTTTGGCGTAGGAGTAACCTCCGCTGGTCACTCCTTCCCTTTGCGAGTTAGTTTTTTGCGGTTCGTGCAAGAGGGCGTTATCCCTCTCACTCTCGTATAATCAGTGCGAGAGAATTGCGGTCTCTCTCTCGCACCCGTATAAGTATAAGTGCACGTGAGTGAGAGAGCGGTATCTCTCTCACTCTAGTGGCAGCAGTGCGGGAGAGTCGCTTTCTCTCTCGCACTTGCAGCATATACGGCGCGCGCGCGAGTGGGAGAAATTTCTATCTCTCACCCGAGTTAGATCAGTGCGAGAGAGTTGCGTTCTCTCTCGCACTCGCGTAAGGCTAGGCGTGCAAGAGTGGGAGAGCGCTCTCTCTTTCACTCCTACGGCGCAGTACGGGAGACTCGTTGTCTCTCTCGTACTCGCAGTAGACGCGGCGCGCAGGAGTGGGAGAGCGCTTTCTCTCTCACTCCTACGGCGCAGTACGGGAGACTCGTTGTCTCTCTCGTACTCGCAGTAGACGCGGCGCGCAAGAGTTGGAGAGCGCTCTCTCTCTCTCTCGCTCCAACGGGCTCCGTGCGGGAGAGCGTTCTTCTCTGTTTACTAATAAAAATTTATTATTGAATTTTAAACGGTTTTTGGAGATTTTTTAGATCGAGAGTTAGTAGAATTTTAACCGCCGCATAGTATTATAAAGTTTTTAAGCTATATTTTGTCAATAGTAAGAAGAAGATAGAATTGATGGTTATTATTATTTAGAGTATTGTTAAAAATTTATGTAAAATAAAGAAAGTCAACGTAGTGGCCGCAACAAGATAGATCGGATTGGAAAGAAGGGGGATTTGCTCGACGAAGATCAAACATTTTCGAGAAGTGCCAAAATGTGAATGTCCAGTAGTTCAAATCCTTCAAATTGAATATTTTCCGAAAAAAAATCTGACATTATTAATAGATAATATTGATTCATAACATACAATTTTCAAAGTTTTTTTGTATTTTCGATTGGGCTAACGCTCGAAAACTTCAGCTATTACCAATCAAATAATAATACAATAGTAGAAATAAAGAGTTTATAAACATATTTTAACTTGCGATAGTTAAGAAAAGCATTATAGAATAAATAGTTATATTTATAAATATCCGGTTACAGTAATAACATTTAATGTTATTAGTAAATGTAATATAATAAATGTAATTTTGTATTGATTTTCAATGATTTGTTATAAAACATTTTTCATAAAAGTTTCAAAAAATATACAAAGTAATTATTACAACTAGTTATTATTATACTTTGTTTTTATTAATAATAATCTAAAATTTGTCTTCATATAATCTGGAAGTATTACTACGTGATCGTTTACAAGTTGAAATATTTTTTATGGACTTTCCACAATTTTCTGTTTTTTTTAATAAGCATCCATTTATTAAAGAAGATATAATTGCTGAAACAGATAAATATATATTTTCATGTGCATATAAGCCGTAAATATTATTATATATGAATTTCAATATGATAGTATATAAAATTAAATAAAATTTGAATTATATAAAATAATTTGAGTAAAATTATAATTTAATTATATTTTAAAGTACATCGAATTTTCTAAGTGTTAAGATATAACGGTGAAAAACAGTAGTCGAAAGGCTAGCTTCGATGATATGTAGAAAGTAGGGTAACTAGCCTTCCTACTAGCAAGAGCCTGTGGCTATTCGTAACGTCGCAGACGTGAGCAATGAAAGAAAAGCAGCACACAAAAAATAATATAACAATCTTCTGGTCATTATAACATTAGAGCAGAAGACACAGATGTATGTTACAGTAAGCAAAAGAGAGAAGTGAAAGAATACAGATGTTCAACATATCGTGTAATTAAACTTATTATTTAAACTATGAATCAATTATTCCTCGTCAAAAAGAAAAGTTTGTGAAAAATATTGCATGCATATTAGCTGTTCTCGCTAACTTCACTGGTACTATTTTTTCCTTACAATTAATTTGTATAATAGAGAAAGCTCACGCATTGACTCACCAGGAAACCCCCCTAACACGAACTCTCCGATTTTATTAAAACTTTGATATTTTGTAGAGCATCGAAAAGTAAGAGACACGTATTTCTTTATTTGCTAATATTCACTTTAAGGAGATGAAAACCACCCCTGAAGATCATTCCCAACATCACGTTTTTTTAAATATCTCCGGTTCAATTCAATGTTTTTCAACAAATCAAAATGAAAAATATTCGTTTTAAAAAACGCAACAAAATCCCATAGGTCTTATTTTTTAAAGTTGCAACCCCTAAATTTTATAGGGGTAAAATTGTATTTTTTAAGAATCTTTTTCCTCGAAAAATTTAGGAAAAGTTAAAAAAAAAATAAAACATATTTTCTTCACTATAAAATAATAAAAGTCAATTAACGTTCTTTGGTACTTTTACCTAATTTTGTTTCGGGGGTGAACTACCCCTGAATAACATTCAAACCACATTGAGATTTTTCGATAGATAAAATGGCTAATTTTTTCATGTTTTAAGACTTATCGAAAATTACGAAGCACGCAGTATTGTGTTCTGCAATGAAAAATGTTAATGAGGTTGAAACCACCCCTGAAGTTCAACCCCCCCCCCCCCCCCATCACATCTCCTCGAATATCTCCGGTTCTATTCAATATTTTTGGATAAATCAAAAACGAAAATATTTACCTCCAAAAATAAAATGAAAAGTCAGATACAGACTGAACGCCTGTTACGTGACGAAATTTTAGTAATTAAAATAATTAAATCAAATAATAATAATTAAATTAAGAACTTATAAAAAATTAGATCAAAATTAAATGGTTCAATGTACCACTGCAACACATAAATGTGTACGTTTAATGTGTGAAAACGCTGAGCGCGCAGGTCGACGAACTCTGTACAACAGAGTGTTAGAAAAAGGTGGGTGATACTTGCACTCACGCTGCAAATTGACTCCTGTGGAAAAAACCCAGGAGACATGGAAAATAAACGTATTCTTACAGTCAGATATTTTTCCCACACACCTTTAGAGAGTTGTGTTGCTTAACTCGCCTCGGCGCACACATTTAAACAAATAAAATGTCTAAGGTTGCAGTTTAGTCGGGAGGCGCGGGGGAGGCTCGGGAGTCCACCGAGGCTCGCGCTGATGCAAAATAAGCAAAAATCCCCACGACGCCTCCACCTCAAGGTCTTTAAATATGAGTACCAACGGGCCGCGGGGAAGAGACGGTTAAAAAGAACAGTAGTATCTAAACTCCGCCGTAACGTCGTTTAATTCGAGTCTCCATATTTTATAATTTTTTTTGAACGATTCCATTTTCAATAACTTTTTCTAGTTTTCATCCCGGTTTCGGCCGCGTGTTGCGTGTGTGAGTGACGTTCAATAACTCCATCAGCGTGGTTGTATAATTTATTAAATAAAGAGACTATAATTGGAAAGAACTGGTTGTGTTAAATATTCTAAACCTCCACTCCTCATCGGACGGGTACCTTTGGAAATCCAGGACGCGCTAAGGATCCAGGTAGGTTTTTACTTATGTTTAGTTAATTAATATCATGTTTCTTCTCTGCGCCTGATCCCCACTAAAGAATGGGGTAGAGGCTGTCATATTTGTAATCCGCGGCAACCTGGGTCCCTTCGGTTCGCGATGCGCGGGCGGGCCCGTACGGGACGCGTTGGCGGGTCCCGCATAAAAATAAATATTAAAATTTCGTGTTGTGCGTGTAGCCCCGCACGTAACAGCCTGACTCTTTTGAAAAATTAAAACATTAGCTCTTAACCCCCTCACTCGACAAATCTTAAATCGCAAACAGAGCGAAGGCCAGACTTTTGTAAAAATTTTAAATATAAACTCTTAAGCTCCTGACTCAACACATCCTAAACCACAGACAGGTCTTACTCTTTCCAAAAAATTTTAAACACACGCTCTTAATCCTATACCCCCCCCCCCCCCCGACCCTATCCAGTTTTCAACCTTTTAAACAACACGTCCAAAATTGCAGACAGGACAAAAGCCTTGGTTTTGAATCAAGCTAATACAAACTTTTGAACCTATAAACGCAGAAACTCGATTTCATGAGGCATTTTTATTAATCATATTTTCAATATCAGGCTATAATGAAATGTTTTTTTTCATCAAAGAAAGGATTATTATCTTTTTATTATATTTCATAGTATTAGTTTTTTTTTTTAATCACGGTTACATATAATATCAATATCGATAATACTAATATCAACAACGACAACGACAACGACAACGATAATGACAACGACAACGATAACGACAACAACAACGACGACGACGAACAACAAGAACAACAAGAACAACAAGAACAGCAAGAACGACAACAATAATAACAACAACAACAATGACAACAACAACAACAATAATAATAATTTTTTTTTTTTTTTTTTTGGTTAGGTAGAGAAAATGCATTGTGCACTTGGCAGGAGGCCACCAGAATGCCAGACTTTCACTGGCTGAAAACCCTCCTAAGCCTTGTGGCTAGTAAACCACCCCGGCACCGTTGGCAGACACTACGTCGAGGTGGAGTTACTTTTGGGGTCAAACGTCGACCCGTCCCCTTCTTATTAAGTGGCACCTATGCCCCCTGGGTACCGTCTATCTTCCTTTTCTTTTTTCGGAAAACATCTTGGATGTATCCGGCTACCTTCATCCAGTGGTTTGGCCCTTGTAGCATCAGCCCGATGATTTTTTCGGGCGTGATGCGCCCAAGGGCCACTTCTATATTCTTCCTCTCGACACGCCACGCGTAACGCGTGAAGAACGTGTGCTCTGCGTCATCGAAGGTAGATCGGCAGAGGGCACAGCTTGGGTCCTCAACCTTTACCATCTTGTAAAGGTAGGATTGGAACAGGCCGTGCCCCGTCAGAATAATAATAATAACAACAACAACAACAGCAACAGCAACAGCAACAGCAACAGCAACGACAACGACAACGACAACGACACAACAACGACAACAACAACGACAACGACAACGCCAACAACGACAACAACAACAATAACAATAACAATAATAATAATAATAATAATAATAATAATAATAATAATAATAATAATAATAATAATAATAATAATAATAATAATAATAGTTTATATTATCTCGTGTACAGATAAATAAATTATTAATAAATAAATCAATTTATCATGAATTTATCATTAATAATTAGTCAGTAAAGTAGTAAGATATAGTATATCTGTATGTGGAATATTACAGTTAAATATACGTATTATCTACAGTCTTGTACCGTTTGTTATATTAAATTTGTTATAGTTATTATACAATATGTATCATTCTACAAAATCATGACAGTAATGTTAATAATATATTATATAATTTATTTATAATTTTTATATATATATATATACAGCCTGTCCCTCTAACTAGTGAAAATATTCATAACGCCTGATGCAGGGAGAAATTTTATAAATAAAAAACCTTGTTACAATAAAGTCGGTGAATTAATTACTATTTAATCAACAATAGATTAACAGCAAATCAGATTTCTTCGCGATCAAGTAGGCGGGCCTTGAGAGAAAAAAAACAAAAAAAAAAAAAAAACAAATGGGTGGGGCTTTCAATTTTCAACTATACATCGATATGCGGCGATGTGTGCGTCGCACTGCTATGTTATTGTTTCTCCCTACTTCGCCGCGAATTTTAATCCTGATCTTCTTACGTCCTCTAATTTACCTTCTTATTCCTCTCATTCGGGCTATAGCACTGACGGTTTGGGTTCTAATCCCCAGTTCCGATTTTTTTGTTTTTTCTTGTTTCCTTTTTTTGTTTTAGCTTCTGTGAGTCTTCTTTTGGTATTTCGATGAAAGACAATATATCTAAAAGTTTTTATAATTTTTTCTATAATTGATGCTTTAGATTATTAATTAACTATGAATTTTCCGCCCTATAATTAATTGAACTTAATCTTTTATTGTAATGTCCATTTATTCATAAAACAAAAATTATTAAAAAAATGCTGCGTCTTATTATTTTTACGTTGAATGCATAAAAATGTAATATGAGGTAATTGAGTGCGGGAGACTCAAATGTATAATAAAATCAAGGTCGTTTTCCAATTTGTAACATCGATGAATTTTTTTTAAACATTTTTTTTAAAGGCATTTTTTTTTTTGTGTAACGAATAATGTTATTCAGCTTAAAATCTCGTGTGAAAACAAAATTTTAATTATTTTAATATCTTACTTTATAAAAATTTTATTGTATTTTTAAACAACTGACTGTAATCAAGAATTATAATAATTAATTCATACAGTCTGTCAAGTAAGAGCGTGGTCGACTTCACCGGCAGGTAATAAAAGATTTCGCTCTAATTCCTTCGCGAGCCGATAGAGGGAAGCTTTTTCCTTGATGCATTGTCAACAAAGATTCAGTTGTCGTTGATCTTTTAAAAGAGAATCACGTTAAACGCCACCAATGCTAAGTACGCGTCGCGCTGCGAGGCTGTGTTCCTTTGCATCCACCCAAAAGGTCCCAAAATGTCGCAATCAGCGGCTGCTAAATATATGAGAAAGTCGACGGCATTTGTACAGAAGTGGATACAGCGATATAAAGTGGCTAAAAATGTCGATGATTTACCAGAACGTGGCTCGATAGGAAAAGTGAACAAAAAAGATGAAAAAAGAATAGTGAATCTGTTCTCGCGGAATCCTGCTTTAACACTGCGGCAAGGACAAGCAAAATTCATGGCAAAAGGTTTAGATATATCCTACGAAACTATCCGAACCCATCTTCGTACTCATCATCTGAAATGGCGCAACACAATGAAGAAGCCTCTGTTGACTGAAAAACATGTGACAAAGCGACTTGCTTGGGCGCATGAGAATATTGATAGAAATTTTGAAAATGTTATTTTTACTGATGAATGTTCTATATGGGCACGTTCTGTCCTCACGCGAGCCTGGTCAACTTCCACGAATAGGCTTGATTAGCGGACCGTAAAACATGGAATAAAGGTGCATCTTTGGGGCTGCTTCTCAAAGCAGGGATTCGGCACTTTGCACCTCTTTACTGACAACCTAAATGCCGAGAAAATGATAAAAATCTACAAGAAGGCTTTACTGCCATCTGCCAAACGATGGTTCATAACAAAAAATGAAGATTGGATTCTGCAGGAGGACAACGATCCTAAACACCGCAGCAAGCTCTGTACTCAGTAAAAGACTCAATCTGGCATCGTTACATTGGATTGGCCGTCGCAGTCGCCCGATGCAAACCCTATTGAAAATGTGTGGGCATATATTAAACAGAAGCTTCGTGGAAGACGCACATACACTTTGAAGCAGTTGTCTTACGAAATTCGTCGGATCTGGAGATCCTTTCCACTAGAATACGCCGTCAAATTAGTAGAAAGCATGCCTCGGAGATGCCAGGCAATTATCGACGCCGGTGGTGACTGGACACATTATTGACCAAATTGCATCATTGTTTATAATGTGTACAATGTATATATAAATATGAAAATTTCATCAAATGAATTTTTTTATAAATTAACACGACCACGCTCTTACTTGACAGACTGTAGTTCTGATAACTGATCTCTAACAAACTGTCCATATATTTTCCTATTGACACTTTCATCAAAAATGTACGAACCAATTACATATCCGTGAAAAATTCTACATCATACCTATAAGGCTCCAAGGTTGTAGTGATTTACTGTCCTACGCCAGTGAGGATTCTCGCCAATAAGGGTAATTATGACTTGTACTTTCTTAGTCACTTTAAGATTTAGTCTTATCAGAGAAAAAGCATAAATTTAAATAATCAGAATCATTTTTTATCATTTTTAAAGCCTATTTGTAAAACACAATGTGACTTCAAAACGATAAAACTTAATCTGAAAAAAGTTTAATATTATTTTTTGAATTTTACAAAGACTCGCAGGAGCTAAAAAAAAAAAAAAATCGGAACTGGAGATTAGAACCCAAACCGTCAGTGCTATAGCCTGAATGAGAAGAATGAAAAGATGAATGAGAAGACATAAGAAGATCAGTATTAAAATTCGCGGCAAAGTGGGGAGAAACAATAACATTGTGCCACGCACACATCGCCGCATATCGATGTATAGTTGAATATCGAAAGCCCCGCCCATTTGTTTTTTTTTTTTTTCTCTCAAGGCCCGCCTACTTGATCGCGAAGGAGTCTGATTGGCTGTTAATCCATTGTTAATTAAATAGTAATTAATTCACCGACTTTAATGTAACAAGGTTTTTTATTTATAAAATTTCTCCCTGCATAAGGCGTTATAAATATTTTTACTAGATAGAGAGACAGGCTGTATATATGTAACACATCGTTCAATAAGTCCCGAGACTAACAACGAAAACAACATTTTTTTTAAAAAATCATTTTTATTCATCAATATAATCTCCTTTTAGAGTGATACAATCTTTCCAACGCTTTTCCAACATTTCTATACCATGATTATAGAAGGATTTATCCTTTGCTTCAAAATAGGCTTCAGTTTCAGCAATGACCTCCTCATTCGAGCCAAATTTTTTTCCCTGGAGCATTTTTTTGAGATCAGCAAAGAGCCAATAGTCGCTGGGGGCTAAATCTGGCGAATACGGGGGGTGGGGAAGCAAATCAAAGCCCAATTCGTTCAATTTTGCCATTGTTTTCATGGACTTGTAGCATGGTGCATTGGTGCAATCGCGGCACCCACTTGGAGAAAACCTTTCTCATGCTCAATTTTTGATGAAGGATTGTAAATGCGCTTCCGGGTAATATCTGTGTCATTTCTGCAATCTCACAGACCTTCACTTTGCGATTTTTCATTACAATTTTTAACACTTCACTCACATTTTCCTGTGTAACGGCTTCCAATGGCCTACCCGAACGTTCCGCATCGTTTGTGTCCGTACGACCACGTTTAAACTCAGCATACCAACGACAAATCGTTGGTTTGGATGAAGAGGAGTCCAGGTAATGTTTTTCAAGCCATTGCTGGGCTTCTACGGTGTTTTACCCATTAAAAAACAATGTTTTATCAACACGCAAAACTAGCTTTTTTCCATTTTTCAAACAAATTACAAAGTGACTTTACTCTAACCTCGATAACTCTGCTGTTTGTGATCCGATCGACGTGAAATTTTCACACATTTCATGTAAAGGTTCGCACTCTATGGAAACGTGGCCAGTTTGGTACTACTAGCACTATCTCTGGGTTAGTCTCGGGACTTATTAAACGATGTGTTATATACATAATCAGATTAGTATTTGTTTAAATTTAATTAATTGGAAATATTTATACAGGGTGCGTACGGTATTTGAGGACAACTTAAGAGTAAAACTAATAAGCTTGTATTTTTAATAAAATTTAATGAAATTTTAGGAATTTTTTATACACCGTTAGATTAATATATGGCTATAAAGTTATTCAATAAAATCGCCATTAGCCGCAATCACCTCTTCGATCCGGGTCCGGAAACGATTACATGCCCGAATCAAATGCTCCTTGTTCATATTGACCATAACGGCATTAATAACAGTCTTCAGCGAAAAAGTGGTGTTATGAGGACGCTCATTGGTCTCACGCTCAACTACGCCCCATACGTAATAATCCAAAGGATTAAGGTCTGGGGAGCTAGGTGGCCATAGGTTCGGTGTTATGTGGTCATTAAAATTTTCGGCCATCCAATCTTGTGTCGCCATCGCTTTATGTCAAGAAGCAGAGTCTTGTTGAAAAATGTATGGTCTGCCTCCGCTTACATTGTCTATTCAGGGTTTCACTACGGTCTTCAAAACCTCGATGTATGCAGCAGAGTTAACTCGAAGTCCTTGAGTAAAAAAGTGTGGTGGCATAACATGTCCTTCGTTGCTCACAACACCTTAAACGATAACAGTGGCTGGAAATTTTGTGTGCATAGCAACAGGAACCTCCGTAGAATTTGAACATAGCCATCTGTCATGTTTGCGATTGGTCTTTTGATCTTGGTCAAAATTTTTTTTCGTCGGAAAAAAACCATAACATTTTGGGCGCCTCAGGGTGTTTGATTTTGTTTAAAAGACGTTTTGTTGAGAGAACTCTCTGTTCCCGTGTTCGTTCCGACATGAACTGTCCTCTGCGCATCACGTAAGACTTATACCGAAGGTCTTCGTGGACGAATAAGGCGCTCAGAAACATGAAGCTGACTCGCAAGGACCCTCATTGATTTTAAAGGGTCCTCGTCTATGATCGCTTGCACTTGCTCTAAAAATTCTGCAGATCGGACAGTGTCAGAACGTTGTTCGTGCTTTTTTCGTTTTGCAACCGATTCTGTATCGCCTCCTGATGATTCCAATTCACGGCGAACCTTATGGACGAATAAACGGGCGCAATTAGGAAAATTAGAGATCTCTAAATCTGTATGGTTCGCACATATAGCGACGATGACAGCATGTCTCTTCATTTCTTGAGTGATGTAGTCCGCCGTTTCTTATCTGAAAAGGAAAAAAAATTAAAAAAAAATTCGCGAAGTTATAGTCACATTTATGCATGTCCTCAAATACTGTACGCACCCTGTATTATAATATAAGTTATTTAAGTGAGTTATTATTTATTTAGAGTTTTCCATATCTATTTACGAGGGCGGTTCAATAAATACCCGTGTTTGACGACAGAGAGCTTTCCTGAGGAAAGTTGGTATTATCATCGTGTGCTGCCATCTATCAAACGGCGGTAAAACAAATTTCAGACTGATTGATAGGTTAGTTTGGATTTGGCAGCCATTCGAGTAAGACGTGTTTCGTGATTTTCGCTAAGATGGAAAAAGAGCAGTATCGTTCGGTAATTCACTTTTTGTTTTTGGATGGAAAAAAACGCGAGGAGATAAAAGCAAAGTTAAATGCTGTTTATGGGGACACTTCGCCATCTATGACCACAGTTAGATACCGGTTCAACGAATTTACACGTGGGCATACATCCGTTCTTGATAAGGAGCGACCAGGGCGCCCGGCAGACGTGGTTACCGAGAAAATCATTAAAAAAGTCCACGACATGATTCTCGCTGATCGACGAACGAAAGTGCGCGAAGTAGCAGAGGCCGTAGGTGTGTCGACCAGAACGGCAATTAATATTCTACATGATAAGTTGGCGATGAAAAAATTGTCGGCCCGATGGGTGCCGCGATTGCTCACGGTGGACAACAAGCGGATGCGGCTGTTAACTTCGAAGCAGTGTTTAGAGCAATTTAAGCGAGATACGAAGGAGTTTTTACATCGAGTTGTCACCGTTGATGAAACCTGGATTTATCATTACACACCAGAAACTAAGCAACAATCAAAACAATGGATTTCTCCCAGTGAATCTGCTCCAAAGAAGGCGAAAATGGTCCCATCGGCTGAAAAGGTTATGGCGACGATTTTTCGGGATGCGAACGGCGTCATCCTCATGGATTTTTTTAGAAAAAGGAATAACGATCACTGGACAATACTGCAGTGAGTTATTGGACCGCTTTGACAAAAAATTAAAGGAGACACGGCCGCATTTGGTGAAAAAGAAGGTGCTGCTTTACCATGATAACGCACCAGCACATTTATCTGGAATTCTCGCCGCCAAACTGCATGAATTGCGTTATGAATTGCTGCCGCACCCCCGTATTCACCCGATCTGGCTCACCGCGACTCTTTCTTGTTCCCTAACATCAAGAAATGGCTCGCAGGAAAAAATTTAGCTCAAACGAGGAAGTCATCTCCGAGACAGTGGCGTATTTTAGAGAGTTCGACAAATCCTATTTTTTGAAGGGGTTAAAAAAATGACAGGAACGATAAGAGAAGTGTATCTTTTTAAAAGGGGACTATGTTGAAAAATAAAAAAAATTTTTTTGAGAAAATGGTGTCTATATTTCTAACACGGGTACTTATTGAACCGCCCTCGTATATTTAAGCAGTTAAGTTATTTGAAATTAAGCATTCTTTTTTCTTTTTTAAATTACAATCACAAGGGAAAAGTTCCAGAAAATATCACATTACGAGTCGCACGTGGCAAATTGCAAACGCTGCACCGATTTCCACGATCGAATAATGAGAAAATTACAAATTCCGATACATCTTGATTGGAAAGTGCAAGAAAACTTTTGGGAGGAAACTAAGGTTATGAGCCAGGCGACGGCAAAGAAAAAATTACTCCCTTGGATTCTTTAACTCTATCAGACACGGAGTCGGAGTCAGGTCGATGCAATATAGAGGGTCTTCAGAAAGTTCCGGTCTAGTTAAATAATTTGTAACGTAGGCGTCACTCAGAAAAATGGTTGAGACAAAAGCTGTCGGAAATTTCCTTGGCTATCCAACCTCAATCTCGGTCTTGACCTTGACTTTCGAGGCCATTTCAAAGTCAAGTACACTTTAAGTAGCGACTCCCAATTTCGACACAGGAAATGAAAAGGGCGGACAATTTTACGTCTAGATACGATCTTTACCATTAGAAAAATTTGATCTCGAAAGGAGAAATCAAGGTCAAGAAGTGACTGGCTGGATATCTTGAAAAGTAGACGTTGCTCAAAGAAAATTTTTTAGCAAAACGTTGTAGGAAATTGCCCTAGCTGTCCCATGGTAATATCTTGATCTTTAAGGTCATATTAAGAGATAATTTTTTTCAAGCATTTGATAAAATGAGGCTTGCATTCAGCTAATTAAGGTAAGGTAGCCTGAAGAAACTGAGATTTGCATTCATCTCAGTTAACTAAGGCAAAGTGGTGTGATGCCCAGCCAGTAAAGGCAAAAGAAATTGGAAGTTGCTAAATAAAAAAATTAACTTGACCTAGAAATGACCTTGAAGGTTGAGATCAAGGTTACGGCTGAGGCCGCGGTTGGATAGCCAGGGAAATTTCCGACAACTTTTGTCTTAACCATTTTTTGAGCAACGCCAACATTTCAAGCTATTTAATCGGTCTGTGACTTTTTGAAGATCCTGTACGAGGTCTGGCTATTAAATAACGAGACTGCGCGCCTAGAGGGTGCCGTAGAGGGGTGGGGAAAAAAATGAGTAGTGCGTTGGGTATCTTGTTATCTTGTCTATGCACGTACCAAAACACGTTCTCGTCACTATTATTATATTTGTGCAGCATCTAAAATTTCTCGTTAAATTAAAAAAAACTCCGACTGAGTGCTGTAAATTGTTGCAAGAGGCCTACGGGGACAATTCTCTATCTCGTGCGCGTGTTTTTAAGTAGTGTAAGCGCTTCAGTGAGGGCCAAGTAAGCACTGAAGATAGCCAACGCCCAGGTCGCCCTGTCACTGTTTCAACTCCGGAAACAGTGACCAAAATCAACCAAATTGTGCGTGTAGATCGTCAAATGAGCATCCGGATGATTGCCGAGGCTGTAAACGCCGATAAAGAAACGGTTAGACAAATTTTACACGAGGAATTACACATGACGAAAGTCTGTGCGAAGTTGGTGCCAAAAAACCTGACTCCTGACCAAAAGCTCTTGCGTCAACAGGTCTGCTCAGATTTCCTTGAAAGGTTAAAAAAAATTCCGGACTGATGAAAAACATTATTACTTGCGACGAAACGTGGATTTTTCAATACAATGTTGAAACAACGCGGCAATCGATGCATTGGAAGACGCCTGAATCGCCCAGAATCAAAAAAGCAAGGATGTCCAAATCAAAATTCAAGGCAATGTTGATCGTTTTTTTCGACATTAACGGTATCGTGATGACTGAATGGGTTCCAGAGGGTCAGACGTCAACCAGACTTACTATTTGTCAGTTTTGGCAATACTGCGAGAACGAGTTCGTAAGAAACGGCCCGAGTTGTGGAAAAACAACTCGTAGATTTTGCACCAGGACAACGCACCTGCCCATAACACGCTATCTGTGAAGCAGCATTTGGCTGGTAAGCGCACTCCAGTGCTCGAACACGCGCCGTACTCACCAAATTTGGCACCGTGCGACTTCTTTTTGTTTCCGAAGATAAAATCTGCTTTGAAAGAGACCCGATTTGAGTCGATGGAAGCTGTAAAGCAAAAAACGGCAGAGCTCCTAAAAGCCCTCACCAAAGAAGACTTCCAGCACTGCTTCAATCAATGGAAAAAACGTATGGAAAGGTGTGTGGCGAGGGAAGGGGAGTATATTGAAGGGGAGCATTCGAATGTAGAATAATTTTCATAATAAAACCCTTTTTCGTAACCAGTCTCGTTATTTAATAGCCAGACCTCGTATCTTAAAAACTATTATAGATATCGAGATGAATTTTTTTTCATTTTAAAGGTAATTAAATTTGCTGGATCTTGACCTAAAATCATAATTTTACAATGATTATTTTTATTGTTATTGCACTTTTAACAGCAAAGAAAAATGCAAAAAAATATTTTTTTGCAAGCCCGCCATTTTGTTAATTTTTAACTTTTCTTTGTGATTTTAATTCAAGATCCAGCAAATGTCTTCTAGTTTATAACAAACTTTGATTTTTTGATTTCAGACTCAAATTGGATGAGTTACCTTCCCGCCCGTGGAGGTGTCTTTTTTCTCGATGACTATTTTTCAATGCATATAACTAATAAACTGTTTAGTATTTTTGTTCAAAAATATTTGTAAAAGTAGTTAATAACATACTTAATGAGTACCAAGAAACTTGCCTACTTTATTTATTTCCTTTCATGAGAAAAAAAATCGCGAAAATCACGTAGTTTTCGGGTCGCTAGATGAGAACCTCCCCTTAATCAAGAATAATTTTATGATGCAGACACAAATCGACTAATATTTCGATTGCGTTATGTTTACGAATACCTAAGCTTATTGTATGACATCTATGATCTATTTATTGCAACTACCACTTACCGCTACAGCCATCTATTGCAAAACGGCGGAAGCAAAGTTGTACACCCAATATATAAAATAATTCTTTAGAATTTTCTGAGCAATTTAGAACAAAAAATGTATAGGTTGACGAACAAAATACCGAGAAAAAGCTTTCAAAGTTTTATGTTTTACATGTGTTCTTATATGAGCCTGTTATTTTTCGTTTATAACTTTCTGTAAATATCTTACACAATAGAATAAATAAGCGTTCTAAAAAGGAAAAATCATCAGTTTTTAGATAGCGCATTAAAAATAAGGGTTGAGGAGCGTTCTAAAAAAATATTGAACGGAAAATAAATTCAAGGAGTTTCTAAATAGGTTACCGGAAAATAAAAATTTGAAAAAATGGCGCGAGATTCAAAAATGTGCATTTGTAACACTTGTTTATAATCGTAAGCATACTTATAATAATAAAAAAAAAAAAATTTTAATGATAATTGTACCAGGCTGTTCAATAAGTTTTGCGGTTCGATGAGAGAGGGTGTTGATACTAGCCAAATTTTTTTATGTTATGTTGGTACACTCTTCATATGAACGTATGTGAAGTTTCATTTCAATCAGTCAATTTCTTCTTTGTTTACAAGCCATTTAGTATCAACGTTTTACCGTATTTTTTTACAATAGAAAAAATCAAGTATCGTGCAGTGATTGAATTTTTATTTTTGGAAGGTTAAAAAGCAAAGGAAATTTATAAACGAATGTTAAAAGTGTATAAGGACTCTTTGCCTTCAATTAGTACAGTCGAAAGATAGGTTGCTGAATTTAAACGTAGTCGTACAAGCATTGAAGACGATCTACGTCAAGGACGTCCAAAAACCGCAACAACACCAGAAATCGTAGAAAAAATACAGGATATCGTATTCGAAAATCGTAGAGTGACTGAAAAAAATTTAGTAGAAGCCCTACGCATCTCATTGGGCAGTGTAAGCAATATTTTGACTGAAGTATTAGGTTTCAGAAAATGTGCACAATGGGTGCCGCATTCGCTAACAATGGAACAAAAACATATTCGAATGCGACTTTCTTAGCAACATTTAGAGCGTTTTCGAAAGGATAAAGTGGATTTTGTGCATCAATTCATCACTATGGATAAGACTTGGGTCTATCACCATGATCCTGAATCATAACAAGAAGCTAAAGAGTGGTGTAAACCTGGTTCTTTGGCTCCGAAACGAGTTTGTGTCCAGAAATCGGCCAAGAAGGTGTAAGCATCAATTTTTTGGGATGCTAAAGAAATTTTGTTTGTGGATTACTTGCAAACTGGTAAAACAATAAATTCTGAATATTATTGTAACCTTTTAGACCAGCTGAAGGGAAAAATTCGTGAAAAAAGACCCGGTTTGCAGAAGAAAAAAATCCTTTTTCATCAGGACAATGCACCGTGTCACAAGAACATTTTGACAATGGCTAAAATTCATGAATTCAAGTTCAAATTGTTGGAGCATCCACCGTATTCACCAGATTTGGCCCCTAGCGACTTCCACCTGTTTCCAGACCTAAAAAAATCCATGCGTGGAAAGCGTTTTTCACCAAATGATGAGGTCATAGCAGATGTGGTTCCAAACGGTTTTTTGTGCAATGTTTAGCTTCTGGGCAATCGAAACAGTGCTTACATGACGGTCGGACTCGACGATTTCTATTATTTTATCGACATTTTCGACAATTGGCCTTCCAGAGCGTGGTGCATCTTTGACGTTAAAATTACCGGAACAGAATCGACAAAACCAAAATTGCGCGTGATTGGCTATTACAGTATCAAAACCATAAACACTATTCACATTTTCAGCTGCCTGGCTTGCGTTTTCGCCTTTATCAAAGAAAAACTGTAAAATATGGCGTATTTTCTCTTTGTTGGTGTCCATCTTTGACGCGTGCTAAAAAAATACTGAGTCAAGCAATAACAAAACTGTATCCGAAGCTTTTTTAGTACGAAATCTTATCTTTCTAACGCCATCTAGTATAACCCGATCGAACTTTTACAACGGGAGATACAGACTACTAAAGCCATCTGTTGGCAAAATAATGGATTACTTTTTACTACACCTAATACTTATTTTTATAATTAAAAAAAAAAAAATACTTTTAACAAGTGAAAAAATAAATTTTAATGATAATCGTATATTAAAAATGATCTAATATATTTTTAACAAAAATTAATGCAACGAAAAAATAAAAGACAAGATATACATTTTTTAAAAACAGTTTTTATTCATAAACAATAATTATATCACAACTTAAAATCTAAATTTATAATATCCCTATTTAAAATTTTAATTCATAATATCACAATATTAATTATTAATTAACAACACAAACATTAAATATCAACTTATTAAAATAAATTAGCTTAACTACAACATAATTATTTATTTGGCACTGACTTAAAGCATTAATTTAATAGATTATATATAATATATTTATAATTTATTATTTGTCTATGTTTACGTCATACTAAATTCTTCATAAAATATGTAAAAACTTCAATTAACAAGATAATTCGAACTTTTTTTTTTCTTTACTTCTTCTTCTTTGTCCTTTAAGATTATATCTTTTACTTATTTTATAAATAATGAAAACTGTTATTAAGGTTATGTTATGCTTTCTGCTAGAAATCAGCTACTGCACTGTTTGCACTACTGTTCTTTCTGCTCTTTCAAACAACGAGTTTGCGCATGCGCTCAGCAGGAGGAAGAACTATACTCATAAAAGGAATCAAATGCATACATTTTTTATTTCTTGTTTCGATTTTTTATCTTTCTAATCATGTTTATATTTTTTAAAATTCATTTTATGATTCTAAAAATAAGTAGTTTATTAAAAAATCAATTTTCTGAAATTTACATTTATAGCATATATTTGACTTGGGATTCGGGTAGGAGCTATGTTAAAATATAATATCATATGACAAACGAGTCATAAAACCAAAGCGTGCGCGAGACATAATTAAAACAAAGTACTTAAATAAAAAAGATGATCGGAAAATAACCGAATTTATAAGTTCAAAGTCACGAATCAAATACCGAAAAGAATAAAGGAATAAATAATAAAGTTTTAGGAAAGATAACAAATGTATTGACAAGAGTAAATAAATTATTAATATCAAGAAAGAAACGATATACGAGGGTGGTCTGAAAAGTTTCCGACCTAACACAGATACAAGACATTTTTTCTTAATTTTTTTTTTTACTTCTCAACATAGTCTCCTTGCAATTCTACACACTTCTCCCAGCGATGCTCCCATCTCTTTAACCCATCCAAATAGTACTCGGCGTTTTTCTCTGCTGTTCACGAAGGTGATTACCTCCTCATTTGACGAAAATCTCTGTCCTCCGAGTGCAATTTTCAGATGAGGAAACAAAAAGAAGTCGCTTGGGGCTAGGCGTGGTGAGTAAGGCGGATGGTCAAGCAGCTGAAACCGTAATTCGTGGGTTTTCGCCATGGCAACGGCTGAAGTGTAAGACCGCGCGTTGTCTTGGTGAAACAGGATTTACTTTTTCTGCAAATGTGGATGTTTTTCCGCAAGTTCTGCCTTCAGCTTGTCAAGTGATGATGCGTAGTATGCTCCTGTGATGGTTTTCCCTTTTTGAAGATAATCAATTAAAATAACTCCATGACTATCCCAAAAACCAGTCGCCATCACTTTCCTGGCCGAAAAAACAGGTTTTGCTTTTTTAGGAGCCGGTTCCCCCTTTGCAGTCCACTGTTTTGACTGTATTTTTGTTTCGGGCGTATAATGGTGTATTCAAGTTTCATCTACAGTAATTAATCGGCGCCAAAACTCGGATTTATTGCGCCTAAACTGCGCCAATAGAGCGTTGGAAATGTTCATTTGAACACGTTTTTGGTCTAACGTGAGCAAATGCGGTACCACGTGCAGACAGCTTTCTCATGCCTAAATCTTGATTAAATATGTAGCAAACACGTTCTTTGGACATGTTCATAACCTCTGCTATCTCTCTCACTTTGCTTCGGCGGTCGTCTAGCACCATTTGGTGAACTTTGGCGATGTTATCGTCAGTGGTTGCAGTTTTTGGACGTCTCGAACGTTCATCGTCTCCCAAGCTCTCACGGCCACGTTTAAATTCAGCTACCCAAAATGTCACTGTGGTAAATGATGGTGCAGTGTCCCCATACACAGAGTTCAATTCATTATTGATTTGCGTAGGCGTAATGCCTTCCAAAAACAAAAATTTAATAACAGCTCGATACTCAATTTTGTCCATTTGCACAACAACACTCACATCGGCTCACTCAAACAACTGTCAACTAACAACTGCGCATCAAAAATAGCTGAAACTTTGGTGAGCAACTGTCAACAGATAAACAACGAAATTCGCTAGCTTTTATTAACGAGTGCTGCTATCTTCACGTTGAGGTCGGAAACTTTCAGACCACCCTCGGATACAAAACAAACTTACAAGCAGATTTAAAATAAATTTAAAGGAAAAATTTAATAAATGATTGAAAAATATATATAAATAACATAAATGAAACGAAAGATTGAAGAAACGAAAAAGGAAGTAATTATAGAAACAAGCAAATATTTTTTTTCTCTCCCTCTCTTAGAAGAAAATAAAATTTCAAACAGAAAAATTGAAATATGGAAATAATATTTAATAGATCCAAATAATAACACGTGACGAACATTACGTAATAATTGTAAATCTAGAAAAGACAAATGATAAATAATAGAGATGTAATAAATAAATGATTCAAAAACGACATATAATAGGAAATAAATAAATGCTGATCATATTTTTCTTTCGTATATAAATAAATTATCATTGTATTAATTTTCCAAAGAATATCATAATCAGTTGACAAAAAACGATCCTAGCACTAAAGTATAGAAGAATAATGAATTTTAATAAATAAATAAAAGCGACTCCTATAGGATATAAAGTGAAATATTTTATAACGACCAAATGGAAGATTATAAGTTACAATACATAAAAGCATAGCAGAAAAATTTGGCATCGGTGAGAATTTGCTTCAAGTAACTGCGTCAGCAACTATAAGGATTGTACGTTGAAATTTGATAATTTCGAAACAAAGATTTAAAGTATGATTGGCTAAAATCAAAAATCGTACAAAAAACATATAAAAAATTTAAAATTATGTTCAAATAAATAAAATTAGTTAGTGAGATAAATAAATGAAATAAATTAAAACTAATTAATAACAAATTTCTTTATATTTTCTGAAAAATAAAAAAGTAATGAGTAACCAATAGTGACCAGGAATAGGTAGTAAAAAAAAAAATGTAACGTCGGAGTGGTGTTACAGTGCGCTAACTTAATCCAACACAACTCGTTTTTTTTTTTTTCGAGCCTAAGGAGTCATGCTTACGGGCTAGGGATGACAGGGGAGTGTTTCAGCCTTATTTTTCTTGGCTTTTCTGAGGGAAAGGTAGTGAAATGCGGGACTGAGCATGCATCTAGGCCAAATCTCAGGCCAACTACGCCGCTCTGAAGGAGGGCCTAATCATTGATTCATAGATGAAGGTAGTTAGCCGAAACTCAGGTTAACTTTACCTTTTTGGAAAATAATATACAGGGTGGTCCGTTTTAATCTATCGGTCGAAATAACTTCAAAGGGAGATAGATGGTGATATCAAAACATGTTCAGACAAAAGTTGTAGGAGTTGAAGGGGGTCGTCCAACGCTGATCTTGGCGTTAACCTTCAGGTCAAATTTGAAGGTTATTTGAGGGTCCGATCGCAAGTTTTAAATAAAAATTCCGTATTTTTATTACAGATTCTGATTCTGCGTCGAAAAATATGAAAGTTTTGTCTCAACCATTTTTTTCGATACGTAACCGATGGCGCTGTAATCGGCAATTTTGATCTATCGATGCGAATATCTCAACAACTACGCATACGAAAAGGAAGAAAAAGAAAATTTGTCAATCTGGATAGGGGACATGCAATGACACCACAATCGACCTCGCCCCCTTCTCTAACCCCCGTATGAAGCGGTCACAACTTAAAAATCTGAAATGTGTATCCAAATTTTATATTGCAGATTCTGATTCTGCACCGAAAAATATGTTACTTTTGTTGAGAACACTTTTTAGATTCGTAACAGATGTCGCTGTAATAAACGAAATAAAAAATGAGTACAAAAATCGTTACCGAATTAGAATTTCTTGAAGAATACACATCGTGTTCTACAAATTAGAATTCTGTGGATAAATACGTTTAAAAAAAATCTGTTTTGATGAAAATATTTATTCTACTTTAAGCGTTACCCGGGGACAACAGATTTTTTTTAAACGTATTTACCCACAGAATTCTAATTTGCAGAACACGATGTTTATTCCTCGAGAAATTCTAATTTGGTAACTATTTTTGTACGCATTCTTAATTTTGTCGATTACAGCGACATCTGTCACGAATCTAAAAAATGTTCCGAACAAAATTTCCATATTTTTTGACGCAGAATCAGAATTCGCAATATGAAATTGGGCTACTCAATTCAGATTTTTAAGTTTTAACTGCTCCATACGGGAGGTTAAAAGGGGGGGGGCCGATTGCGGTGTCATTGCATGTTCCCTATCCAGATGAACAAATTTTCCTTTTCTATATTTTCATATGCGTAGTTGTTGAGATATTCGCATCGGTAGATTAAAACTGCCGATTACAGCGCCATCGGTCACGCATCGGAAAAAATGTTTCAAACAAAACTTCCATATTTTGCGACGCAGAATAAGAATCTGTAATAAAAAATTTAAATTTCCATTTAAAACTCGCGATTTTACCCTCAAACAACCTTCAAATATAACCTCAAGGTTAACGCCAAGGTCAGCGTTGGACGACCTTTTTTAACCCCTACAACTTTTGTCTAAAACATTTTTTGATATAACCATCTCCCTTTGAAGTTATTTCGACCGATAGATTAAATCAGACCACCCTGTATATATACGAGGTCTGGCTATTTAATAACGAGACTGGTTACGAAAAAGGGTTTTATTATGAAAATTATTCTACATTCGAATGCTCCCCTTCAATATACTCCCCTTCCCTCGCCACACACCTTTCCATACGTTTTTTCCATTGATCGAAGCAGTGCTGGAAGTCTTCTTTGGTCAGGGCCTTTAGGAGCTCTGCCGTTTTTTGCTTTACCGCTTCCATCGACTCAAATCAGGTCCCTTTCAAAGCACATTTTATTTTCGGAAACAAAAAAAAGTCGCACGGTGCCAAATCTGGCGAGTACGGCGCGTGTTCGAGCACTGGAGTGCGCTTACCGGCCAAATACTGCTGCACAGATAGCGCGTTATGGGCAGGTGCGTTGTCCTGGTGCAAAATCCGCGAGTTGTTCTTCCACAACTCAGGACGTTTTTTACGAACTCGTTCTCGCAGTGTTGCCAAAACTGACAAATAGTAAGTCTGGTTGACAGTCTGACCCTCTGAAACCCATTCAGTCATCACGATACCGTTAATGTCGAAAAAAAAGATCAACATTGCCTTGAATTTTGATTTAGACATCCTTGCTTTTTTGATTCTGGGCGATTCAGGCGTCTTCCAATGCATCGATTGCCGCTTTGTTTCAACATCGTATTAAAAAATTCACGTTTCGTCGCAAGTAATAATATTTTTCATCAGTCCGAAATCATTTTTTAACCTTTCAAGGAAATCTGAGCAAACCTGTTGACGCAAGAGCTTTTGGTCAGGAGTCAGGTTTTTTGGCACCAACTTCGCACAGACTTTTGTCATGTGTAATTTTTTGTGTAAAATTTGTCTTACCGTTTCTTTATCGGCGTTTACAGCCTCGACAATCATCCGGATGCTCATTCGACGATCTGCACGCACAATTTGGTTGATTTTGGTCACTGTTTCCAGAGTTGAAACAGTGACAGAGCGACCTGGGCGTTGGTCATCTTTAGTGCTCACTCGGCCCTCACTAAAGCGCTTACACCACTCAAAAACACGCGCACGAGATAGAGAATTGTCCCCGTAGGCCTCTTGCAACAATTTACAGCACTCAGTCGGAGTTTTTTTTAATTTAACGAGAAATTTTAGATGCTGCACAAATATAATAATAGTGACGAGAACGTGTTTTGGTACGTGCATAGACAAGATAACAAGATACCCAACGCACTACTCGTTTTTTCCCCACCCCTCTACGGCGCCCTCTAGGCGCGCAGTCTCGTTATTTAATAGCCAGTTCTCGTATATAAGAGAGCAGTCCCAAAAGTACCCGACCCGACAAAGAAAACAGTAAAAAAATTGCGAAAATGTTTTTTATTTTTTAACATATTCTTCTTTCAGTTCGATACACTTTTCCCAACGATGTTCAATAGCTTCGATACCCGCTTTATAGTAGGAACCGTCGAACTCCTCAAAATACCTATTAACCGTAGACTCTACCTCATTATTGTTGGCAAATCTTTTGCCGCCGAGCCATTTTTTCAAATTCGGAAAAAGAAAATAATCCGAGGGAGCCAGATCTGGCGAATAGGGTGCGTGAGGAAGCAATTCGAACTTCAACTCATTGATTTTAGCTATCGCAATGACGCACGTGTGGACTGGTGCGTTGTCGTAATGAAACAACACTTTTTTTTCGTCAGATGAGGCCGTTTTTTCTTGATTTCATCACTCAAACGCTGCAATAAGGCTGCATAATATGCGCCGTTGATTGTTTTTCCTTTTTCGAAATAATCAATAAATATTATTCCACGCGCATCCCAAAAAACGGATGCCATGACCTTGCCAGCTGACTGAACTGTCTTTGCTTTCTTTGGAGCCGGTTCCCCCTTTTTAGTCCACTGCTTCGACTGCTCCTTGGTCTCAGGTGTAAAATGATGGACCCATGTTTCGTCCATGGTTACGAATCGACGCAAAAACTCGGCTTTATTGCTGCGAAACATTGTCAAACACTCGATGGAAACATCCTAACGTTGCTGTTTGTGCTCCATTGTGAGCAAACGCGGCACCCATCTTGTACACAGCTTTCTCATGTCCAAATTTTCGGTCAAAATGCGATACACAGCACTTTTTGAAATGCCTGCCATGTCTGCTATCTTGCGCACTTTTATTCGACGGTTATCCAATACCATTTTGTGGATTTTCTTTACATTTTCTGACGTAGTGACCTCACTTGGTCGACCACTGCGATGTTTATCTTGGCAGCTCGTACGACCTCGCTTAAACTCAGCTACCCAATATTTGACCGTTGTGAACGAAGAAGCAGACTTTCCCAGAGTAGAATCCAACTCGGCTTTGATATCGGTTGGACTTAGACCTTTCAAATAAAAGTATTGTATCACATAACGATGCCCGATTTTTTCCATATTTACAAATTCACTGAGAGCGTTCACTTTGGATGTCTGTAAAAAGAATAATAATAAACGTACCGTTATGAATTTTCCACATTAAGTTATTGAAAGGTGGTATTGTTAATCGCAGTAATTGTTTTTTCAAAACTACCTGTATTCATAAGTCAGGTCGGGTACTTTTGGGACTACCCTCGTATATATATATATATATATATATATATATATATATATATATATATAGACACTCACTTGCCATAAAATTGCTATTTTTTAAGGGGAGGTTTACCTTTTTCTGAACCAAAAAATCGATTTTTTTTTTTTTACATTTTTTTGTAGTTAATTACGTGTAGAATATATTCCCAAAACCGTTTGATCGTATATATATATTTTTTTTAAGCTATGAAACAAAAACGAGACCGACGTTGACGCAGATTAATCGTTAATCAAATCTTTAAACGCGTTTTTCTCGAAACCACGTTTTTCGAACTGCTGGCCATGATTACTAAAAAACTACTCGATGGATCGCCTTTTTTTTTTTTTTTAATTGTTTAAGTATTTATCGGAAAGTGGATTACAATTGTTACGTCCCGTTATATTTTTGTCCGATTTTAAAAATTTTTTTTTCATTTCGAAAATTTTAAAGCAAGCCTAAAGGAAAATCGTCAGATACGTTTCCTCTGGAATGCTTGTTTATCTTATCCACGTGTGTGCTAAGCGCTTAAGAATAGAAAGAGATAAAACGATGGCGTACGCGCCGTTCAAAAATATATCCGTTATAAGTTCAAAATTTTTTTTTGTTATACAATAAACGTAATCGCTTGAGCCACCCGTAATTAACAATAATATATTGACAAAATTTTAAATCCGCTCTAACAATATACCTACACGCTACTTATTTTATTGCTTTAAAAGATTCGTAGTAAAATCATTAAGCGCCTTTTTTTTTTTTATTTTGTATTTTAATTTCGTTTTGTATGTTATTTTTGTTTTACTTCTTCTTGTAATTTAATTTAAGCCAAAAGGCAGCGAAATTAATATTATATAAAAAAAAATCTTTGTTAATAAATTTGATTTTCAATTATATAAGTAATCAAATAATTCAATATATAATTCTATTATCATTATTGTATTTTATATTATTAATTGTAATATTCTTATAGATAATTATATAAGTTTTAATATTGATAATGTGAAATAGAAAGAAAGATGACAGTTTACCAACGAGAGCGACAGAGACGACCAGATGTTGCTGTCTCTCTTTTCTCTCTCTCACACCATATACGCTCTCTCTCGCACGATGCACTTTCTCTCTCTTTCACATAAAACGCGTAGGCGGAGGCGTGATTTCTTATCGCCACTGTAACTCTTCTATATCTTACGAAACGCTACGAAGGTCAAGGGTAGGGCCGAGGAAGTGCTCTTATTGGCCCAAACTTATCTTGCCCCTTTTCCAGCCGCCGAAAAACTCGCTGTCCAGCGGGTATAAAAGCCGGTGCATCGATGCATTCGACGGCTTTTCTTGAAGAAAACTCCAAGAGCAAGACTCAGAGCGACCTCGAAGCCCACTTCTAATTCTTCTATATTCAATTCTTACTATATTAAGTCTAATTCTACTATATTCAAACTCTTGATATATTACGTACAAAATTTTTCTATATTCGAACTTTTATTTTATTTAATTTTGTGGCTAAAATTTGTATTAATAATTGTATTAAAATTATTATTTGAGAGATTCAATTAAACGTAAGATTTAACAAAATTACCTTTTTTTTATTTCTTATACCTTTCATCTAACTAACGTCTAAACCTACCTACATCGTCATCTCCCAATATTTCCTTCATCGAAAGAGTTGTGGCGTCGGAAAGGTGAGACTGTGCTAAAGTCGACCTCCCGAGCAGCTGGTAACGCTTTCGATTCCTTCCATCAAAGGAGTGTGTGGCGTCGGAAAGGTGAGACTGTGCTAAAGTCGACCTCCCGAGCAGCTGGTAACGCCTTTGATTAACCAATTTTCCTCCCATCAAAGGAGTGTGTGGCGTCGGAAAGGTGAGACTGTGCTAAAGTCGACCTCCCGAGCAGCTGGTAACGCCTTTGATTAACCAATTTTCCTCCCATCAAAGGAGTGTGTGGCGTCGGAAAGGTGAGACTGTGCTAAAGTCGACCTCCCGAGCAGCTGGTAATGTCTTTGATTATCCAATATTCCTCCGTTCGAAAGAGTGTGTGGCGTCGGAAAGGTGAGACTGTGCTAAAGTCGACCTCCCGAGCAGCTGGTAACGCTTTCGAACATTCGCTATTCCCTCTTTTATTGCATGCATTACTAACTCTAAGGATTTAACCATCCTTAAACCGTAAATGAGCATTTACGGAAAACACGAGATAAGATAAGGGAGAGTAATAAAACCCCACCCTACGTATTTTAAAGAAAACGCGCCGCGAAGAAAAATTCGGTATATGAAGAGAAAAACTAAAAATTTATCTTTAGTTCAGTCCGAGTTTTCAGCCTAGTAAATTCAATCTAAAAAATAGTTCGCAGAAGCCACCCGCGCTAGTATCGAAAGATAGGCGCAAACGGCAATTTTAACACGCGGTTTATATATCTAAAATACATAAAAAATCGCGAGTTCAAGGAGCGATAATTTTCTTTTAATTACCGCCACCCTTTTTTACAAATTTGGAGGCCCCGGAGTAGGGATAGTCTGCGGATTATTTTCCCTGACCTTTTAGTCAGTTGTTTTTTTTTCTTTTCTTGATTTTTTTTTAAAAACCAAAAAAGCACCAGTAAGTCTTTAAAATTTTTTCTAATAAAAAAATATATATAACAAAAAAATATAAAAAACATTTTTTTTTCTTTTTTCTCTTTTTACAGTGAATTTTAAGTCGGTTGTTGACGCGAAGCGGACGAATATAAAAAAGCGCAGAACCAAAGCGATAAAAAAAAAGAAAACATTAGATTTACCGTTACCGAAGTGGGGCGAATTATTTTATATATTTTACCAGGAAAATTTAATAAAAAAAATCCAACCATTAAGCCCAATTAAAAATCAACAGCCGAAAATAATTAAAAACGAAAAAATTAAAACTAAAATTAAAATAAATAATAAACAAAAACCAGAAGTATATTTTAAATCCGGCCGACGAACCGGTTCCGAAAAAATATTATTGTGTGAAAAATGCAGAGTATCTATATCACCAGACTATTGTATAAAATGTTTTTTTGTTAATTACAATAAAAATAATAGAAAAAAATCTACGAGACGCGAAAAAGAGAACAAACAATTGTAATTAATTATATTTTTATTTTTTCATTAAAAATTTTTTTTTAAACACCTTATATCTTTTTTTCTTTCACCTTTTTTCCTTTTAGAAAAACTTCCTTTTTTACAACATTGAAATATTAATTAATTATCAAAATAATTATTTATATAAAAAAAAAAAAAAAAAAAAAAAAAAAAAATATATATATATATATATATCTTTATATATACTAATTTCTTATTCTTTTCTCCCCTTTTTCTTCATTTTTTTTTCTTATTACTAATATTACACCGCATATTAGAAACTTTTACATCTAAAACAAAATTGAAAACCAAACACAACAAACAAAGTTTGGCTAGGTCAAACCCAGCGTATAGCAAGCGAGTCTAAGTCTGGTAACAGTAAAGCTTACCGTGAGTAACTGCGTTAACGACGCGTCACGTTACCAACATAGAACCAAGCGCGCCACAAATGCGCAAGAGCTTCTAATTTAAAACGCGAAATCAAGTACAAAAATTTAAATAAATTTAGACGTTATTAAACTTGGACATAATAAATAAATAAAAATATAGAAAATAAGTAATGATAATTTTATATACGACGAATTTTGATAAAAATATATCTTTTTTTGAAATTTAAATAATTAAATAAAAAAAATATACTAAGTAAAAATAAATAAAATACGATAAAAATTTTTTATCTAAAAATTAAAAATCCAATTTTTTTTTTTATCAAAATTAAAAGAAAATTTTTAAATCAATAAAGAATATAACTGAATAATTATAATAGATACAGTATATCAATGATACCCTTAAATTTCGAAGAACTAACGCACGCGCAGACACAAAATTTAATAATACAGCTAGCAAACAGAGTAACACAGTTAGAACTTCAGGAAGATAAAACCTTCGAACACATCAAAGCCCTAGCTATTCAAAATATTAAGTTTAAGAAAGAATTAGATTCATACGAAAAAATAATACAAAAACACATTGCCACCTTTCGAGAAGATCGACAAGTAATCGCGAGGCAGTTCGCATTATCAGAAGAGATATATAGCACTCTGTACGTCAGTCGAATTAGTAGCTTGTTGGACTACCCAAGAACCTAGTGAAATAGAAAATTTAAGCCGCCAACTAGCAGCCTTACGTATAACATCTTAATGTCCAAACGCATGAATACAAGATCTAAAACAAAATCAGAAAGTAATTTAACCGAACAAAACAATTTTAACCCTTTCGTACCTTCTCGCCAAATACCTCTTGCTAGCCCGGTAAGACCAAGCACTTCATCAACAAATCGTGAAGGAACCGATACAATAGATCTCGAAACATCTATAAAAAATAATTTAACGACAAAAACGAATCCATCGTTGATCAATATGGCTACAAACGAAGCAGCTGCCCCTATAAACCTAGTGATATCACTTAACGATGCACTACGGCTAGTACCCGAATTTAACGGTTACAATATACCGTTAAGAAAATTTTTAAACGGATGTGAAGAAGCCCGTGCAATGATAGGACCTCAAGGCGATAATAACCTATTAAGATTAATAAAAAGCAAAATTACAGGCGAAGCAAAGCATGCCTTAAACAACCGAGATATAAAGAACTTCAATGATGTAAAAAAATACTTAGAAAAAATATTCTCTCCGACAAAAACTGCAGCTCAATTGCTAAACGAATTAGAAAACGAGTACCAACGCGAGAATGAAACCGTGATCACATTTGCCAACCGAATACGCGACCTAGGCAGCCAGATAATTGAAGCAGAGAACACCGTTAACGGAAACGCAAGTCAAGAATTCAGAACAACAGTCGAAAGGAAAATCATTGAATGTTTTACATTTGGCTTAAGGCCAGAAATAGAGTACAGATTAAAGGCAAACGAAGATGTAAACGAGTTAGTAAACGAAGCCGTAAGGATAGAAAGAAAACTACTAACACGAAAAGGACGATATAGCCCAGAACCAAGACGCAGGACTCTCACGTGCCAATTGTGCCGAAGAGACGGCCACGAAGCCAGCGAGTGCCGTCGAAACACCAAATGCACGTTTTGCAATATAGAAGGACACACGGCGGATAAATGTCGTTTCAAGGAACGAAACGACCAAAATAACCGTTCTTGCCAAATATGTAATCGATTTGGCCATATAGCGAAAAATTGCACCAAGATTAGTAAATGCCAAGTTTGTGAAAAAATTGGGCACACCGCGAAGCAGTGCAAAGGCTCGCGTACGCTGTTTCACGTCACAATATGCCAACTGTGCAATAAACCCGGCCACGGGGCAACATCATGCTATTCGCTACGCAATCAAACCTTAAATCAAACTACCGCACAAAATGATAAGCAATGCCAATTATGCAATAAACCAGGTCATGAAGCGAATTCATGTTATTTATTGCAAAATCAAACATCGAAGCAAAGTGTCATACGTAATGAAAATCAGTGCCAACTATGCCAAGGTCATGGACACACGGCAACCACTTGCACGCAAAAAAGGGATAAGCAATGTCGATATTGCAAAAATCCGGGACATACCATAGAAGAATGCCGCAAAAGGCAATATAACGAATCCCAACGACAGGGAAACGAACGCAATCTCCCGTCAAAGAGCGCGAACGCGGAGACCAATACCAACCAGCGCTCGACTCACACCATGGAACTCAGCAGAGAAATTTCAGAGTTAATCCCATTATAAAAACTCAAGAGTTGACGATACCTATTATCGAATTCAGGTATCCCATTATCGATAAGATACTTACGTTTATGATCGACACCGGATCGGAAATTAGCATAATAAAAACAAAATTTTTACCAGAGAATCAACCCATTAAAGGTGAAAATTCAGTCACGATCAAGGGCATTGGCGACACCTACTCTAAACCTTTAGGTAAAACAAGTATTAAGATATTAGGACGAATTTTTGAATTTTACGTAGTCCCAAACTCTTTCCGGATTCCGTACAGCGGAATATTAGGCTCAGATTTCTTCTCTATTAACAAAGCAAAAATAGATTTCAAACGAAACGTATTAGAGACCGATTTAACAACAATTCCGTTCAAACAATGCCAAAATTTTTCCCTCACTGAAAACTTAATTAGAAATATACAAACAGACGAGTATATTAACCAAGTTCCTTACGTGGATATATTTAACTCACCGAACAGCTTACACGGCCAGATGATGATCGACTCGGGGTCCGAAGCAAATATAGTAAAACTAAGTTTATTACCACCAGAATGCGAAATAATTAGAACAGGAGCCTCCTTATTAAAGGGTATAGATGAAAATGCGATTCCGACGCTCGGAATGACGAACATAACAGTACTTGGCCTCGATACCGTTTTTCACATAGTACGAGACGATTTTCCAATACCATGTGTAGGCGTTTTAGGGGCCAGTTTCTTAAAAAATAGTAATTCGATCATAAATAACGAATCACGTTTCCTCCAAACTGAAAAACACTTCGCATTATTAAAACGACTCAATACAGAAGAAGCCAACTTCTCAAATTCAACATCAAGCCAATCCGATGAGGATAGCCACTCCGATTTTGACGAAATACTAGACGAAGAAGAATATATAACAGATGATAACGAATTTTACAATATTTTAACCACCGAATTATGCCAAGAAAAACATTCAAGCTTAGGAAAAAAAACTTGCTTTGAAGCTTCAATAAACAGTACCTTAGACAATTTAAATCTTACCAACGATCATAATAATGGTATACGTTCCGAAAAATTAAAGGAAATCATACCATTAGATCACCTTAATCACGAAGAAAAACAGCAAGCAATCAGTTTAATATCTAATTATTCGGACAGATTCTTTTTAGAAGGCGACGAATTACCTGCTACTAATATAATTATGCATCGTATCCCTACGATAGACGATAACCCAGTAAACACAAAGCAATATCGCTTACCTCACGCTTTAAAGGAGGAGGTAGACAAACAAGTGCAAGACCTGTTAAAGAAAGGGGTCATTAAATCTTCACGATCCGCGTATAACACGAGCCTCTGGGTAGTGCCAAAGAAGCCGGATGCTAATGGAAAACCTAGGTGGCGAGTAGTCCTGGATTTTAGACCCCTAAATGAAAAAACAATACCGATGGCTTACCCGTTGCCCAATATTACTGACATTTTCGATCAAGTCGGTGATGCAACTTATTATACGGTAATCGACTGCGTCTCTGGCTTTCATCAAATCTTGATGCACCCAGACGATGCGCATAAAACGGCATTCTCTACGCCAAGCGGCCACTTCGAATTTTTACGCATGCCTTTCGGACTCCGAAACGCCGGCGTTGAATACCAAAATGCCATGAATATCACCTTGGATGGGTTATTAGGTAAGGGCGTTTTCGTATATATGGATGACGTCGTTATTTACGCCAAGGATTTACAAGAGCACGAAAAACTATTCAGCGAGGTTATGGAAAGGTTAAGAAAAGCAAACTGGAAATTAGAACCCAGTAAGTGCGAATTACTAAAGAAGGAAGTTACATACCTAGGCCACATATTGACCAGAGACGGAATTAAACCGGATCCCAAAAAGATAGAAGCCGTAAAGGACTTCCCACGACCTAAAAATATCAAGAACATACGGCAATTTTTAGGATTAGCCGGTTATTACAGAAAATTTATTCCTCATTTCGCCAAACACGCAAAACCTTTGACCAAGTTATTGCAAAATAACGAAGAATTCAATTGGACACCGGAGGTAGAAGAGTCATTTAAAATCCTAAAGGAAGCCTTATGCTCAGCCCCTCTCTTACAATTTCCAGATATGTCACAACCATTTCTCATTACAACTGATGCGTCTGGATATGCCGTTGGAGGCGTTTTATCACAAGGTAAAATAGGTAGTGATAAGCCTATTGCCTATACTTCACGTGTGTTTAGAGGTCCCGAATTAAAATACGACACTTACGAGAAGGAAGCCTTAGCGATGTTACACGCTGTTCAAACCTTCAGGCCATATATATACGGTCGGAAATTCACTATCGTAACCGACCATCAACCTCTCGTATGGTTCAAATCAGCCGATTTAAACACTCGTGTTCAAAAATGGAGGTTCAAACTTTCGGAATACGATTATTCTATTATCTATAAACCGGGTAGATTAAATAGCAACGCCGATGCGCTTTCACGAAACCCCATCGAAGAAATTCCAGTAAATATGATGACTCGCGGGCGAAAATTATTGCTCGAAAACAACAATAATAATCAAAACATAAAGGAACCAAGAGATTTCATAGAAGAAACAATTAAACAAGTGGATAAGAATAAACACGACAAAATCCAAGGATCAACTATAAAACGACCAAGAGGTCGTCCCAAAAAGATTATAGACCAAGATATCACCAATAAACAGTGCTCCACGTCTAACTCAATGTTTCAAACAAAACGTCCAAAGGGTCGTCCTAGGAAAATAATGAACGACGAACCTCGACCGCCAGAAAACACAAAAAAAGGAAAAGATCGATCAACGAGTAAATATAGAAAGAATGTTCCTTCAAGCGAAAGCGATATCTCGTCATCCTCGTCCGACGAAGAACCGTTTGTCGACGATCGAGATCGAGAACTATTTGAAAATATTGAACCTAACGAAGAACCAGAATCGGACGTATCCGATAGATACCAAACTATCCGATCAAATATCGTAGAAACCAAAGATTTATTAGCTTACCGTAATGACAATATCGCATACTTCGTTACGACGAGCGGCAAACCTTGCGACGAAGGCGCCAAAGCCTTGTTACAAGCCAATAAGATTTCCCCTAAGGAAACCTTAACAATTGGAAAGGTGCAATTTATAAAGATGAACAACCACAAATACCTAGTCGCGATGTGCATTCGCGGAGACGATCCTGAATCACTAAGCACAACTAAAATAAATATAAGTAAGGCCTTAAATAATTTACGTGAATTTATGGTGGATAAAAATTTAAAGGAAATAAGCATCGCGAGGACGGATTTTATAGAAAACCTCCCGTGGGACGATGTACTAGACGTAATTAGCTCAGTATTTATAAGTAGTAACCAAAAAATAATTATCTGTAAGGGTACACTGAAATATGTGCCGGAAGAAAAAAGAAACGCAATATTCCAAGAACTCCATAGTTCCCCTATCGGAGGCCATAGAGGCGTTTCAAAGACGTTCAATAGAATACGACAACACTATTATTGGGAAAACATGAAGCCCGATATTCAACGTCGAATCCAACAGTGTTTAGACTGCCAATTAAAAAAATTGGTTTGAATCAAAACTAAACAACCAATGATGATTACTGATACTCCCGGTACAGTATTCGACAAAATCGCTCTAGATATTGTCGGACCGTTACCGAGAACAGAGAATGGCAACGAATATATCCTGACGATGCAAGACCAGTTGTCCAAGTACTGCATAGCCGTAGCCTTACCTAACGCTCTGGCCAGCACAATAGCCGACTCATTTATAAAGAAATTCGTTTGTATTTTCGGTGCGCCTAGGGTTGTTTTAACCGATCAAGGCAGGAATTTTATAAGCAATTTAATGAAAAGGGTAGCTAAAAGATTTAAAATAAAGAAGGTTAGGACCACTGCCTTCCACCCTCAATCAAATGGCTCACTCGAGAGATCACACCATGCTTTAAGTGAATACTTAAAGCAATACACTAAGAAAGACTCTGAATGGGACCAATGGGTCGACATCGCGTCATTAAATTATAACACATGTATCCACGAAGGCACTAAACATACGCCTTACGAGGTTGTCTTCGGTAAACTAGCACGCCTGCCATCCAACGAACCCTTAAGAGATAACGATTTAGTCCCCACATACCAAGGGTATATCGAAAAATTAGTCACGCGATTAATAGGAATTAGGAAATTAGCGTACGATAATCTAATAGATGCAAAACACCGTTCAAAAACCTATTATGATCGAAACACGCACGAAAGAAAATTCAAACCCGGTGACTATATATTTTTACTAAAAGGCCCAAAATCCGGAAAATTCGACGACCATTATACGGGACCCCATAAGATAATCGAGATGCTTGGCCCTGTCAATGCTAAAATTCAAATACTAAACAAAACCAAAATAGTCCACACTAACCGCTTACGTTTTTCCCATATTACTAACGATTAACCTACTAAACCAAAAATTAACACCAAATAACAAACCGTAGTACACCGCTTAACATACCATTTTTTTTTACAGATGATATCTCTGATAATTCTCACTACCACTTTAATTGCAGTCTCAGCTATGATTGGATACGATTGCGGATCGCGATCACTAAATATTACGACCTTGTCTTTACTAGACGTGGGTCAATGCGAGATACCCGAGAACAGCCTTAATGTCACACAAAGACACGTACAACTACTTCAAATTAGCGATTTTTCCGAAATTCCCGTATATCAATGTAAACTCAGAGTTCAAAGAACCGTTTACTACTGCGGGGCGTTATCACATGTTTCTATAGTCCGACACGGTAACATGGAGTACATTTACGATATAAGTAGAGAATCGTGCGAAACAGTGTGTCGTACGGGGATGTTAAAATTCAACGATAATGTAGTCCATGGAATCAAACTCAATAGTACTATGACTATACCTGTTCTTTACGCCGGAAGAGTAAAAGACGACGGGACTTGTTATGGCGCGACCTACGCGGATCCATACGGTTCTTGGGACTCTGTAGTAGTTCAGGGGACCGTAACGATAACGGTCCAAGAACAAACGGCTCGCGTTAATGTAGAAAATAATAAAATACATCTGCGATCCGGAACCGCGTGTATACTATCGCGTGGCTCATGCGTAGATACGGAAGGAGGATATTCCTTCTGGACAACCCTTCCTACCGACAATTGTAAATTTAGTCGATACGGTATCTTATTCGAAGGCTATGCCAATAAAATAGTCGATTACAATCTTCAAAAACAAACAGTATATGCTCTTTCCACAAAGGATATCACCTTCGCATTAACTAGCACGGCTAAGGAACAAGTATGCGGTTATACGATTATTCGCACTGACCACCCCAAACTTGTTATATTCGAAACCATTAAGGGTGAGTCATTCGCCGACAGGAAAAAACGATATTTAAGTAATTTAGATATATTTGCGTATATTAATTCAAAATTTGTATTCGTAGAAAGACATATCCGAACTCAAATCCAACAGTTGTATAGAGACGCACTTTTGCAACGTTGTAATTTAGAACGCCAAACCTTAAAGAATGCTCTCGATATTGCAACACAGGCCCCTGATCAATTCGCATATAATTTAATGAAAGGTCCCGGTTATATGGCTTTAACCGCGGGAGAAGTAGTGCATATAATTAAATGTATCCCAGTAGAAGTAAAGGTTGAGCATGGAGAAGATTGCTATACAGAACTCCAAGTTTCGAGAGGAAACACTACGTATTTCCTAACACCAAGGACACATATACTAAAGGCACGTGGTACTAAGATCGAGTGTAACCAGTTACTTCCTTCGTATTATTACGTAGACGAAAGATGGTATAAAATTCTACCAAGACCTATAGAAACCCGAGATCCAGTAGAAATCAAACCACTGACAAAACCTACGTGGACTTATGTAAATCCCGCCTCACTAGCAACGAGTGGTATTTACACCGAAAAAGATCTTAATGACCTTCGCGACCACATCATGTTCCCCGTAGAACAACCTTCTCTGCTAAACGACATGGCCAGAGAGATGCACGGCCACCAGATCACAGACGGCAAGGGAACCATTACCAAGTTATTAAACGAAGACACACTAGAAAGAATAGTGGAATCCACCTGGTCACGGATTTGGTACAAACTAATAACTTTTGGTTCAGCCAGCGCAGGCATATTAGCCATCTTCGTAATTATCCAAATCGGCAAAATGGTTCTAGAAATAGTAATAAGTGCCTACACCTTGCATAAAATTTATGGATGGTCCTTGCAGTTACTAGCAGCCCTATGGAACGCTGTGGCGCAATATTTAATCAACACACGAACGGCTCAAGGAAAAACTAACCTTACAATACCGCAAGAAATTCCGCTCACATCCCTTCCCGATGATCCATCCAAACCTAAATCCAGTAAAGCAACGTCTTCCTTTTTCTCTTTACCCAGTTAAATTATACTCGAATAATCAAGCCTGGTTGCAACAAAAAAGAGTGTACTTTTGAGGAAAAGGCTCTGTAACTAATAAATTCGATAGGTAGTAATACCTCACGATTGTAACGCAGCGAGATGTTTGCTAGTTCATTATACTCCTAGCAACCATTTTACTGTGGGGGTGTTAGGTCCCGTTATATTTTTGTCCGATTTTAAAAATTTTTTTTTTATTTCGAAAATTTTAAAGCAAGCCTAAAGGAAAATCGTCAGATACGTTTCCTCTGGAATGCTTGTTTATCTTATCCACGTGTGTGCTAAGCGCTTAAGAATAGAAAGAGATAAAACGATGGCGTACGCGCCGTTCAAAAATATATCCGTTATAAGTTCAAAATTTTTTTTTGTTATACAATAAACGTAATCGCTTGAGCCACCCGTAATTAACAATAATATATTGACAAAATTTTAAATCCGCTCTAACAATATACCTACACGCTACTTATTTTATTGCTTTAAAAGATTCGTAGTAAAATCATTAAGCGCCTTTTTTTTTTTTATTTTGTATTTTAATTTCGTTTTGTATGTTATTTTTGTTTTACTTCTTCTTGTAATTTAATTTAAGCCAAAAGGCAGCGAAATTAATATTATATAAAAAAAAATCTTTGTTAATAAATTTGATTTTCAATTATATAAGTAATCAAATAATTCAATATATAATTCTATTATCATTATTGTATTTTATATTATTAATTGTAATATTCTTATAGATAATTATATAAGTTTTAATATTGATAATGTGAAATAGAAAGAAAGATGACAGTTTACCAACGAGAGCGACAGAGACGACCAGATGTTGCTGTCTCTCTTTTCTCTCTCTCACACCATATACGCTCTCTCTCGCACGATGCACTTTCTCTCTCTTTCACATAAAACGCGTAGGCGGAGGCGTGATTTCTTATCGCCACTGTAACTCTTCTATATCTTACGAAACGCTACGAAGGTCAAGGGTAGGGCCGAGGAAGTGCCCTTATTGGCCCAAACTTATCTTGCCCCTTTTCCAGCCGCCGAAAAACTCGCTGTCCAGCGGGTATAAAAGCCGGTGCATCGATGCATTCGACGGCTTTTCTTGAAGAAAACTCCAAGAGCAAGACTCAGAGCGACCTCGAAGCCCACTTCTAATTCTTCTATATTCAATTCTTACTATATTAAGTCTAATTCTACTATATTCAAACTCTTGATATATTACGTACAAAATTTTTCTATATTCGAACTTTTATTTTATTTAATTTTGTGGCTAAAATTTGTATTAATAATTGTATTAAAATTATTATTTGAGAGATTCAATTAAACGTAAGATTTAACAAAATTACCTTTTTTTTATTTCTTATACCTTTCATCTAACTAACGTCTAAACCTACCTACATCGTCATCTCCCAATATTTCCTTCATCGAAAGAGTTGTGGCGTCGGAAAGGTGAGACTGTGCTAAAGTCGACCTCCCGAGCAGCTGGTAACGCTTTCGATTCCTTCCATCAAAGGAGTGTGTGGCGTCGGAAAGGTGAGACTGTGCTAAAGTCGACCTCCCGAGCAGCTGGTAACGCCTTTGATTAACCAATTTTCCTCCCATCAAAGGAGTGTGTGGCGTCGGAAAGGTGAGACTGTGCTAAAGTCGACCTCCCGAGCAGCTGGTAACGCCTTTGATTAACCAATTTTCCTCCCATCAAAGGAGTGTGTGGCGTCGGAAAGGTGAGACTGTGCTAAAGTCGACCTCCCGAGCAGCTGGTAACGTCTTTGATTATCCAATATTCCTCCGTTCGAAAGAGTGTGTGGCGTCGGAAAGGTGAGACTGTGCTAAAGTCGACCTCCCGAGCAGCTGGTAACGCTTTCGAACATTCGTTATTCCCTCTTTTATTGCATGCATTACTAACTCTAAGGATTTAACCATCCTTAAACCGTAAATGAGCATTTACGGAAAACACGAGATAAGATAAGGGAGAGTAATAAAACCCCACCCTACGTATTTTAAAGAAAACGCGCCGCAAAGAAAAATTCGGTATATGAAGAGAAAAACTAAAAATTTATCTATAGTTCAGTCCGAGTTTTCAGCCTAGTAAATTCAATCTAAAAAATAGTTCGCAGAAGCCACCCGCGCTAGTATCGAAAGATAGGCGCAAACGGCAATTTTAACACGCGGTTTATATATCTAAAATATATAAAAAATCGCGAGTTCAAGGAGCGATAATTTTCTTTTAATTACCGCCACCCTTTTTTACACAATTAAGATGATATATGAATTATTTTTATTTTTAGAGTACTTTAAAGAGTGAAAAAAAACTCAATAATGAAAAAAAAAATTCAAATGCCCGCCATTTTGTTAATTTTTGATTTTTAGCAATGATTGTATGTCAGATGCCGACTACACTTATATATTTTATAAAACTGTTTCGATTTTTAATTTTCGTTTATTTTTGCAGGTGCTCGAGTGGCCAACAGCGGGCCACCTTTTTTGGAGATGGTCACTTTACGGGGCGTGCTATTAATTACAGTCACGATATTTTGTCATAAAAAGAATTTTTTTTGTACTTTTTATTGTATCAAACAAGTAGCAAACAATTTGAGTTGTTTTTTAATTTCCTTCTATGAAAAAAAAAATTCCAAAAAAAAATGTTGTTTTGGTCGATAAAAAGGTAAACCTTCCTTTAATGAAACAGTAAATGAAAAAATGACTTTTTTTATTGGAAAATTAATCTTTTATTTATTATAATAAATAACGTGATAAGTTATAAAATACTATTACGAAATTAATTTTAATTATATTAAAATTTTTTTTAATACAAAAACTATTTCTATTTTTTATTATTTATCAGAACAGTTTTCTAAATTGTTAATAAAAATTTTAATATGATATGGCATTTCAATTGAAAATATTAACAGCTATAACATTTAAAAATATGACAATTAATTGTTAAGTGATAATTCTTCGACATTGAAAATGCATTTGTCAATTCAATCAAAATCTATTTTATATACAATTAAATTATCTTAAAATATTTTTAATTAATACACCTCTGAATATATATTCTGAATATAACTAACAATTAAGTTATTTTTGTTAAATAATATCGTTTATATATATATACTGTCACGGAGAACACTCCGTGCTCCGCGCCGCGTCTTATTTCGCGTATTCGGGAGAAAGGGGACCGCGGAAAAGAGGTAACGCGACAGTCGCGGACGGGCAGAAACGGTACGCGTCTAGAGATAGGCTAGTCGAGTACCGCATAGGAGAGGCTAGGCTAGGTAGCCAAGCCGCCTCCCGCCTTTTAGAGCAGTTTAGAGTTCGCCGTCGGACGAGTCACGCGCTTTTATCGATAGATTCACGGAGTTTTTCCGCGGGAAACATTGTAGTCCCCGCCATTTTGGACGCGCCGATTTCGCGTTTCGTTTTTCTTCTTCGCGCGTTTAAGAAGAAGGCTATTGGTGTGTGCCTTTTGGTGTCTTGGCGAGCATCGGCTGTGCAGGCAGCCAAGAAAATCCACACCGGCCGACGGCACCGACGCGGATCACCGGCGACCGGGAGCAGGTCGACTTTGTACGGGGCGAGAGTAAGCCGAGCCGTCTTCTCCACCATCTTCGACGAGCGTCTAGCGTGCGCGGCTGGCCAGCCAAAGAGTAAGTCCATTAAGACTTAAAGTTTTCGCGCGTAAAGTCGTTTTTTTTCCTTGTTGTATTTGCGTAGGAGTAACCTCCGCCGGTTACTCCGTGCTTTAGTATTTTTGTATTTTTCGCGGTTCGTGCGAGTGAGAGAGCGCTATCTCTCTCACTCTCGTATACAGGGCGAGAGAGTTGCGTTCTCTCTCGCACCTATAGAAGCTTAAGCGCGCGCGAGTGAGAGAGCGGTATCTCTCTCACTCTAGTGGTAGCAGTGCGGGAGAATCGCTTTCTCTCTCGCACTTGCGGCGTAACGGCGCGCGCGCGAGTGGGAGAGGCCTTTCTCTCTCACTCTCATAGGCGTAGTGCGAGAGGCGTTCTTTCTCTCTCGCACTCGTGGAATACGCCGCGCGCGGGAGCCATCCTCGCGCATTATATCGCGCCTCACCGCCTGCGCTCCTCGTACGCGGCAATTACAATTTATTTTATTTTATTTTATTTTTGTAATTATCTTTGTTGATTAATTTATTATTTATTTTTCCGTTTTTTTATTAAATTATTTTATTTACATTTTTGATTTGTTTTTTTTGTTTTTTCTCCTATATTATTTCTCCAGTGTTTTTGTTTTGTTTATGGTGCGAGCTTCTCTCGCTTAAATTGTTTAATCTTTTTCTTTCATTTTATTTCATTTACTTTACTTTTCTTTTCAATTTTTTTATTATTTCTGCGACGAGGAGCTTTCAGCTCTCCTCCCGGATACCGCCCTCTCCGAGATTAACTAGTCAGGTGAGGATGACGAACGAGCCGCGCAACGACGATTGCGCGGCGTTGCAGCGGGTAAGTTGGGTCCGTAGACCGGCTTGTCGAGCCTGGACCCAGGAGCAAAGTCGTCCAAGACTTTAGCTTCTAACAAGGGGGCACAGCGGGCATTTCCGCGCCTTTTGCGGATTGCGCGTTCCCCGAAGCTAATTGCTCCTGTGGCAGGTAACTCTAAACCTGCCACCCCGTTACAACTGGCGCCCTTAACGTGTGTAGAGGGAGCTGAGAGCAGGTAGGAAGGATTAAAATCGCGAAGCACGAACCGCACGCGTAAAATATTTTAATTATAATTTTTTTTTCTTTTTTCTCTCTTCTCGTCTTTTTCCCAGTAGAGCGGGCAAAAACGAGAAATTCGTATTTTTGAGTGTCAAGAGCACACACAAGGGGTGCGGAGATTTCTGACCTGCGCAACAGCAAGCGAGTAATCTGGCTTGAGAGTGCTCTCAGAAAATATATTCTTTCTTCTGTTTTTTGTTTGTTTCAGGAAGAAGAAATTTATTTTTTTTAAATAATATATATATATCGAAATTCTGAGCACCCTCAAGGCAGCGCAGGATTCTTCTCCTAGCTCTAAACAAATTGTGAATTAGCAAGGAGAAGAATCGTTCCGGCCAGCAAACAAATATTTAAAATTAAAATTTTTTTTTCTTTCTTCTTGGGTTGTTAAAAAGTATTGTTTGAATTTTCACCCAGCTGGCACGGAACTAAAGCGTTCACGCGGACCAAATCGCTTGGCTACTCGATAACCGAAACTCGAGAGCGCACCTGTTCTGACAAATAGTCAAATCAGGAATCTCCGCAGGCAAAAGCACTAAGTGAACGGTCAGTAGACCAAAGTCAGATAATCAGCCGAAGGCAGATAAGCCCCTTGTGAGCGTTCAGAAGTTGGTGCTCACAAACACCGTACCGAAAACAGCGTAAGCGAAAGTGAGCACCACTTCATTGCGGCGAACACTATGGCGGAGAACTTTAGCTGCCATCGAGGACTGGGCCTTCACCCTGAACGGAAGGGAGCTCGAGGAGAACTTGGCCCAGCTCCAATTGCGCACAGATGGCAGCAGGTTCGCCCGAGCAGACCGGCTACAAAACTGGCTGCTCGGGAATTACACAGCGGCGGACTTCGCAGAAGAGGGGAGCCAAGATCCCCAAACCGTAGTACGCCGCAGCGAGCTACGTCAGCGCCTGATAAATAGACTGAGGTCAGAAAAAGACGCTGACACAGAGGAACACCCATGGGAGCTACTCCTCTGCGACGACAGGGTTAAGCATAACCTCCAGCGGACGCTAGGAGTAGCCCAGCAGCCGGACAAAATAGTGGAAGCTCCGACTGCAGAGTCCTCAAGACTGAACAATGAGCCAGTCCAGACGAATGCACCGGTTGGACGAGACGTTCACCATCGCACGCCAGCTAACCCTGACAGCGAAGCTCAGGGCACTAGCAGGCACGAAGAGAGCTGGATCACGCTGGTTAGCGAAAATAATAACCAGTTCCGTGTGCCAGCCTCTTTCGCGGCGATGATGGCCAACCTCCTCACAGAGATTAGAGTGTTAACGGCCAAAGTGAACGCGCTCGAGGCCAAATCGAGCAGTCAGGAAGCGGAAAGTCGGCGAACGCAGGTACAATTCGCCGACACATATACTTGCCATTACGCAGACGAGCCTGTGGCCGGTAGCACACCTCTACGTGCCCGCCCACAGCCAACCCCTAACCCGCATCCTGCACGCCAAGCACTGCATGGCGTGTCTAAGGAGGGTGGGGGCCTGTCTGGCGGCAACGTTTGCCTCGGACAGCAATTCTGCGTATCCCGCGAGCGTGGGAGGCCCCGAAACCTTTACCGGGCACTCAACGCGGCAATCGTCGCGGGATATCGGCCAAATAGTGCGGAAATGGCAAATCCGCTTCTCCGGAGACAAGAACCAGAGCATTGATGTATTCTTGGCTCGACTGGAAGACTGCCGAGCTCTGGCAAACTTGTCAGAAGAAGAGGTTCTGTCATCGTTATCAGAACTCTTCACTGACAATGCGGCAACCTGGTACCGCAACGAAAAGAGTAAGTGGTCCCGCTGGGCCGATTTTGAGGCAGCAGCAAGATGGTGGTATGGAACCTCCAGAAGGTTCCAACAGAGGCTAGCGTCCGAAGCGAACAGCCGGACGCAAGGGGTTGACGAGCCGGTACGTGATTATATCACCTGCCTGGTCGCTATCATGAGCAAGCTCTCCCCAATGCCCAGCCGAGACCAGCAGCTCGATATGCTGCATCGTAACTTGCGGCCAGAGCTGCAATCGATGGTCCGGCGGGTAGAAGTCGACAGCGTCGAAACGCTGCTCGACCTAGCGATAGAGGCGGAACAAACGTTCGAGTGCCGCAAGACCTACCGCCCGCCTCCACCACCTGAAGCCACGCTCTTGCCAGAGATGGCGTATAAGCCTCGGTCCGAAACACGAAGGCAGAGGACCGAGCACCAACCGAGTGCAGAGGGCAAGCCGGCGAAGGCAAAAGTCAGCGCGGTCGCTGCGACGCCCCCGGCGCTGGACGCTGCGAATTTTGCAGCAATGGTCGCTCGCATCTTAGGCGACCATATGAAGTCCTGGCAGCGGGATTCTAAGCCTGCCAGAACTTCCCCCCAGCCGACTCACCGCAGTAGGAGGTCTTCCCCGAGAGGCAAAGGCGAAAGCACGCCAAAGCGCAGCTCGCCACCGCCCAAAGGGAAGCGCGACGAGCGCCAGGAGGCGCCGTCAGCAAAGAAGGCCTCCCCCGTGCGCGCTCAAGTGCCACAAGGGCCTATAAAGTGCCACACCTGCGGCGAGCTTGGGCACACGGTAAGGACGTGTCCCAAATGTGCGGGAAACGGGTCGAAGAGCGGTTAAGCGGGGAGTTAACCGACTCGTCTTTGACGGTCCCCATAACTAGCTCAGCGTCTCCACCTTTATCGGAGCACGCTACGACCCCCGCCGACCTGCGAGAAGCTTTATCCCTCGCAGGACAGGTCGCACGCGCGTACAAACCTGAAGACGAAACCCGTTGGTGGCTTCAGGTGGCGGTAGGAGGTTACCGCCTACGCGCATTGTACGATCCAGGAGCATCGAACACGGTCATGGGTCCAATTGGCTTGCAAATTGCCAATGCCCTTGACCGTGAGCTCATCCCAGCCGAATCAGGACGCGTGAAAGTCGCTGATGGCAGGCACCTCCCACTGTTGGGACATGTCAAGTTGCCCTTCGCTGTCGCGGGGTTAACGCATGACATTAGGGTTGCCATAATGCCTCAGCTTGACGAGGAATGCTATGTCGGAGTTAATTTTATCCGAGCATTCCGCGCGGTTTTGGACCCCGACACCGATCGTCTACATTTTAAAGACGCGAATGTAAGTGTCGGTCTAGAGGTCGCCAGCATAGCTGCCGGCGTGGGTGCGCTAGCGTCTGCCGGCGTTGCCGACGTAACGGACGACCAGCGTGACCGACTTCAAGCTCTGCTCGACGCAGTCTCGCCGAGCGGAGGGTCCACACTGGGATGCACACACGGGGTAGAACATGCGATTGATGTAGGCGACGCCTCGCCCATCAAGCAACGCTATTACCCCGTCTCGGACAAGATTCAAGAAGAGATGCATCGTCAATTCCGAGAGATGCTCCAGCAGGACGTAATCGAACCGTCAACTAGAGGCTGGTCTAGCCCGGTGGTGATGGTGCGCAAGGAGAACGACTCGTACCGCTTCTGCATTGACTTTCGCAAAGTCAACGCGGTTACGAAGCCGGACGCATATCCTTTGCCTTACATGCAGGATATCCTGCGCAAGCTGCGGAAGACGAGGTATATTTCTACCCTCGACCTGAGCAGCGCATACCATCAAATACCCCTAAAGGTTGACTCACGACCTATCACGGCGTTTACCGTACCAGGCATGGGGCTTTTTCAGTTTAAAAGGATGCCGTACGGTCTTTCATATGCAGGCGCGACCTTTCAGCGCGTAATTGACCGGGTTGTTGGCCCCGATTTGGAGCCGCACGCCTTCTCCTACCTAGACGACATTATCGTCGTAGGGGAGACGTTTGATGAGCATAAGAAGTACCTTGCGCTCGTACTCAAACGTCTTGCGGAGTCTGGTTTAACGGTCAACCGAGAGAAATGCGACCTCTGCAAAACAGAAGTGAAGTACCATGGGGTGCTGGTTAATCGGGACGGCATTAAGCCCGATCCAGCCAAGACCCAGCCGGTCAGGGACTATCCCCACCCTAGGAACCTCAAGCAGCTGAGACGCTTCCTCGGGATGGCGTCCTGGTATAGGAAGTTTATGAAAGACTATGCCACCGTCGCCGAACCGTTAACCCGCCTCACGAAGAAGAGCCAAAGGTTTGAATGGCTCGAGGAGCAGCAGCGCGCCTTCGAAGTGTTAAAGGCGATGATCGTCTCCGCCCCAGTTCTACAGTGTCCTCAGCTAGGGGGTGGATATGTTATCCTAACCGATGCGAGTGACACGGGCATAGGAGCGGTGCTGCTGCAAATCGTTGAGGACGAAGAAAGGGTGCTAGAGTTTGCTAGCAGAACCCTTAACTCCGCCGAGCGGAATTATAGCGTGACCGAGCGAGAATGTCTGGCAGTTGTATGGGCCGTAAACAAATTCCGTCCATACATCGAGGGGCACCAATTTAAGGTGATCACTGACCACAGCAGCTTGCGCTGGCTGTGCTCAATGAAGAACCCCACCAGCAGACTGGCGAGATGGGCTCTAGAGCTCCAAGCTCACTGCTTCGAGGTAGAGCACCGGAAAGGAGCACTTCACCACGTGCCAGACACGTTGTCTCGCATGTTTGAGGAAGACGAAGTCGCTCTTTCCTCTCTCGTCTGGTCGGAAAACACCGCTGACGAGTGGTACCTCGCTTGGGTCCGCAACATCTCTGAGGAGCCTAACGAGCACCCCAGATGGAAGCTCGTTGGGGGAAACTTGTACGCTCATCGCCCCGCCGACAAGATCGACGGAGTTATAGGCGATGACGAGGAATGGAAGTTGGTCGTGCCTAAAGAACAGCGGCAAACGGTGTTACGAGAATGCCACGACGATCCAACAGCGGGATACCTAGGCCGCGAAAAGACGTTCGCGCGGGTGGCCAGAGCATACTACTGGCCACAATTCTACGACGGCGTCCAGGAATACGTCCGCAAATGCCTAGTGTGCCAGCGCTGTAAGGTAGAACAACGGGCTCCCTTTGGGTTCATGGGCCGTAGGACAATTGACCGGCCGTGGCAGGTCGTAGCAGCCGACATAACCGGCCCACTTCCCCGTTCCGCTAAAGGGTTCGAATATATCCTGGTCTTTCAGGATTTGTTCACCCGCTGGTTGGAAGCCGTGCCGATCCGGAAAGCGAACGCGAAAACGATAATCCGGGAGCTTAACGACCGGGTCGTTTTACGCTTTGGCGCTCCTGAGGTTTTCCTCTCGGACAACGGCACGGAGTTCAAAAACCAAGCGGTGGATTTTTAGAGGCGGCAGGGATAGCTCACGCTAACTCTCCGCCTTACCATCCACAAGCCAACCCAGTGGAGCGAGTGAACCGGACCCTCAAGACGATGATTGCCTCGTTCGTTACGGACAATCATAATTCATGGGATGAACATCTACCTGAGTTCGTCTTCGCCCTGAACACGGCTGAGCAAAGTTCAACCGGCCTGAGCCCGGCGGCGCTCAACTATGGCCGGCAGCCGACGCCGCCTGGAACCGCAAGACGCGCACAAGAGCGCGAGGCGACCGATAAGCTCGCCGACGAGAGCAGGGAAGCGTGGAGCACAAGGATGCAAAACCTCCCACTGCTTCTCGATCGCGCCGCGGAGAGTTCCCGCAACGCGCAAGCCAGGCAGGCAAACCTCTACGACGATAGAAGGCGTGAGGTACCGTTCAAGGTCGGAGATCGCGTCTGGAAGCGGAATCGCGTACTCTCCTCAGCCGCTCGAGGCGTGACGGCCAAGTTAGCACCGAAGTTCGTAGGTCCATATTGGATAGTGGAGACTAGGGGCTCCAACTGCTTCAAGCTCATCAGCGAGCGAGGTGAGCTTGAAGATTTGGTGCATGCTCAACATTTAAAGGCGTACTACGGTAGGCAAGCGCCCGAAGCCGACGACGTCGACCCCACCGAGGTACTCCTAAAGCCCCAACCACCGGGGGAAGAACCAGCGACGAGCGACCCGCCGTTAGCGAGCGCTCCAACACCGGCGCCCGAGCCACCGCCGACGAGCGAAGGCTCAGCGGAGCCCGTCGGACCCAAACCCCATCCGTCCGAGGCCGACCCTGAGACGAAAAGGAGAAGGGGTAAACCGCGGAGGGGCGCGAGCGTGCAGACCCCTCAGGTTCGCACCCGAGGCAGACCGAGAGGCACGAAGAAGCGCCCGTAGTTGTCGCCAGGGTCGCCCCAAGCCCGATCGGCCCCGCGCCACGCGATCGCGGGCCTTTCCCCGAGCGCTCTTCACGGTCCTAATCGACCCTCCTTCTTTTTTTTTCTTTTTTCTTGTTCTTTCTAGTTTTTTTTTTTTTCGTCCGTTCCGTTAAGTCGTTTTCTCTTCGTCTTTCTCCTCCTTCTCAACTTCCTTCCTTCTCCATAACAATGGAGTAACCCTAAATCCCTTCTGTTGCAGGCGAAGCTTCGAAATCATGGCGTTAGAAACGACCCTAGAAGAGTTGGAGCGACTGTCTGCCGCTATCCTCAACCTACAACTGGGGGAGGAGGTAGAAACCCTCGTGCACGCGGCACTTACCACCGCCACGGAGAAGGTCAAGGAGCACGAGGAGGAGGCACGGCGGCAGCGGGAGCTCAAGGAGTCGGTAGTCATCTGGGAGCTCAGCGAGGACGAGGAAGACTCGAGCACCCCTCGCCGTATCGGAGTCCCGGACTTCCGAGCTCCCGACCTGCCTTCCGGATCGGCCACGCCCATCCCGGGTTGCCCGCCAACCCCGGAGCGCACTCCAGTGGAGACCAGGGATGCCGCCACGCAGTACGAGGAGCACTGGTGGCAGGAGCTCCCCAACGATTTGGCGGCGAGATGGCCGCAAGTGGAGTTGGGGCTCCAGGTCGCTCGCAAATCGTCGAGCAAAGCGACCCGCCTGGAGAAACGCGCCTTCGGGGTACTCGACGAGTACCTCCGCGCCGGGCCTCGGGCCACTTTGCACGCAGGCAAGTGCTGAGTCCCGCAAGGCTGAGACCAAGGTTATCGAGGAGCTGCGGAGGCGTAGGCGCAAGGACGCGCGCCAAGAGCAGGAAGCCAGCAAGCTCCTCGAGGAGGCCCGGCAGCACCGGGAGCGCCCAGGAAGCCGAACGCGCCGCTCTCGAGAGGGAGCGTCTCGCCGCGGAGAAGAGGCGGCCAGGCCAGGCGGCACCAGTGCCGGAACCAGTCCTCGGCCAAGCAGACCCGGCCCCCGGGACCGATCCCACGAAGAAGAAGAGGAAGAGGTGTCCGGCGTGCGGGCATCGGGGGGTCTCGGACCCCAAACAATGTCCCGAGAAGGCGCAACATTGGCGGCAGTCGGCCAGAAGGGCCCGTTAACTAATAAAATTCTTTTTTTATTTTCCTAATAATGCCAAGTGTATAGCGTCCTTTATTTCATCCCTTGCCAACTCCTATCCTGGCGGACCGAGCTGCGCGGAGTGTGTCAGAATCCGCTCACCCCGGGTAAGCGATTTCTGGGTGAGGGGTGTCACGGAGAACACTCCGTGCTCCGCGCCGCGTCTTATTTCGCGTATTCGGGAGAAAGGGGACCGCGGAAAAGAGGTAACGCGACAGTCGCGGACGGGCAGAAACGGTACGCGACTAGAGATAGGCTAGTCGAGTACCGCATAGGAGAGGCTAGGCTAGGTAGCCAAGCCGCCTCCCGCCTTTTAGAGCAGTTTAGAGTTCGCCGTCGGACGAGTCACGCGCTTTTATCGATAGATTCACGGAGTTTTTCCGCGGGAAACATTGTAGTCCCCGCCATTTTGGACGCGCCGATTTCGCGTTTCGTTTTTCTTCTTCGCGCGTTTAAGAAGAAGGCTATTGGTGTGTGCCTTTTGGTGTCTTGGCGAGCATCGGCTGTGCAGGCAGCCAAGAAAATCCACACCGGCCGACGGCACCGACGCGGATCACCGGCGACCGGGAGCAGGTCGACTTTGTACGGGGCGAGAGTAAGCCGAGCCGTCTTCTCCGCCATCTTCGACGAGCGTCTAGCGTGCGCGGCTGGCCAGCCAAAGAGTAAGTCCATTAAGACTTAAAGTTTTCGCGCGTAAAGTCGTTTTTTTTCTTTGTTGTATTTGCGTAGGAGTAACCTCCGCCGGTTACTCCGTGCTTTAGTATTTTTGTATTTTTCGCGGTTCGTGCGAGTGAGAGAGCGCTATCTCTCTCACTCTCGTATACAGGGCGAGAGAGTTGCGTTCTCTCTCGCACCTATAGAAGCTTAAGCGCACGCGAGTGAGAGAGCGGTATCTCTCTCACTCTAGTGGTAGCAGTGCGGGAGAATCGCTTTCTCTCTCGCACTTGCGGCGTATACGGCGCGCGCGCGAGTGGGAGAGGCCTTTCTCTCTCACTCTCATAGGCGTAGTGCGAGAGGCGTTCTTTCTCTCTCGCACTCGTGGAATACGCCGCACGCGGGAGCCATCCTCGCGCATTATATCGCGCCTCACCGCCTGCGCTCCTCGTAAGCGGCAATCACAATTTATTTTATTTTCTTTTATTTTTGTAATTATTTATTGTTGATTAATTTATTATTTATTTTTCTGTTTTTTTATTAAATTATTTTATTTACATTTTTGATTTGTTTTTTTTTGTTTTTTCTCCTATATTATTTCTCCAGTGTTTTTGTTTTGTTTATGGTGCGAGCTTCTCTCGCTTAAATTGTTTAATCTTTTTCTTTCATTTTATTTCATTTACTTTACTTTTCTTTTCAATTTTTTTATTATTTCTGCGACGAGGAGCTTTCAGCTCTCCTCCCGGATACCGCCCTCTCCGAGATCAACTAGCCAGGTGAGGATGACGAACGAGCCGCGCAACGACGATTGCGCGGCGTTGCAGCGGGTAAGTTGGGTCCGTAGACCGGCTTGTCGAGCCTGGACCCAGGAGCAAAGTCGTCCAAGACTTTTGCTTCTAACAAGGGGGCGCAGCGGGCATTTCCGCGCCTTTTGCGGATTGCGCGTTCCCCGAAGCTAATTGCTCCTGTGGCAGGTAACTCTAAACCTGCCACCCCGTTACAATACATATATATATATATATATATACAGGGTGCGCCATCTAGACAGGACCTTTTTAAATGTTAAATAACTCCGCCATTTTTCAGCTGATTTTGACAAATCAGCCAGATTCTGAAACGTCAGTCATTGCCATTTTAGTCATGCATCGATTTACGCCAAGAAAGCGGGCTGAAGTTGTAGCGCTGTTCATTGAAAACAATCGTTCAACTGTGAAAACTGTGCGTGCTTATCGTAAAAAATATGGGAGACATTCGGCGTTTTCCGCCAAGACAATTCGTACTTTGGCGAAAAATTTCTTTGAACACGGGTCTGTAGCTACTCGCCCGCGACCCATTCGACCGCGTCCGCGACGCTCCAATAAAGTTGTTGAAGCGGTTAGAGAGAGTGTTGCCGAAAATCCAAGTGTGTCGTATCGCCGTCGTTCTCAGCAGCTGAACATGAGCGGAACCACTTTAAGAAGAATTTTGAAGGATGATCTCAATCTTTTTCTATACAAAGTGCAACTTACTCAAAGATTGTTGGAAACGGACAAGTTTTTGCAGAGCAAGTTCCCGGGACGCGTTGTGTCGAAAAAGGGTGATTTGGAATGGCCTCCTCGTTCGCCGGATTTGACGGCGCCGGACTTTTTTCTGTGGGGCTATTTGAAGAGTAAGGTGTATGCCAGCAAACCGAAGACTATTGAAGAACTTAAAGCTAATATCACAGCGGAAATTGCTGCTATTACGCCCGAAATGTTGTCAAATACAATGCAAAATGCCCAAAAAAGGGCCGCTTTTTGTGTGTCTAATGGAGGTGGTCATTTGATCGATATTGTATTCTGAGTGAATTGTCAATAAATGGCATTGTATATCGTAAATAAATCTTGTTCATTTTCTAAAATCGGCTGAAAAATGGCGGAGTTATTTAACATTTAAATAGGTCCTGTCTAGATGGCGCACCCTGTATATATATATATATATAAACGATATTATTTAACAAAAATAACTTCATTGTTAGTTATAAAATGTCATTTAAATTATGCATATCAATTAAAAAGACTATAGTTCTTACCTGTGAGATCCAAATATCTATTTTTACACAAATGATTTCAAGTAAAATAATATAATGCATAATAATTTAACCACATTAAAAATTTTTTGATAATTTCGTAATAAACTTTTAAATGTAAAATAATCGAAAAATTTGTTATAGCGTAAAAATAATTTTTATCATCGTACAAGAATATCTTGATTAAATGATTTTAATAAATCAAACTTGAAATATATTTTAAACATATTAAAAGACAATGACTATTCAATATTCAAACATAAAAATTTATTATTATCAAATTTTTAAAGATAATTGAATTACATATGAAAAAGTTTTTTATTTAAGCGACAAATACGTTTACAGTGTCAAAGAGAAATCAGTAAACATGAAATTGACATATTTTATAATGTTTAAAAAGTTGTTTATATTTTCAATTGAAATAGAATAATATATTAAAATTTTTATCAACCATTTCTAAAACTGATCTGATCAATAATAAAAAATTTAAATAGTCTTCATAAAAATAAAAATTCTAACAAAATTAAAAATTATTCTGCAATAGTATTTTATTATTTTTCACGTTATTTGTTACAATAAATAAAAATATTAATATTACAATAAGAAAAAGTCATTTCTTTTTTTATTTTGTTTTATTAAAAAATTGTCTTCTTATGGCAAGTGAGTGTCTATATAAATGTGTATAGATATATATACACAGTGTGTCCCATGGAAAACGGAACTTTTTCAAAATAAAGACAAAAACTCAATATTCCGGCAAATCTCATTTATTTTATTTAAAATAGTCTCCTTCCGCATCAATACAACGTTTTGCACGATCAATTAACATATCGAATGAGTTTTTAAGATCATTTTTATCCATCGACCTTAGTATGTCGGTCGTCGCTATTTGGATGGCCTCTGCGTCGGCATAACGTTTTCCTTTCATAGGCAAGTGCAATTTGGAGAACAAGTAGAAGTCGCACGGAGCCAAATCCGGCAAGTACGGTGGATGGCTGATGGTTAAAATGGAATTTTTGATCAAAAAATCCGTGATCAAGTTCGATCGATGAGACGGGGCATTATCCTGCAACAAACGCTAGCTCCCTTTTTCACGGTATTGTGGCCGCACACGACGAGTACGGCTGAGCAAACGCTTCATAACACCAAGATAAAACACAGCAGTAATCGTTTGACCAGGTGGAACGAATTCACGATGAATAATATCCTCCGAATCGTAGAAACAAATCAACATTGTCTTCACTTTTGACTTTTCAAGACGACTTTTTTTCGGATTGGGCTCGGTTGGGTGCTTCTATTCAGCACATTGACGCTTGGTTTCGGGATTATATTGAAAACACCATGTCTCGTCACCAGTCACAATTGAATATTTCAAGTTTGGGTTCTTTTTTGACTCTTTAATCAAATCCTTACAATGTTGAATTCGGAGCAATTTTTCGTAGTCGGACAATTTGTGTGGAACAAAGCGTGCACACACCTTCCGTAGATTCAAATGATCGGTCAAAATGCGATGAATTAAATTTTTGGACATATTCAATTCCATTTCCATGTATCGCAATGAAGATTTTGGCTCATTTTTTATAAAATCACGCACTTTTTAATGTTACTTTCAGTAACCACGGTATTCGAAGGACCTGGATGTTCGTCGTCCTGAATGTCTTCACGACCTTCCTTGAACCGCTTATACCACTCATACACTCTGGTACGGGATAGACAATTATCGCCATAAACTTGTTTCAGCAAATCATGCGTCTCAGTAAAGGATTTCCCGAGTTTAAAACAGAACTTAATATCTGCTCTTTGTTCGACGTTCATTTTTCGACCGATGCCACAAACACACTGTCACTTTAAGCGCGATATTTTGGTTTCCATTGAACCAAATGTCATACAATTTTGACAGGATTTCAGATAAGAATGAACCTTTCTATTGCTAACATCCACCAATAGGTGGCGCCAATATAAATCGATGTTTTGAAAAAGTTCCGTTTTCTACGGGACACACTGTGTATATACATAGATATATATCTATACACGCAAGGGCAAAGTATCCGCATTTCGGCGCTCGTTCTTATGTATTTCCGATGTCATGTAATACACTGACGAAAAATAGCACGCACGATGCATTTAAGCAAACGAGGCTGTCCGCTGCGCGCGCATATGGTTAATAGCACGCGACGGCACTTGGAAGTAAAATTCAAAGATAGAAGTTCGAATGTAGCGATACTCGAAAAAAATTGGCGACGCTGCCTATACAATGTACGTATACGCGTGCCTGTATGTTCGTGCGTGCGCTTGTGTGCGTAGCCTGGCCTGCATTCCGCGATTCCCTCTTCACTGCGCTTTGCTGTCAGAAGAGATGGTAACGCGCGCAAAGTTATGCTTGTGTGTGTATTGGCAGTATGACTGAGTGTATTGCTCTTAACTCCATTTCGTTATACTTAACCACGTATGTAAACAACACGAAGAAAAGTATAAAATCACACTGTGAAAAGAGTGATTATAAAAGTAATATAATTTTTTATAATTCTAATTGTTATTGAATTAATAAAAAAATTTAACAATATTTAATTATTTTAGAAATTAGTATAACATAAAATGCTATAAAAAATTACGTCTCTTATCCAAGTGAAAATTGAAATATAATTTTGATTTAAAAAAAACTTTTGAAATTAGCAAATAATAATAGTCCTATTATTTTATTGAAATTTCAAATACAAGTTTGGTGCATGTTTTATAAATTTTAAATTCTGCAATTATTTATTTGGAATAAAATAAAAATATTTCCAGAAAAAGTACCAACAAAATACAAACGTTAATTAATTATTATTTCTGCGCAATTAAATCATATTCTTGTATTATAAATAAAATATCATTTAATAGAAATGCTTAATTAAAAAGAATATTATAATAAGTAGATCAATAAAAAAAGATTAGTCTTATTTCAAATTAAAAAGTATTATACACTAGAAGTTATAACGAGTTTAAAGACAAACTAAAATGTTTTCAAAAAGTTATATTATAACATGAGTTTTTTTTCGAAAACTTGAATTTTACTTTACATATTGACGATTACGAGAACTTTCTTTTCATATTTGGATTTTAAAAAAGATGTAAATAAGGATCGTTAATAACAACATTTAATAAAATAAGTGATTGGAAAAATTAGTAAATACGTACTAACGAAAAAAAATTTTATGAAAAATAATATACCTGAGAAGCATTAGGATACGAAGAAGAAATTTTCAATTATTTAATTCTCCTAAAGGGTAAGATCCGGTCCGTTTAATCAACGCCAAATTATAAACCAAAAAATCAAATGCATTTCTTATTTTTCTGCTAACGGTAAAAGAAGAGTTGTTAGATTTATTTTTGAGAATTTTGTCTTTTCATCACTCTGAAGGGTGAGTTCCGGAGCACTCATTTAAACATCAATTTGTTTATAGATTTCTAACGTTACAAAAAAACGTATACGTATTTTAACAAATTTTGCCAACAGTAACACATCGTTCAATAAGTCCCGAGACTAACCCAGAGATGGTGCTAGTAGTACCAAACTGGCCACGTTTCCATAGAGTGCCAACCTTTACATATAACGTGTAAGAATTTCACGTCGATCGGATCACAGACAGCAGAGTTATCGAGGTTACAGTAAAGTCACTTTGTAATTTGTTTGAAAAATGAAAAAAAGCGAGTTTCGCGTGTTGATAAAACATTGTTTTTTAATGGGTAAAAACAACGTAGAAGCCCAGCAATGGCTTGAAAAACATTACCCGGACTCCTCTCCATCCAAACCAACGATTTGTCGTTGGTATGCTGAGTTTAAACGTGGTCGTACGGACACAAACGATGCGGAACGTTCGGGTAGGCCATTGGAAGCCGTTACACAGAAAAATGTAAGTGAAATGTTAAAAATTGTAATGAAAAATCGCAAAGTGAAGGACCGTGAGATTGCAGAAATGACACAGATATCATCTGGAAGCGTATTTACAATCCTTCATGAAAAATTGAGCATAAAAAAGGTTTTTTCCAAGTAGGTTCCGCGATTGCTTTCAGTGGAACAAAAACAGCAACGAGTCGACGATGCAGAGAGCTGTTTATCGCTATTTACTCGCAATAAAAAGGATTTCCTGCGTCCATACGTGACCATGGATGAAACATGGATACATCATTTTATTCCGGAGTCGAATCGGCAATCATCTGAGTGGCGCATGGCTGGCGAAAGCCGCCACAAGCGTCCAAAAACGCAGCAGTCTGCTGGCAAAGTCATGGCGTTTGTTTTTTGGGATACACATGGCGTGATTTTCATTGACTACCTGAAAAAAGGTGAATCAATCAACAGTGATTATTATATTGACTTGTTGGTACGTTTGAAGGAGGAGATCGCAGCAAAACGACCGCACATAAAGAAGAAAAGAATCCTTTTTCACCAAGACAATGCACCATGCCACAAGTCCATGAAAACAATGGCAAAGTTGAACGAATTGGGCTTTGATTTGTTTCCCTACCTCCCGTATTCGCCAGATTTAGCCCCCAGCAACTACTAGCTCTTTGCTGATCTCAAAAAAATGCTCCAGGGGAAAAAAATTTGGCTCGAATGAGGAGGTCATTGCCAAAACTGAAGCCTATTTTGAAGAAAAGGATAAATCCTTCTATAAACATGGTATAGAAATGTTGGAAAGGCGTTGGAAAGATGGTATCACTCTCAAAGGAGATTATATTAATAAATAAAATGATTTTTGAAAAAAAAATGTTGTTTTCGTTGTTAGTCTCGGGACTTATTGAACGATGTGTTATTAGGGAAGTTGTATTATTTTTTCGTAAATTTAGACCTTTCATCCCCCTGAAGAGTAAGTTTTGAAGCACTTCTTTTACGCTAATTTTTTCAAAACTTTCCTATGTTCCAATAAATCATATACGCGTTTATTTTTGTGCCAACGATATCAGGAAAGTTGTTAGGTTTTCTTTTTGTAATTTTCGACTTTTCGTCCCCCTGAAGGGTAAGTTCCTGAGCCGTTTTTTTAACGCCATATTTTTCATAGGATTGTTATGTGCCAAGGAATCATATACGCTATACACAGTGTGTCCCATGGAAAACGGAACTCTTTCAAAACATATATTTATATTGGCGCCCTCTATTGGTGGATGTTAGCAATGAAAAGGTCCGTTCTTAACTGACATCCAGTCAAAATTGTATGACATTCAATTCAATGGAAACCAAAATATCGCGCTCAAAGTGACAGTGTGTTTGTGGCATCGGTCGCAAAATAAACTTCGAACGAAGAGCAAATATTAAGTTCTGTTTTAAACTCGGTAAATCCTTTACTGAGACGCATAATTTGCTGAAACAAGTTTATGGCGATAATTGTCTATCCCGTATCAGAGTGTATGAGTCGTATAAGCGGTTCCAGGAAGGTCGTGAAGACATTCAGGACGACGAACATCCAGGTCCTTCGAATACCGTGGTTACTGAAAGTAACATTAAAAAGTGCGTGATTTTATAAAAAATGAGCCAAAATCTTCATTGCAATACATGGAAATGGAATTGAATATGTCCAAAAATTTAATTCATCGCATTTTGACTGATCATTTGAATCTACGGAAGGTGTGTGCACGCTTTGTTCCACACAAATTGTCTGACTACGAAAAATTGCTCCGAATTCAACATTGTAAGGATTTGATTAAAGAGTCAAAAAAGAACCCAAACTTGAAATATTCAATTGTGACTGGTGACGAGACATGGTGTTTTCAATATGATCCCGAAACCAAGCGTCAATGTACTGAATGAAAGCACCCAACCGAGCCCAATCCGAAAAAAAGTCGTCTTGAAAAGTCAAAAGTGAAGACAATGTTGATTTGTTTCTACGATTCGGAAGGTATTATTCATCGTGAATTCATTTCACCTGGTCAAACGATTACTGCTGTGTTTTATCTTGGTGTTATGAAGCGTTTGCTCAGCCGTACTCGTCGTGTGCGGCCACAATACCGTGAAAAAGGGAGCTAGCGTTTGTTGCAGGATAATGCCCCGTCTCATCGATCGAACTTGATCACGGATTTTTTGATCAAAAATTCCATTTTAACCATCAGCCATCCACCGTACTTGCCGGATTTGGCTCCGTGCGACTTCTACTTGTTCTCCAAATTGCACTTGCCTATGAAAGGAAAACGTTATGCCGACGCAGAGGCCATCCAAATAGCGACGACCGACATACTAAGGTCGATGGATAAAAATGATCTCAAAAACTCATTCGATATGTTAATTGATCGTGCAAAACGTTGTATTGATGCGGAAGGAGACTATTTTAAATAAAATAAATGAGATTTGCCGAAATATTGAGTTTTTGTCTTTATTTTAAAAAAGTTCCATTTTCCATAGGAAACACTGTGTATATTTTTGTGCCCACCGTAATAGCAAAAATGTCAGATTTCTTTTTTGTAAATTTCGACTTTTTATCCCCCTGAAAGGTAAGTTCCCAAGCCGTTTTTTTAACGCTAATTATTTTATAGGATTGCTATGTGCCAATAAATCATATACATTTTTTATTTTTGTGCCAACGGTATTAGAAAAGTTGTTAGATTTCTTTTTACGTAACTTTCGACGTTTCATCCCCCTGAAGGGTGAGTTCCGGAGCCGTTTTTTTTAAGCCGATTATTTTACAGGATTCTTATATGCCAAGAAATCATATACAAATTTTCTTTTCGTGCCAACGGTATTAAGAAAGTTGTCAGATTCATTTCTTGTAAATTTTGACTTTACATCGCCCTAAAGGATAAGTTCCGGAGCCGTTTTTTAAACGCCAATTTTTTTATAGGATTGTTATGTGGCAAGGAATTATAAACGCTTTTTATTTTAGTGCCAACAGCATTAAGAAATTTGTCATTATTTTTCGTAAATATTGACTTTTCATCCCCCTGAAAGGTAAGTTTCGGAGCCGTTTTTTCAACGCCAATTTTTTTATAGAATCGCTATGTGCCAAGTAATCATATACGCTGTTTATTTTTGTGCCGACGGTATAAGGAAAGTAGTCAGATTTCTTTTTCGTAAATTTCGACTTTTCATCCCCCTGAAGGGTAAGTTCCAGAGCCGTTTTTTTTAAGCCAATTATTTGATAGGATTCTTATAAGCCAAGGAATCATATACAAGTTTTATTTTTGTGCCAACGGTATTAGGAAACTTGTCAGATTCATTTCTTGTAAATTTTAACTTTACATTACCCTAAAGGGTAAGTTCCGGAGCCGTTTTTTTAAGACCAATTTGTTTATAGGATTGTTATGTGCCAGGGAATTATAAACGCTTTTCATTTTTGTGCCAACAGTATTAAGAAAATTGTCATTTTTTTTCGTAAGTATTGACTTTTCATCCCCCTAAAAGGTAAGTTTCGGAGCCGTTTTTTTAACGCTAATTTTTTTATAGGATCGCTATGTGCCAAGTAATCATATACGCTTTTTATTTTTGTGCCGACAGTATAAGGAAAGTTGTCAAATTCTTCTTTCGTAAATTTTGACTTTTCATCCCCCTAAACCGTAAGTTCCGGAGCCGGTTTCTTAACAGCAATTTTTATAGGATAATTATGTACCAAGTGATCATATACGCTTTTCGTTTTGTGCTAACGATATTAGGAAAGTTGTAAGATTTCTTTTTCGTAAATTTTCACTTTTCATCTCCCTGAAGAGTAAGTTCCGGAGCCGTTTATTTAACGCTAATCATTTCATAGAGTTGTTATGTTTCAAGTAATCATATACGCTTCTTATTCTTGTGCTAACGGTATTAGAAAATATGTCAGATTTTTTTTTCGTAAATTTTGACTTTTCATCCTCCTAAAGGATAAGTCCGGGAGCCGATATTTTATTGCTAATTATTTTATAGGATTGTTTTGTGCCAAAAAATCTTATACGTTTTCTATTTTTGTGCTAATGGTATTGAGAAAGTTGTTAGATTTTCTTTTTGTAAATTTTGACTTTACATCTCAGTGAAGGGTGAGTTCCAGAGCCGTTTTTTAAACGCCAATTTTTTCATAAGATTATTATGTGCCAAAAATCGTATACAATTTTTATTTTTGCGCCAACATTATTAAAAAGGTTGTCAGATTTTCTTTTTGAAAATTTTAATTTTTCATCTCCCTGTAGGGTAGGTTTCAGAGCTGTTTTTTTAACGCTAATTTTTTTATAGGATTGTTATATGCCAAGGAATCATTTACATTATTTATTTTTGCGCCTACGGTAATCGAAAAGTTGACAGATTTCTTTTTCGTAAATTTTGACTTTTCATCCTCCTGAAGGATAAGTCCCGGAGCCGTTTTTTCAACGCCAATTATTTCATAGGATTGTTATGTGCCAAAAAATCATATACGTTTTTTATTTTTGTGCCAACGGCATTAGGAAAGTTGTTCGATTTTCTTTTTGTGAATTTTGACTTTACATTTCCGTGAAAGGTGAGTTCCGGAGCCGTTTTTTTAACACCAATTTTTTCATAGGATTCTTATATACCGAGAAATCGTACTCATGTTTTATTTTTGTGCTAACAGTATTAAAAAGGTTGTCAGATTTTCTTTTCGAAAATTTTAATTTTTCATCCCTCTGTAGGATAGGTTCCAAAGCTGTTTTTTCAACGCCAATTTTTTTATCGGGTTGTTATATGCCGAGAAATTATATACGTTTCATATTTCTGCGCCAACAGTATTAGAAAAGTTATAAGACTTCATTTTCGTAAATTTTGACTTTTCATCCTTCTGAACCGTAAGTTCCGGAGCCGTTTTTTTAACGCCAATTATTTTATAGGATTGCTATGTGCCAAAAAATCATATACGTTTTCTATTTTTGTGCCAACGGTATTAGGAAAGTTGTTATATTTTCTTTTTGTAAATTTTGACTTTACATTTCCGTGAAGGGTAAGTTCCGAGGCCGTTTTTTCAAAACCAATTTTTTTATAGGGTTGTTATGTGCTGAGAAATCGTATACGTTTTTTATTTTTGTGCTAACAGTATTAAGGTTGTCAGATTTTCTTTTCGAAAATTTTAATTTTTTATCCTTCTGTAGGGTAAGTCCCGAAGCCGTTTTTTTATCGCTAATTATTTTATAGGATTGTTATGTGCCAAAAAATCATATACGTTTTCTATACTTGTGCTAACGGTATTAGGAAAGTTGTTAGATTTTTTTTTTGTAAATTTTGGCTTTTCATCCCCGTGAAGAGTAAGTTAAGGAGCCGTTTATTGAACAACAATTTTTTCAAATGGTTGTTATATGCCGAGGAATCATATACGTTTTTTATTTTTGTGCCAACGGTATTAGGAAAGTTGTCAGATTTGTCTTTCGTAAATTTTGACTTTTCATTCCCCTGAAGGGTAAGTTTCAGAGCTGTTGCTTCAACGCCAATATTTTTATAGGATTGCTATGTGCCAAGTAATCATATACGGTTTTTATTTTTGTGCCAACGGTATTAGGAAAGTTGTCAGATTTGTCTTTCGTAAATTTTGGCTTTTCATCCCCTTAAAGGGTAAGTTCCAGAGCAATTTTTTCAACGCCAATTATTTCATAGGATTGTTATGTGCCAAAAAATCATATACGTTTTTTATTTTTGTGCCAACGGTATTAGGAAAGTTGTTCGATTTTCTTTTTGTGAATTTTGACTTTACATTTCCGTGAAAGGTGAGTTCCGGAGCCGTTTTTTTAACACCAATTTTTTCATAGGATTCTTATGTTCCAAGTAATCATATACGCTTTTTATTTTTGTGCTAACGGTATTAGGAAAGTTGTCAAATTTTTTTTTGTAAATTTTGACTTTTTATCCTCCTAAAGTGTAAGTTCTGGAGCCGTTTTTCTAACGCCAATTATTTTATAGGATTGTTATGGTCCAAGTAATCATATACGCTTTTTATTTTTGTGCCAACGGTATTAGGAAAGTTGTCATATTTTTTTTTCGTAAATATTGACTTGTCATCCTCCTAAAGGGTAAGTTTCGTAGCCGTTTTTTCATCGCCAATTTTTTTATAAGATTTTTATGTGCCAAGAAACTATATACACTTTTTATCATCGTTCCAACGGTATTATGAAAACTGTCAGATTTTTTTCGGAGAATTTTGGCTTTTCGTACCCCTCTAAAATTATTTCCGGAAAGGGTTGACAAATTTTTTTTTGTTGTATACGGTTTATGGGACCTTATATATATTTTTCATACTGTTTTTTTTTTTTTTCAAATTATAGAAAACGGTTTTAATACACTATTTTTTCATTCTTTTTTTGGGGTATTTTATTTTGGGGTTGAATTTGCTAAAATTAATGTGAATGATTAATTTTAATACATATTTATTTATTTCATATCTATTTTATTGAGAAAAAACAAATATGAAAAATTTTGATTTTTCGTTGGAGTCCAACGTTGCAAACTTCAACATCATAATTTTTAAAATATAGAAGTTTTTAGCATATATTATCATTTTTGTTTTATGAAAAAATTAATTTTTGTTTAAGGATCATCTAGAATAATTATTTTAAATATTTAATTTGATTCCAATTGAAAATGAATGAAGTATAATTATTTAAATCACATAAATTTCAACCCAATATAAAAATAACAGTTACTGAACATTTAACAACATTATTTATAAGTCAGCATTTTGTTTAAAATAAATATCATATTATTATAAATTAAAAACCCTTATTAAATAATAATATTATAATTTATATACAATTTTTAGACACAATTATTAGAAAAAGATTTAGTATAAAATCAAATGCAATTTAAAAAAAATTCTGTGGATTATCTATAAATTGAATTGTTTTAATAAGAAGATGTTTTTTTACAGAATTAATGTATATTGACAATAAGTTAAACGAAAAATATGTATTTCAAAGAAACTAGAATATTATAATATTATAATGAAATAATTAAAATACCCTTAAAATTTTGGATCATGCTCTGTCCATCTGAACATTTTGCTTTTTTCTTTTTCTCTGATTTCTTTAAAAAAATTTCTTGCACAGTAGAAACTATTTGAATTATTTGGCAAATTAAAAATTGAAAGGTACAGAAAACGATTATTATGAAGGTGGGAAAACTGAGACTTGGTTCCAAATTATTGAGAATAATATTTATTGAATCGGGTATTAAATCACACATTTTGATTTTTGTTAACCTAAATTTTTTTTTTATATATATGTATATATATCTATATATAAATATATACATATATATATATATACATGTATATAATTTTATTTAATAAATCTTTCTCGTTTTCTGTTTTATAATATAATTTTTACATATTTATAATTAAAAAAGAATTAATTTAAACAAATTTTAAGAAATAGCTTATAAAATTTGAATTCAAAATATTACATAATACTTATGTCTTGTGTCTTTTATTTGAAATATATATTACATTAAACAATTATCAAGTTGAAGTTAGTAATAAAATGTGATTAATTAATTTATCTCTAAGTCAAATAATTATCCCTACTATACCCCAGCCTGCAAATTGTGCACTTTGCAACAAAAAACCATGCCAAATCCACCTACTATACCCCATCCTGCAACTTGTGCAATTTGCAATAAAAAAACCACGCCAAATCACGTCTTTTAATTTGCACATATCCGTTATGCCAATTATCTTATTCGCACGCTTATCAAATTTTTTTTTACAAGAAGCATAAATGGAACACATGCGCATATGCAAATGACAATATATTTAGAAAAATATGACCTCTTTTAATTTGCACAACACGTTAAATCTTTGATTATTGATCATTTCAATTTGCACACTCACGAAATCTCATAAATTGTTGATAATTTAAGGCCCGGATGCAAAAAGGGGATTGACGCTCGAAATCGCGTAAAAGTATTGTCCAGATGACGAAATGTTCAAAATGGACATATAAATTTTTAAAAAATACTAGCTTATAGTTAATGAAAAGGGGAACTTTTTCATGAAAAAAATTATTTTAACGACTTTTTTCTTTAAAAAAATAATTAAAAACCAAAAGTTTTCTACCAAATATTTTGTCTATTTTTAATAGTTTTATAAAACATAAATCGCTGTGACTCGGTCAAATATGGTTGAAATTCTTTTAAACTTGGCAGAAATATGCAGAATGTTTTAGCGTTACCGATGGATTAATTAAAGATTCTATAAATAGTTTTTGTTAATAATTATTTAATTTCAAGTACCTAAGTCTCGTTAATTACGTTTTTTTAGCTTCAACGAAAAAAAGTATCGAGGGAAGTTCAAGCTATACAAAACTTCAAGCATAAAAATTGTTCGTCTATATTCGAAGCAGTATTTGACAAAATTTAAAACCAATTAAACGATAGACAAAATATTTGGTAGAAATATTTTGATTTTTAACTTTTCTTTAAAAGAAAAAAATCGTTAAAAAAAGATTCCTTCCAGAAAAAAATTCCCCTTTTCGTTAGCTACAAGCTAGTATTTTTTAAAAATTGATTTGTCCATTATGAAAATTTTGTCATCTGAACATTAATGTAACGCGATTTCAAGCGCTAATTCCCTTCTTGCATCCGGGCCTTCAATTATAGAGAAAAGAGCGAAAAAAAAAATTTTTACGAAAATATTGCATTGTGCGCATGCGTACAGACGTATGTCAACCTGCGAGCTTGTCTTAAAACGCGTGAAAAGTTTAAAATTGAAATTTTTCAATGACAAAACACGTTAAATAAACTAAAATAATTGTTAAATTAATTTGCACACCTTCTAAAAACATTCATAAAAAACTATTACAACAAGCACATAGCCCAATTTTAAATAAATATTTATTATTAATGTTTAAAGATCAAATGATGGTTACCAGCTAAACGCACGGTAATTATGTTTCGTTTACGATGCGCGAATTATCCCTATGAAATAAGTGATAGTGCAACACGCTAAATAAACAAAAATATTTGTTGAATTAATTTGTACACCTTCTAAAAACGTTCATTAACAATTATTACAATAAGCACATAGCCCAATAGTTATTAAATATTCATTATTGATGTTTAGGAATCAAATGATTGTTAACAGCTGATCGCACGGAGATTATGTCCCTTTTACAACGTACGAATCATCCCTATAAAATTAACTAATAAGGAAATTCCCTAAATAAACGAAACAAATTGTTAAATTAATTTGCACACTTTCTAAAAAAGTTTATAAACAATTATTTCAATAAGCAAATTGCCCAATTGTTATTAAATATTCATTATTAATGTTTAAAAATAAAATTATTGTTAACAGCTGATTGCACGGAGATTCTGACCCGTTTACAACATGCGAATTATATCAATAAAACAAGTAATAGTGCAACACGCTAAATAAACGAAAAAATTGTTAAATTAATTTGCACACCGTCTAAAAATGTTTATAAATAATCATTACAATAAGCAAATATCCCAATTCTTATTTAACATTCATTATTAAAGTCAAGAATCAAATTATTGTTAAAAGCTGATCGCACGAAATATATGATCCGTTAACAACGTGCGAATTATCCCTATACAACAAGTAATAGTGCAACACGCTAAATCAACGAAAATAAATGTTAAATTAATTTACACACCTTCTAAAAACGTACATAAAGAATTATTAAAATAAGCATATAGCCCAATTGTTATTAAATATTCAATATTAATGCTTAAGAATCTAATGTCTGTTAACAGCTAATCGCACAAAAAGCATGTCCCGTTTACAGCGTGCCAATTATCCCTATAATACTAGTAATAATGCAACTCGCTAAATAAATGTAAATAATTAATAATATAATTTGCACAACCTCTAAAAACGTACATAAACAATGATTACAATAAACACATAGCCCAACTGTTATTGAATACTCATTATTAATGTTTAAGAAACAAAGATTGTTAGTAGCTGATCGCACGGAGATTATGTTCCGTTTACAACGTGCGAATTATCCCTATAAAACAAGTAATAGTGCAACACGCTAAATAAATGAAAATAATTGTTGAATTAATTTGCACACCCTCCAAAAACGTTCATAAGCAATTATGACAATATTTACATAGCCCAATTGTTATTAAATATTCATTATTAACGTTTAGAAATCAAATTATTGTTAACAACTGATCGCTCGGCGATTATGACCCGTTTACAACGTGCGAACTATCCCTATAAAACAAGTAATAGTGCAACACGCTAAATAAATGATAATAATAGTTGAATTAATTTGCACACCCTCCAAAAACGTTCATAAACAATTATGACAATATTCACATAGCCCAATTGTTATTAAATATTCTTTATTAACGTTTAGAAATCAAATTATTGTTTACAGCTAATCGCTCGGCGATTATGACCCGTTTACAACGTGCGAATTATCCCTATAAAACAAGTAATAGTGCTACGTGCTAAACAAACAGAAATAATTTTTAATTTAATTTGCACATGTTGCCTTATTAATTAAAAACAATTATTTTTATTGGCTCATAGCTGGAGTACTAGGAAATATTCATATTTGTTATTAAAAACTCAAATAAGTTGACAGTTTATTTACAGCTATAGTACAAATATTAAGCTTCGTTTACAACGCGAGAGAATATCAATTGACCAAAAAGGTTATTTAGGCAGCTTAGCTAAAGTTAGCGAGTCAGCAATTTTAAATACTTAACAATTTGTTGTAAAAGAAATCATTAACCTTTAGACGGCCGGGATTTAAGGTGGCATATCGCCCATAGAAAACCGGTAAAAAAGGTATCTTATATCACTGAATAATCATAGGGAAAGTGTCGATCAGAGGGTGCGCCAATATATTGGCGTTGCGGTCCGCTACGGCAAAACATGTATTACAGCCTGTGTCAAAAATTTTCAAATATAAAAAAAATTATTTAATAGTATATACACCTTTTTCCAATTTATAAATACACGTCTTCGATGTATTTTTCGATGCTGAATCCAAATTTGACATCAAAATTACTGTAAATCTAAAAACAACCTCTATAACAGGGAAAAAACCAGCCTCTTTGCCTCGTAAATTTATTTTTCTTTATTCAGAAGCGCGGATACATGTTTTCGATGTATTTTTCGATGCTGAATCCAAATCTGACATCAAAATTACTGTAAATCTTAAAACAACCCTTATAACAGGGAAAAAACCACCCTCTTTGTCTCGTAAATTTATTTTTCTTTATTCAGAAGCGCGGATACACGTTTTCTATGTATGTTTCGATGCTGTATCCAAATCTGACATCAGAGTTACTGTTTTTTATTTTTATTTTTTTTTATTTATTTTTATTTATTTTTTTTTTGGAAGATTTTTTTTTTCAAGTTTTTTTATCTATTATTCAAACAAATTTTATAAATTACGGTAACGATTTTTTGGCATGATAGATTTCAAAACACGGTACAATACATAGAGTTTCTCCACATACTCTACACTCGTATATAGATCGGGTTCTCTTTTTCTGCATAGTGCATAATTTACGTTGACGTGCTAACTGCTTATCACTATTTTCGGATTGCATTTTACTGGAAAAATGACGACCATTTAGTCGAATATCTGGCGTTAGAGATTCTATTTCTATTTGAGAACCTAAGTTCAAAATGTCTCTTACTACGCTCAATCGAAAATCAGGAAACGAAATAGCATCCGTAGTTAGCATCTTGAATAACTTATGGGCATTTGCCAACATCAAGTCTACTAGATGAAAAAATAATTTTCTATACCATTTCATGCATTTTCTAATTGTCTCTGTCATAGATAATTGTCTATCAATATCATCGATTCCGCCCATATGTTTGTTATAATCATAAATACAACTTGGTTTTATAACATCTTCATCAGTTTTGTAGTGTATTTTACCAATTGCACAATATTCAAGTTCATGAATGCTTGTTAGTACGTAAACTTCCTTCTTATCCATCCATTTGATTACCATCCAGACATCATTATGAGCGACTTCTACTTCACCACGATTGAGCTTTGAACCAAGAGTAGGCATTCCTTTTCGATTTTTTTTTACTGTTCCACAAAGACCAGTGTCTCTATCATGAAGATATTTTGCAAGTTGTGGCGACGTATACCAATTATCAGTAAATAACTCATGACCTACGTTATAGTAAGGTTTCATCAAATGAGCAACAATATCTCCAGAAGTCTTTATCATGAAGATATTCTGCAAGTTGTGGCGACGTATACCAATTATCAGTAAATAACTCATGACCTACGTTATAGTAAGGTTTCATCAAATGAGCAACAATATCTCCAGAAACCCCTAAATCAAATTTTTCGTAATCGGTATCTGAACCAGTATAAATGATAAAATCTAGCAAAAATCCCGTCTCACAGTCAACTAATTCAAACAATTTTATACCAAATCGATTTCTTTTCAATGGTAAGTATTGTTTGAATTTTAGTCTTCCTTTCCACAAAACTAAACTTTCGTCAATGCAAAGTTTTTTTCCAGCAAAAATAGTAATTAGAAAATTTTGTTTTCAAATGATCAATTATCGATTTGATTTTTTTTAAAGAATGATTAGAAATTTCTTCATTATCAGTGAAATGGAGATATCGCAGAATTTGATGGTATCTGTTTCAAGTCAAAGTTTGGCCAAAAATTGGGGTATATAGCAGTGGATCCTCACTCCAATAGTTTTTCATTTCTCCTTTTACGACATGACCCATATTTATTGATAAAGCGATAAATTTCCATAATTCTTCTTCTGTTACAGCAGTCCACGATTTCATTTTTTTTCGAGGTAGTTCAGGATTTTGATCTTGAAAAAGGTTGGTTTGTTCTATGATATGATTTACAAGAAACTGATCAAAAAAATATTTGAAACATTCCAATGGAGTAATTTCTTGTATCGACACATGAGCACGAATTCGAGCTTTATCAGTAAAATTTTTTACAGATGGATAAAAATAGCGATCAAAGTTTATTTTAGATAAATTTTCATCATATGTGGTATCATTCAAATCGACATCACATGTATCAGTTCTTTTTATAACATCTTCTTCAGGTTTTGATTCTCCACTACTCCAAGCATCATTTACTGTATTCATTGTATTGCAAAAGTAATATATACTAATATAAGCAGAGGAGTTGGCCGAAGCCTTTATGTTTGTACGATGGTCGAGTAAGCGATCCCAAAAGGTTGCTCGACCACCCGAACGCGAGGTATACTTATACTCTCAACGTCACTACTTTGATGATGGGAACGACGTAGCCACCTAGCGGCGGCTAGTGACAGTATCTTGATGATATATTTATATTTCGAAATCAAAAGTTTTGAAAAATCGAGATCAAGTATATTAAATTTCCGTTCAGAAGCCTTTATTTACAAATTTACATTTGTACTAGTAAAAAATTTATATTTTCTCATACGAAATAATGATTCATGAATATATTCCTGAGCCGCTATTTATATCTTTCATCGAAATCTCCGTTATGAAAATAAATTTATTTATAATTACAGACACATGCGAACAAATGTATTTTTTCAAAAAAATTCGATCAAAAAGTAAATGGGGTATAAGTGGAGTAAAAAGGGGTGAAAAAAAAAGTGAAGGTCCGTGAGATTGCAGAAATGACACAGATATCATCTGGAAGCGTATTTACAATCCTTCATGAAAAATTGAGCATGAAAAAGGTTTTTTCCAAGTGGGTGCCGCGATTGCACCAATGCATTATGCCACAAGTCCATAAAAACAATGGCAAAATTGAACAAATTGGGCTTTGATTTGCTTCCCCACCCCTCGTATTCACCAGATTTAGCGCCCAGCGACTACTGGCTCTTTGCTGATCTCAAAAAAATGCTCCAGGGAAAAAAATTTGGTTTGAATGAGGAGGTCATTGCCGAAACTAAAGCCTATTTTAAAGCAAAGGATAAATCCTTCTATAAACATGGTATAGAAATGTTGGAAAGGCGTTGAAAAGATTGTATCACTTTAAAAGGAGATTATATTGATGAATAAAAATGATTTTTGAAAAAAAATGTTGTTTTCGTTGTTAGTCTCTGGACTTATTAAACGATGTGTTAAGCCGCTATTTCAACAACTTTACCGCTACATGGAACAATGAAACAGGTTTCGTCACCCGTAACTGTTAATTCTTTATTATTTTCATCACCTTGCTTTTCAGCAGTCGCTTCTTTTTCCTCGGTACAGGCTTTTTCAAACAGTTTTTCAGCTGCTACTTTCACACAAGAATGAATGTTGTCAACAATCAAGTCATAAGTGTTTTGCGTTAAAAAAGCAGGCATGTCCACCAAGTCACGAAATTTAGCTGCGCCTATTAATCCTAGTCCCAGAATTCTCATCACAAATATAAATCGTCTGTTTATTTCGTAAGAATGCTTCACAAAAGGACTGGAGTTTATAACACGATTTTTACACTTATCACACACTACAATGATTTTAAAACCAAGTTCACGGGGAGAAGCAGTCTTAAATTTTATTTTTCCGTCACAAGAGTTACATTTCACATAATCACTTATCGCAGCAAATACAGCAATGCAATTTAAAATTCTATATTCAGTGGAAGGATCACGTAAAACTAAAATTTCTTCCTGCATTTTGAATTTTTTAGCGGATACACTAAAACTACTCTTATCCGTCTCAACAGTCTTTGGATTAAAAGCCTGTGTTCTCTTTTAAACTACAGAAATTTGTATTTTTTCGGTACTCATACGTAATCTTGAACATTTACGGGGCATTTTTATAACTTTTAAATAAAATTTACTCCAATATAAAACAAAAAATCACGAAAAACAAATTTGAACTGAACGTACGACTTTACCACGTGGCAGAACTCCTTAGACTGACGAAATACTTTCACTTTAGGTTATAATAGCCAAATGTGACCTTAAAGTAGTTAGTGAACTTATTATACTCGCCTTCTACGAAAAAACACAATAGAAAAAGGAACCTCTGGTAGCGCGTGCAGTGAGTGCAGGTGCTACCAGAGATTAAAAGGGAGATCGCTAAAGGCATTGTAAAAAAGTGTGGCAAGTCTTTTGCGCAAGAAAGTGCTGCCTCTTGCGGACGAGCGGTCGAACTATACACGAGTAGAGTGCAAGTGTACTTACCGAAATTATATACACAAGTTCGGTGCAAACGTTTCTAATAAATGATTTAAGATTGATGGAGCCGAGAATTTAAAATTTACCGACTAAAATTATTTAATGTAAAAATTTAGAATACATAGCATTATATATTTTATTACTTTATTATATTACTGTAACGTCGGTACACGACCTCCGTTTTTTTTACTGTGTTAGTCGATAAATTTCCTCTCTGCTTTTTGTGCCCTTGCCGGTTAGCGAAAAGGCGCTTTGATCTCATTGACCACTTGCATCGAACTATAGTAAATTTTTCCTCCAATGAAAATTTTTCCCTCCAAAACCTACTCCACGCGCGGGGTATTGACACAGACCGTTGTGAAAGATACCCTAAGCGTGGGCCAAGAGTCTACGAGTTTTCCCAGAACGTAAGAAAAAAAGGGACATGCACTTAAGTCTATCGAAAGAATGGCACGCTGAACACGTGCACGTCAACTTGGCGCCGAAAACCATAAAACTGTCCCATAAAAACTCTTTTTTCTACCCGTAGTTTTCCTATCTAAAATACGTATTTTCTTTTTTCGAACTTTCCCTGCGTAATACAATTATAACGTTATGTAAAAAATAACGAATAATCTTAAACTATTTTATTACAACAATCAACGTAACTTATAACCGTAACCTTCACTTACCGATACACTGTACAGGTAGCGTAATAAAACAATAAATAGGTCACTAGGAAGACTCTGGTAAATGAATTAGGTAACTGTTTTAAACCGGGAATATATTGAATAATATTTAAACAAAATAAAAAGTACTATGTTTAATGAAAAGTATAAGAACTGCGATTTTCAAAAATACCTCACAAGGCTGCTTATCAAGCGTCTTGTCCACGTAGCAGTGGCGTCTGTTAACCAACGGTCTGTCCATTCGCGCATTGTTCTGTCCCATTCCTCAATTGCCGCGGTTTTGTTCTCCCTACGTCGGCACTTCGTTCGTAAGTCCGTTTTTGTTCTCTAGCAAACAGGTCAATAGGTATTACACCCGCTACCACCAGGACGGCCTCCGCTGAGACCGTTCTGTAGGCGCACGCGATACGTAAAGCCCCTTCTCTGTACGTTTGTCAGTCGCTTGCGGTATTTTTTAACCTCAAGTGCATTGGCCGAGACTTGCGCCCCGTATAATAGGATCAAGTGGGTGGTGGCCATAAGCAACCGTCTTTCCCCCGGTCTCGGTCCATACGTGTTCGCCATAAGGCGGGAGAGCGCGGAGACCCACGTCGCCGCCCTATGTGCCGTCTCCTGTATATGAGGCCAAAAGGTGAGCTTCGTATCTAGAGTTACCCCTAGATATTTCACCTTCCCTTTGGTGTGCATCTGCACCGACCCCACCGTCATCGGTATGACGGTTTGTACCCTCCTTCCAGTGAGGAGGATCAGTTCGGTCTTTGCCAGTGCTAAAGTCAGTCCGTGACTCGTCATCCACCCGTCTACCCGTAACATGACCCGGTTTAGCGTCAGCTGTGCTAATTCTAGATTGCGCTGAACGATCACTACCACCACATGGTCGACGTAGGCGATGAGTGAGGCGTTCTCGGGCATTTCCAGCCTCAATAGGCCGTCGTAAACCGCGTTCCAGAAGTCAGGTCGTAGTATTGATCCCTGCGCGACGCCCGCAGTGATCAGCCTACTTGCCTCTCCCTCCGTGGTCTCGTACGTTATTTGTCGGTCTATCAAGTAATCTCCTGCCACCCGCAGCAGATAGGGGGGTCCTTTGAAAGCCCGTAAAGCTTCCAGGATATCCCCCCACCTGGCGAAGTTAAAGGCGTTCTTTACATCTAAGGTCCCAAGCAGCACTAGTGGTCTCGCGCCGTAGCAGACCCGCTTTGTCCGTAGAAAAGCTTCGGTCACTTCCCTTATCGCGCCTACCGTCGATTGGCCCTTCCAAAAGCCGTGCTGATTATCGGCCAGCCCTCCGGCGGCAGTTATCGCGCTCGTTATTCTCGGTCTTAACAACGCCTCGTAAAGTTTGCCCGCTGTGTCTAGAAAACTCAGGGGCCTATAGGACGACGGTTACTCGAGTTTCCCTTTACCTTTATACAAGAGGACCAATCGAGCCGTCTTCCAACGCGTTGCAAATCTCCCGGTCCGTAGGCTTGCATTCTACATGTCCAAGAGTAGTCTCGGACGTACAATGGAAATCTGCCGAAGAATCTGCCCCGGGATACAGTCCGGTCCAGGTGCCTTCCCGGATTTCAGCGAGGACGTAGCTTGGAGTATCTCCACCTCGCTGAACTCCGGGACAGCTAGGCCGCGGTAGTCGGAGGGCCCCTCCGTCACCGGATGGCTCGGGAAGAGACCACCCACTATCGCGTCCATGGTACTTTTGTCCTTGAGCTCGGGTGTACCGAAACTACCCAGTTTCTGGGTTACGATTTTGTAACCCAGTCCCCAGGGGTCTCTGTCCACATCCTCGCACAATCTTCGCCAACACTGTTTCTTACTGTCTTTGATAGTGTACGTCAGTCGCTTCCGTGCTGTTTTATATGCGACCGATAATTCATCGACGTTAGGGTTTTCCGTTTTCTGCGTCGTCTACGGAGCGCGATACAGTCCCTCCGGATGAGACTGATTTTGTCTGACCACCAGTACATAGCTCTTCTGTCCGGTACGTTTCGTTTGCGAGGCATAGAAGCCTCGCACAGTCTCGTTATCAGTGTCATAGTTTTTTTTACTACACAGGCGGTCCAAGTGACCATGCCTTCCGTAAGGCCTTCTGGAATAGCCTCAGAAGGCGCTACTGCTTCCAACAGCGCCTTCCTAAAACGGTCATAGTTCTGTTTCGCGAGGTTGAACCTTTTTGGTTGCAGACCCCCCTTTGTACGTTTCGTGGCGTCGAGGTACTACTCAACACTTCAAAGACGATGCACTGGTGATCGCTGGCCGTAAAGTCATCGATCACCCGCCACCGACTTATCGGCGAAGAGATACTGCCCGGCGTCATCGTTAATTAAAATTTTATACATAAAAATAAATAGAAAGACAATAAAGCTTAAAATTTTAATACTGTCAGTTTGATTTGTTTGTGTTCAGAAAATCAGATTTGATATTATTAAAAAAATTATTTATACATAATTTAAAATTGAATTATCAAAATTTTATTAGCGAACAGTGGCGAATGTTTTTATTTGCGAACAGTAGCAAATGATTTTATTTGCGAACAGTAGCGAATGTTTTTATTTGCGAACAGTAGCGAATGATTTTATTAGCGAACAGTAGCGAATGATACAGTTTGAGAACAGTAGCGAATGTTCAAAATAAATGCGTGTGTGAATGAGTTAATGAAATAAAAATATAATAATAAAGCATTAATGTAAATCAAATAAAAAAAAAAAAAAATTAACAATTTCTTAATTTTCATTGATGCTGTCTGCGCAGATGAGAAGTCTTTATTGCTCTTTCTCAAGACTCAGGAGCTGGCGTTTGGGTTCCCAGAAAAACATCCAAAACAAATCATCAGAGTAGGAATACTGGATGATTTTATAATATTTACAGTAGATGATGGAACCATCTACCAACTAGGTAAAGAAAAATAAATTATTAAGATTATCAAATATACATCTGGTTTGCTTGTGTTCGGTAAATCAGATGTGATTGATATATTTTTGCATAGTAAATCCAATGAATTAAATTAAAATAAAGAACCTAACTCAGGGTGTAAATGTATCTGTGTTTGATCTTCACATCATGAGTGAAATAAAATAGGAACCTATGCACACGTATGATTCAACAGCGAAGGATAACGACAGTTTATATGAACTCTTTCGATTTATAATAATTCGATGAAATCATCATATATGCATCTGGTTTGCTTGTGTTCGGTAAATCAGGTGTAACTGATATATTTTGTTTATAAAATTAAATAAAGAATATACAAAATAAAAATGTCGTAGTTTTAATTAAGTTATATCTCGATCTGATTAGCTTGTGTTCCGCATATCAGATCTGAGCTAAATTAAAACAGTAACAATTACTTATGAATATTATAACTTATAGAAAAGGAATTCATCACGAAAGACGAGCTAAGTCTAGTGAAGAAAGCAATTTAAAAGGAAGAGCTCCTGATGCCCTATTGTCGATTAATGGTAAAAAAAAGAGGCGACAGAAGTAAAGAGACAGAGAGAAACGAAAACCAAGCGACAGCTGCGATGTTAAAAGGTATACCAAAAATTAAAAATATAGAAAGGGGTAATATTCTTATAAAGAAAATTTTTATTAATAAAAATAAGTACATGGATTCACATAGATTGATACAACATGGTAAAAAGGATAATAAAATTAATGAATCTTTTATAGAAATAAGGGAACAGCTGGAGAAGCTGAATCGCAAAGTAGACAAGATGCAGGTGCGACAGAGAGAATTTGAGCGACAGACTAGAGAACAGCTAAACGACCTAAAGGAAACATTGAGCTCGGAAGCGGAAATGGCTCTCTGTTAATAAACAGAGTACGCCATGAAAGCATTCGCAATTTCCTAGAGCTGGGAGAACAAGTCAGTTCGAACGAATCATACGCGAGTGATGAAAACTCGAATGAGGGCGACGGGAAAGGCGACAGAATTATAGACAATAGTCAGTCAGGGGTTGGTCATAGTTCGACAGTCATTAATAAAGATATAGATAGAATGGATATATCAAAATTAATCGAAAATGAATTAAAGAAAATTAATAGAAATAAAGGCAGAGTTGATAATAGTTTCGGAGATGTATCGCGTGAGATTAAAGAACCACTTAGAACAGAATTATCCGGTAAAGTAACAACAATTCGACGCGATTACAAATTAACGAAACAAACAAAATTAGAGCATTTTCTGGATCATTTAAACTCAGAACTCAGGGAAGCGGATCTATTGTACATATTAGATGAGAAGGTACAGGTTAACAACTCTCATGATGATACGGTTAAAGAAAAACAAAAGTTTAAAGTCCGGGACATAATTGTAAATCGAATTGATCCTGATTATTCCTCAAAAGTAATAGATATCAAAGATCATGTAGAGTTATTAAATGAAATTAAGAAAATAAAATTGAGTGAAATTAATGTAACTTCTGCTACGATCAGGCGAAGACTATACGAAATTCAATATAATCCCATTAAAGAAAAGGCGACAGAATTTATAGATCGGTTTGAAGAGTTAGTTAGATGTTATAATAATTTGTCTAATAATAATATCCTATCGGACGATGAAAAGAGAGACGCGTTTTACAATGCGATATCAACGAAAATACCTCAAATTCAAAATATAGATTTTATGATAGAAGTACTACAGACAAAATACTAAATTATGACCAACTAAAATTATATGTCCTACAGCTCGAAAGTATAAAATGTCAAATGATAGCGACGGAAAAGGCGACAGCGATGGTGACGACAGTCAAAGGAGGCACCACGCTGCTTCAATTGTGATGATTTCGGACACATGGCTTTCAACTGCCCGCACAAGGGCACAAACAAAAAGGTGTGCTTCGAATGCAAGAAATTAACAAATCACAAGGCAGCGGAGTGCCGTGAAAGGATGAGAAGAAGCGAACAGAGGTATCGACAAATTACTAATTACAAATATAGCGGCAGAAATAATTATCGCGGAAATAAGAGAAAGTTTAATAATAAACGCGATATACACGACAGTAAAATACGGCGCATTTTTGGTAGGATAGCGAACGAGAATAAAGAGTACAAAAATAACAAAAATAAAACAAACAGCTACAAAACTAAAACATTCCATAAAAGGAAAAATGAAAATACTATCGTCAAAGGGAAAAAAGAAAATCATTTTACAAAAGGTGAGTGCAAGGATAAATCGTTGATGAAAAATAAAGTAGATTATAAAATAGATGCTAGCGTCTTCAAATCAAACTGTACCGATGAAAGTAAAAAGAAATTAGGACTAGCGAAATTCCTAATAGGTACGGAAGCGACGAAACATTTAACCAATTCAAAATTAATATTTAAAACCTTTAAGGATAATCCTGGCGAAATTAAATGCGCAAATAAAAGCGACAGTGCGAACTTGAGATCGGAGGGAGTAGGCGTGGTTCAAGTGATTGCGGAGCAAAACAAAATTCTTAATCTAAATAACGTTATATATGCGAAAGACTTAACAGAGAACTTATTATCATTGCGAAAGTTTACTGATCAGGGAGTGAGTGTCTATTTAGACAATGAACGAATTGATATTTATGATCCTGAAAATAATGAGACATTTATCACGGGCATATATAAAAGGCCATATTGGATAGTTGAGTTTGGAATTGATAAACCGACAAATAATAAGCGAACAGAAGAAAGAAATATAATAGCATATGTAACAACTCAAAGTACGACAGAAAAACGAAAAGCGAATGAAAATAAAGAAAGTTCAATAGCGAATGAAATTAAAAATACAGAAACCAGGACAGAGTAAAGTTCTGACTTTGAAAACACATTATGCGACAGACAAATAAACGAAGCGAATGATATGCAACAGGATGAACAAGCGAACTGTGATGTCGAACTTGAAGAGAAGTCAAGTAATCAATCATCCATAAATAAAACCATGCTATGGCCTGTGAGAATGGGACGTACATCCTTGGGATATCTAAAGAAATTGCAAAAGAAGTTTCCAGAAAATAAAGAATTAAAAGAGACAGTATTTAATGATTCCATACTGGACTGCGAAGTATGTCTGATATCGAAATTAAACAGACTGCCTTTCAACAACGTGCGAAGAAGAGTGACGAAACCCCTGCAGATAATTCATTCTGATGTAATGGGGATAATAAGTCCAGCGACTTATCCGATAAGATATAAATACATATCTGTATTTATAGATGATTTCTCTCGTTTAGCAATAGCGTATCCAATGAAAGCGAAAAATGAAACAGGCCATTGTATGGAAAATTTTATAAGAAGCGCACGAAATATGTTAGGAAGGGATGCGAAAGTATGTTACTTAAGGACGGACCAAGGAATTGAATTCACAGGAGGCTATACAGTAAGGGTTTTAGAAAAACTAGGAACAGAGCTACAGCTAGCTTGTCCAGATACTCCACAACATAACGGAGTCCCTGAAAGATTTAATCAGACAGTACAAAAGAAAGTGCAAGCGTTAATATATGACTCCGGCTGACCTGAAAACATGTGGGATTTGGCGCTTGGATCAGCTGTATTTGCATACAACAGAACGCCACATGCTTCGAATGAAATGGTTCCTCCGCTAAAAATATTTAACCCAAAGTACAAAATAAACATAAATCAACTAAAACGCTTTGGATGTTTAGCATATATAAAAGTGCAGCGAAAGACAGGTCCGAAATTTAGATGTACTGGAAAGCGAGCGATATTAGTAGGATACAAAGAGACAGGCTATATTTTATTAAAACCAGAAAAAGGAAAATTTTATAAAAGCAGAGATGTGAGATTTAACGAAAAACTCGTATTTGCAAATACATACAAAAAAAAAAAAGAATTGAATAACTGGGAAAATTTAAACAGTGAAATCAACACTGAAACATGTTTTGTGGAATTTGAAAAGAAAATTTCTCAAAATACGTCTAGACCGGAGGATGTGCAGAAAAGAGGCAGAAGGCGCCCGAGAAAGAATAAGACGATAGTCACAGAAGAAAATCTGATGGACGACGAAACGATTCATGCACTCTTGGCAGAAACAAATGGTGACCCAGGTTCTTATCAAGAGGCCATGAAAACGTCAGAGAAAGAAAATTGGACAGAGGCAATTAACGAAGAATTGAATTCCATGTATAAAAATAATATTTGGGAAATGATCGACAGGCCAACCATCACAAGTGACGGAAAGAAACCAAACATCATTGATTCAAAATGGGTACTAAAGAAAAAGATTGAACCGAACAACAGCGTGAGATATAAAGCGAGATTGGTAATAAGAGGCTTCAAAGATAAGAACATTTATGAGTTGCAAGAAACATATGCACCAGTATCACGATTACCACTAATTAAATCAGTTCTAGCGATTGCCAATAAGTACAACTTGGAGTTATGTCAAATGGATGTAAAAACTGCCTTTCTGAATGGGTTGCTTCATAGCGAGGTTTTGATGGAAATACCTGATGGGATAGAGTGTGATCCAACAATAAAGCGACTGAAGGTTTGTAAATTAAAGAAAGCACTCTATAGCCTAAAGGTGAGTCTAAAGTGCTGGAATCAAAAATTCCGAGCGACAACAATACGAATGGGATTAATACCGCACGAGGACAAATTATGCTTATTTACTTGGAAGGAAGCAGATAAAATATTAATATTAACGCTCTATGTGGACGACATCTTACTTGCATGTAATGATAGAAGTAAATTAAATGAAATTAAGCAACAGTTAATGGAGGAATACGAAATGACTGATTTCGGCGAACCAAAGTCGTTTCTTGGACTATAAATTGAAAGGGACCGAAAAGCGAAAGTGTTAATAATAAAACAAGAAAGATATATCGACAGAATGATGCGGAAATTTGGTTTTGAGGAAATGCACCCCCAAAGGACACCTATGGTCACAAACAAAGTAATGAATAGAACACGTAAGCTCAGAGAAGAGACAGACGAAATTGAAAACCTAATTATAACAGAAAACGAAGAAAATAGACCATAAAGAGAAGCTATTGGTACGCTCCTTTACTTATCAAATGCTAGTCGTCCCAATATAACCTATGCAGTAAATGTATTAAGTAGACATCAGGTCAATCCGACAGAAAATGAATGGAGGATGATTAAACGTGTGTTTCGCTATCTTAAAGGCACAAAAGGTCTTAGTTTATGTTATCATGGATATCGAAACGATATACAAGGCTATTCAAATGCAAGCCTAGGCGACTGTAAGGAATCAATAACGACAAGTGGATATGTAATCAAGTTATTTGGTGACACTATTACATGGCGAACGAGAAAACAACGATACGTTGCATTATCCACATGTCAGGCTGAATATGTAGCCATGAGTGACTGTAGTCAAGAATTGATTTCGATATACAATTCGATAAAACAGATAATAGAGACAGTATTTACTCCGATAACTTTATGGTCCGACAATAAAGCAACAGAAACGAGTGTTAAAATGGGTGGAGGAAATAAATTAAGACATATGGTCGATATTAAAGAACACTATGTGCCAGAGTGTGTTCGAAATAATCTTATAAATGTAAAATGGCTTTCATCAAAAGAACAGATCGCGGACGTAATAACTAAACCTTTATCTTTCAAACTGCATGATCGTCTGATCAAGCAAATAATGAACATTTGAATATACATATACATATAAATATATTAATCTGTATACTTGGTGTGTTTCAGGCAATAAATAGAGGCGGCAGAGCGAGAGCTAGCGCGGGAGGGAGTGTTGAAGAAATGGCGCGCTGCGCTCTCTTCTATCCCCTCTTTCTCTGTTTTTAGTCTTGTCTATTCTCTGGCGCGTGCGACAGTTGTAGTCAGACAGTCAACCTTGATAAATCAAGTAACACAAGCGCTTGTATTTTCATAACTTTGAAATTGTATCCTGTGCATTTGATTGAAGCAAATAAATAACTTTTGACATTTTGAAGTTGTGTCTACATTTTATTTCTATCAGTTATATAAAATAATTTCACCAAGTAAAAAATATCAAAAAAATAATACTCAATATAATCGTACAAAATAATACGCTTTTACAATAGTATTTACAGAAAAATAATATTTACATATTTTTAATATTTTTTAATTTTCGATTATTTGATGCAATAGAATTTTTTGCATCAGCTTTTCTTTTATTATCATTCTCTCTAGATTTCGCGTAAATTTTGACTAGCAATAAAAATTTAAGTGCATCGTATTTATGTTCATAGCATACGTTATCTTGATCAAACCAATCAGGAAATTTTTTGCGGGTGTAAGCTTCTTCATTTTCACATAAAATCAATAAAAGTTTTCCATGATGCCAAAACATTAAATAAATTTTATTGAAAGATTCTAACTGGCAGTTAACAACATCCACAAATTTTTCCGTTGGTCGAATTACGTATCTGTCTATAAAAGATTCTGAATCGGAATGAGGATATTCTCTGAAATTAATATAACGTTCACTACTATTTCCTGATTCCGATGCATCTTTCATAAAATCTACTTCACATTTCAGACAGTGAGTTTTTCTCAAAGATTTACGCGCCACGTAACCCGCGAAATACGTAATAGCATTTTTTTTACGGTTATTTTGTATTCACATCTGCCATGCTATAAAATTTTAATTCTAAATGTGAATCCATAAATTCAGCAGCATTTATAATTGTAGATATTTCGTCCATTTCATCTAAATTATATTCAGACCATTGAACATCAGGTGATGTAATTTTTTCTGTACTTTTCATTAGTAATTTTCGATCTAGGCCTAGTAAAGATTGGCTTTCATCACAATTTGTGTTTCCTTTTGAACTCGTATGAATAAAATCGGTCGATAAATTGTATCTAAAAGCCAAACGATACATCCTGCAGGTAGGATTTACATTAAACCTACCTCTACCGCGAATTTTTGAATGAACATGTTCGACAGAATCTTGATTACACAGACCTGTTGCTAATTGAAAGTGAGGAAATAATGATGTTAATTCCAAATACAGAGTTACTAGAGCTAGAGCAGTCAGAGGCAATCCCAAAAAACAAGCAGCTTATTATTAACGCCATTTTTCTTTATAACCCATTATTCTGCCCACTCGATAAAATGTTCTAGCCGCTGCTGGATTTCTGGATTTCTGTCAGATAACGGGCGCTTCAACTTTTGTACATTATTTAAAGAATACGAATTACATGCATCGATGATCACGTTCATTTTTTCGACAAAATTTGCCGAAGCTTGCCATGTATTCGAAGATAACCCTGCTTGGCTGTCTACGCCGGCTAATTTTATAGCGCAAGCCATGCGACTACTCAGTAGCTGAAAAGCAAGCTTAACTTTCATCGCCTCAAAGCTACTTGGATGAAAATGACTTTCTGATATAAAGCTCAATAAATTTGATGTTCCCTGAGATCGATCGAGATCCCAGGTTTGCTTTAAATCAGAAAAAGATATTATTTTGTCATTTTCAATGTATATTATATCATGCATTCGTAATTGCGTTATAAGTCTTTTAATTAATTGTGGCCAATCAAAAGTTGCAAGAATCTTTATCGAATTTACAAAAAAGAAAGGTTTTTTAGATGTAACATTTCATAATTTAACCCTCAAGAGGAGCACTGGGTTACGCTAACCCAGGGTAGATCTTTTTTCGTCAATTTTCATTGCATTTTTTTTTTTTATTTTTCATTAATATTATAAAAACTTAAATTTTTATTTATTTGTTCATGAAATATTCTTATTCTACATCGTCCGACGAATCGATTAAAAAAAAAAAATTCAAAATTGATCAATTTTATAATAAGATATAAGTGGTCAAAGCTAGCCGGGTAATCCTTACCCATGCGCTCCAGTTATGTTAAGCTGCGATAGTGCTCCACTTGAGGGTTAAATAACTTCTGATTGTTACAACCTTGATCGCATACAATTAAACGAACATTTGCTCCTATACTGAGTAACTTAGATATAATTTTAGAAACAATTCCGTGTAACTCTTCCGCACTAGCGCCATTTTCATTAAATCCAAAAGCTAATAATTGACGCCACGGATTATTAGCATCAATACTATCGATACAAAATAACAATGCGTGCTTTGCTATTTCCGAACTTCTATTTTGTTCTCCCATATCTATGAGACCTTCAATAATGTCATACTTTTTAGAATATTCTTCGAACGCGCGAATCGTCATTTTATCAAATTTTAAAGCACTTAGGCGCTGTTTTTGGAGGAAGAGTACTTAAAAATGTTTCTAATTTTTCAAAAATTATCTCATTTATTCCCAGTTTAATATCGTATTCTAACAGCCAGGATCGAACCGTCGATTCAGCTGATAAAACTAATCCAGAGTTGCGCAATCTGGAATAGCAAGCCGCTGAATGAAAATAAATCTGTTTTGCTAAATTCTTTTCTTCGCGTGTATACATTGCTTTTTGTTTGTGCAATTGGAGCTTTATCATTGTTTTAGTCATAACAGGGATATCTTTGGCTTGTAAATAACCACCTAAATCGCGGAGTTTGTTAGTATTATTTTTTCGTAAACGTTTTTTCAGACGACTATTTTTGTTTTGCTCCGTTCTAATCATTCTACGCATTATTTTAATTTTATTTCCTGCTATTAATAATTTACTCTTTAATTTACGTATATAACATTTTTCCCGTGACATAGTTTCAGAAACGCGATGTCGCAAAGGTGAAGCTATTGGCAAAACGTCTTTAGTCGGTAAAGAAACGTTTATGTCGGCGCTTCCAATACACGGCTCATAGTTTAAAAAGGAAACATCAGTTTCTGTATCAGAAAAACTGAATATTTCCCTCACAGACGGATATGTCGAAATTGATGGCCTTTCTAAGGTAGTACTCACACTCGATGCCATCACTTCTGTAGGTGTCGTTTCTATCCTTTCATCTTGTTCTACTTCTTCAACAGGATTTACTGCTGCTGCCTGCTGTAGCGCCTGTTCTTCTTGGACTCTATGCCAATGGATGGGAACACAATTTCTGTGTAAACGTGTCTTCCCATTATCGAGAAAGTCATCATCTTGAAAATGAAGGTCCGGAAGATATAACCGAAGAAACGGTCCAATTCCGTAGCAAGATATTTCCTACCAACAAATTTCGTATGAAAGAATAAATAAAAAATAGTTTTTCCTGCCCTAATACAAATATTGAATGATAAAAACCAATTTAAAAAAAAAAGCTAATCGGTTTTAATACGGATTTGTGCTTGGTATTTTCCAGTTGATGCATTTATTGAATTATGAATTACTTTAACAATTTCTGCTCATAAAAGCTTATTTTTTTTTTTATTTTCTACCTTTCTATAAATTAAAAATTAATATAAAATAGTTTGCGCCTAACTAAATTTATCGTAATTTAAACATTTTTGGAATATAAATAATATTTTATAAAATAAATATTATTGATATAAAAATAGATTAAAGCAGCATTAAAATGGGACTTCTGGGTATGATAATAAAAGTTTTTTAGATGAAAAACAAAATTATTTGAAAATATATCTTAATTTATAAAAAAAAAAATTTTATTTTGTCATAATTAAAGTTAAGTATTTAATTATTATAAAAATATAAAAAATATTAGAACATTAAAATTTCATGAATAACACTCATGTTACTTCTAATAAACTTTGAATTTTATTTGAAACGATTAGTTGCAGAATAAGTTAAGAATAACCTTTTGAATAATTATTAAAACAAACAAATTTCAAAGCAAAATGCGCCTTTCGACTGACTTTTGTGTTTTTACATACTTTTTATAAATTATTTGATCGATTAATATCTATGTTAGCGATAGGAATAGTTTTATATTAGTAAATTAAAATGATTGTAAAAATTAGATTACAGAAGGCAGAAAAATTTCGAAAATTACAAAAATAAAGGATTAAGCTAAAAGTATGATAGTTTGTAAATTCAAAAATTGAATATTTTAAATTAAAATTTTAAAATAAAATAAATAATATTCGTAAAATTATAAAGTTAATGAATGACGGGGATAAAACTATATTTTGTAAGGCAAAAAACCGTTACAACACGGAAGTATTAAAGAATATCGAGAAAAGATTAGAATGCGGAAGCAAACGCGGAAGTAAGCTCAAGAAATAGGCCAAGGTTGCAAAACCAAATATAATTTTGTAAAATATAAAATATAAAATGAAAAATATAAATTATTAAATGCGTTAGTAAAAATTTTAACTTATGTGAAAATTCAGGAGAGTTTTCGTTAATAAAAATAATTCATATAAACTTGTAACGTTTAATTATGAAAATTAATTTATTAGCGGAAAATTTATTTGTGACGCACGTTCAATGAAAGATTTTTAAATATCTAATATGTTGACAAAAAATTAAAAGGCATCGCAAGAAGATGCGAATATTTTGTTTTGGTGCACTCGAGTTGCGAGTTCTTGGAACTGCGATCGCGATGCTTATTTAATTATCTCGATTTGTTTAAAAATTCACACGATTCTGCTTTAAATTGTATAATCTATATATTTAAAAATAAATAACACTTACCAGAGTGTTCAATCCATCGATGCCGTCTTTCTGTGTCAAAAGGAAAACGAAAAAGCTTAAATCCATTACATTTTCCATTTTTACAATGGAAATACGAGGGCAGTCCCAAAAGTACCCAACCCGACAAAGAAAAGAGTAAAAAAATTGCGAAAATGTTTTTTATTTTTCAACATATTCTCCTTTCAGTTCGATACACTTTTCCCAACGATGTTCAATAGCTTCGATACCCGCTTTATAGTAGGAACCGTCAAGCTCCTCAAAACACCTATTAACCGCAGACTCCACCTCTTCATTGTTGGCAAATCTTTTGCCGCCGAGCCATTTTTTCAAATTCGGAAAAAGGAAATAATCCGAGGGAGCCAGATCTGGCGAATAGGGTGCGTGAGGAAGCAATTCGAACTTTAACTCATTGATTTTAGCCATCGCAATGACGCACGTGTGGACTGGTGCGTTGTCGTGATAAAACAACACTTTTTTTTCGTCAGATGGGGCCGTTTTTTCTTGATTTCATCACTCAAACGCTGCAATAAGGCTGCATAATATGCGCCGTTGATTGTTTTTCCTTTCTCGAGATAACCAATAAATATTATTCCACGCGCATCCCAGAAAATGGATGCCATGACCTTGCCAGCTGACTGAACTGTCTTTGCTTTCTTTGGAGCCGGTTCTCCCTTTTTAGTCCACTGCTTTGACTGCTCCTTGGTCTCAGGTGTAAAATGATGGACCCATGTTTCGTCCATGGTTATGAATCGACGCAAAAACTCGGCTTTATTGCTGCGAAACACTGTCAAACACTCGATGGAAACGTCCTCACGTTGCTGTTTGTGCTCCATTGTGAGCAAACGCGGTACCCATCTTGCGCACAGCTTTCTCATGTCCAATGCCTGCCATGTCTGCTATCTCGCGCACTTTTAGTCGACGGTCATCCAATACCATTTTGTGAATTTTCTTCACATTTTCTGACGTAGTGACCTCACTTAGTCGACCACTGCGGTGTTCATCTTGGCAGCTCGTACGACCTCGCTTAAACTCAGCTACCCAATATTTGACCGTTGTAAACGAAGGAGCAGACTTCCCCAGAGTAGAATCCAACTCGGCTTTAATATCGGTTGAACTTAGACCTTTCAAATGAAAGTATTGTATCACATAACGATGCCCGATTTTTTCCATATTTACAAATTCACTGAGAGTGTTCACTTTGGATGTCTGTAAAAAAAATAATAAACGTACCGTTATGAATTTTTCACATTAAGTTGTTGAAAGGTGGTATTTTCAATCGCAGTAATTGTTTTTTTAAAACTACCTGTATTCATAAGTCAGGTCGGGTACTTTTGGGACTACTCTCGTATTGGCATCGGTCGTAGATCGTCTCTAATTTCTTTATTTTTGTGAATAAACGTCCAAAATGAAAAAACAGTAAATGTTTAAGATCGTAAATATAAAAACTTTTATAATTCACTAAAAAAATCGCAATTTGCAATGAATTTTGGTCACTGAAAAATCGCGCACTACGCAAACATTTGTCAGCTTGTAGCGAAGAAAATAAATACAAGATCTTTAAACGGTTATAAAAACAAAAAACACGCGTGCAAATTGCAGCGCGCCGATTATAACCGAGCTTCATTCCCACGTATTATTGTAAACAAACGCTGGCCCTTTAAATAGCTGTGCAAGTAATAACGTATACATACTAGCACAGTAGCAAAAAAATTTTAACAATGTAGCCTTTTAAATAAAAATTTTAATTTAAAAAATATTAAAGAAAGATCTTTTTTACATTTAAAAAATTCATGAAAATATTATATATTGAAAAGCTCACTGAAGGTTACACCTTTTACTACTGCGATCAAAAAGTAAGGTGAAAATGTCATTTAAAACTCCCGGGAATTAGGGAGGCAGGTATATTTTTTTCCTAGGTTGGTAGGACTGTCTATAACATTTGCCAAGCGTCTGTTTGTCAAAAGGCTTAATTATCTTTGATTTACACGTGATTTTGTAAACAACCAAAAGTGAATTTTTCGATTTTTACAATGGCTGATTTTGTTGAGCAAAGAACTTGCATCAAATTTTGTTTGCGGAACCAATATTCTTGTGCGGACACGTTGAAAATGTTGCGGAAGGCCTTTGGTGATCAAACTATGGCACAAGAAAACGTTTATAAGTAATACAACGAGTTCCAAGCGGGCCGAGAACGCGTTGAAGACGAACCGCGCTCTGGACGACCATCAACGTCTACCGACGAGAGCCATGTCCAAAAAATCAAAGATTTGGTGCTTGAAAATCGTCGATTGACAATTAGAGACCTCGCTGATAGTGTTGGAATATCGTTTGGCTCAGCACAAACCATTTTGAAGGATGTTTTGTGTCTCAAACGCGTCAAGTCTCGATTGGTGCCAAAATCGCTCAATTTTTTGGAAAAACAGCGTCGCGTTGATGTGTTTGAAACTTTGCTGTCTGACTATAAGGACCACTTAAAATGCATTATAACTGGAGACGAGACTTGGATTTACGCATACGACCCTGAAACCACCGACCAATCCAGCGATTATCGTGCAAAAGGTGAAGCAAGACCGAAAAAACAACGGCGAAGTCGATCGAAAATCAAGGTCATGTCGACAGTTTTCTTTGATTATTGTGGTGTGGTGCACTATGAATTCCTTCCGCTGGGCCAAACTGTCAACAAAAAATATTATTTGAGCGCTATGCGTCGTTTGCGTGAAGCTATTCGTCTGAAACGGCCGGAATTATGGGCGAACAACTCTTGGTTCCTTCATCACGATAATGCACCATGTCATACTGCATTGGTTCTTCGCGACTTTTTTGCCAAAAACTCGACTCATATCGTTCCACAACCACCGTATTCGCCTGATTTGGCTCCGTGCAACTTCTGGCTATTCAGCAAACTCAAAAGACCAATGCGGGGACGCCGTTTTGACACGATTGAGGAGATAAAAACCGAATCGAAGAAGGTCTTAAAGGCTATACCGGAAAAAGACTATTCCGACTGTTTCGAGGACTGGAAAAAGCGTTGGCAAAAGTGCGTTTTATCAGACGGGGATTACTTTGAAGGGGATGAAATTGATTTGGAACAATAAATAAAGAACTTACATTTTATAAACAAATTCACCTTACTTTTTGATCACAGTAGTATATAAGTTTTTGCATCAATTGACAAATGTCGAATTTAGCTTAATTGGTTAAGGCATAAGTAACGAAAGTATTTTACCTTCATTACACGCAAGGAACCAGCGTTTACATCCTGCAGCATGAGAAATTTTTTTTTTTTTTTTTTTTAAACTATTTTTTCTGATGAAAAACATGGAATACATATAAATAAAATTATTAAATAAATTAATAACGAATATTCTATCATTATTATATTTTATAAATTTGAAGGGTTGCTGTATAATAAAACAAGAAATCGTATCAAGAATCGAAGTTAATAAAACAAAATGATAATATTATTTTTGTGAATGAAAAGTAAAGTCTGCTGACGAAGAAAGTGATTACGATATAAATAATTAAATCGATAAATAAAATATTAAGGAAACTCATCATATTGAAGAAGTTACAGTCGACGATGTTTCACATTCAAAAATAGTAGTTTTCAAGTTTGATGCATCTATTGAAAAAATATCTGTAGTAAAAAAAGACAAATTGAAGAGTAATAAAAAAAAGTGCATTAAGAAAAAAATCTGATTCTAGAGAGCTAGCTAAGGCAAACTTAAGTAAAAAGAAGACTATAAATAAAAATGTTTCTGTTCTATTTTTTCATTTTAAAATTTAGATAAAGATGCAGTATTATTATGATGTAAATTAAATAAAATATAAATATTTTTAAAACATACACTTTTATTAGTTTTGGAATCAAACTTTACACATTGCAACATCTATATATATATATATTAAAATTTTTAATTTTATTTATATATTCTTTATTATTATACAATATTTAAATAAAATAAGAGCTATATATTTTTTAGAAAGATCTGTATAGAAATTGAGTAAGGAAAAATATATGGAATCAATATGAATAAATATTTTAATTTTAAAACACCAAATATATTGTTATAAACATATACTAGTTAATAAATTTTAAATGTTATATAATAAAGTAATAAAATATATAATGCTATATATTCTAATTTTTTACATTAAATTATTTCAGTCGATAAATTTTAAACACTCGGTTCCATCAATCTTAAATCATTTATTAGAAACGTTTACACCGAACTTGTGTATATAAATTCGATAAGTACACTTGCACTCTACTCGTGTATAGTTCGATTGCTCGTCCGTAAAAGGCAGCACTTTCTTGCGCAAAAGACTTGCCACACTTTTTACAATGCCTTTAGCGATCTCCCTTTTCATCTCTGCTGCTACTCCGGTTCTTACTCTATCTGCTTTCTAACACTCTGACGTGGCCTTACAAATTCAGGTATATCTCCGAAAATATTTATCGGATTGGCTTAAAATTTTTAGAGAATATACTTAAATATATGTACATTTCGGAAAAGCAAAAAAAAAAAAAAAAATCGATTTTTTGAAAATTCTAAATGCGTATAACCCCTTAAAAGTGATGTATATCGTAGTAATAATTCGGAGGCATTAATTACATCTCGTGAATATTCAAAACTTTCATTTTCTCCTAAAATATTTATTTGTATATAATTAAATAAAATTCATGAAATTTGAATCAAAATAAAATTTTTAATAGAAAACCAAACTATTTAATATACCTGCATGAAGCTCCTTTCAAAATTTGTGGTAATTTTTGAACTATATAACCTGCCTATTGTGATTCTTAAAATGTATTATTTACATCCTGTAAAACACATCATGCGTGCTCGAATAACTTCACAGTACAATCTTACATTTGAATAATTCTTAAGTCTTCGTGAAAGTTTTTGTACCGGGGTTCACTATATTTTGAACAGCCCCTGGCGCAGAAATTATTTTTCATTTTAAATATTTTTTTCGTAAAATAATATCAAAAACATTCAAATAATATGCTTTGCCAAAACATGAATGCGGACCAGTTTCGAGGACATTGATGAATGGAATATTTAAATAATATTATTAATATCAAAAGCCTTGTTCATCTGTTCATCTGAAAAAAGTAGTATAATTTAATAACTTTAAAGCATTTTTTCTTATTATATAAATATTCTAATATAAATGATTATGATATTAAACTCATAAATCTTAAAAATTATAGTACCTGTACACATTTTGGATGAGTCTTTAATATTTTTGACATTGCTGATCATCCCAAATATTCAAATTATGATCAGTATCTTCAATGAGTATCCTTGATTTTTGAAGATATAATTAACTGATATCAGAATGATTCGGCATGCCTGATGATTTTGAAATCGGGCTACAATTAATATAAATTTAATATAAATTAACTCAAATAATAAAATTAATTTGTTTTAAAAAAATAAATATTATTTTGATACTAGTTTTTAATTATAAATTTAAATTTAATTGTAAAGAATATAAAAGAACATTTTTAGGTATATTTAATTCGATCTTTAGCAATCGTAATATAATATCTTTATAATTTACATATTTTTATAATAAAGTTATAAATTTTTATCCATAAAAATGATATAATCTATAATAAGCAGCAAAAACAATAATTCAACTACCACCGTAACCTAGCATTTGTATAGCTGTGAATAAACTTGAAATAATTATAAAACTAATACATATGTATGTTCAGCAATCAAATAATTAAATTAAAGAACTAATTAACTTATACATTAAATTATTTGATACAATTTAAATTTTTTAATACTTACAAATGTAAGCTTGGTAACTGCATTTGCTTGAACATGCATGTGCTTTGACATAAGCTATGAGCGAACATGAGCGAACGTGAGTCATTTTTCAATCAAGTTTATTCAATTACATTGATTTTTTCATCAAGTTTATTCATAGCTATACAAATACCAAGTTATGGTGGTACTGTAAAGTGATTCGAGCACGCATGATGTGTTTTCATCATAGAGATAATATACATAGAGTGAGCGAGGTATGGGAGCTCGTGTGAGTGGAAATGTCTTACTCAAAGAAAGAGAAGGAGAATCGGAGGTCCCTTTTTCTTTCTGTCTACTCGCTTTTGATTGGTTATTGACGACTAGCACTGCTGTGAGGGGGGAAAATCCCGCGAGCTTCAAAGATCATTCTGCAATCAGCTTATGTATAATAATACACATATCTATTTATTTTGAGCATAGAGAAACACAACAAATAAACGAAAATGACAATATATTGCATTTTATGCAAGAAAAAGCGTATTGCTTACGACGATACTCGGAGTTTTCACAGGTAAGTTTAATATTACATCTACAGATAAATTTGTAAAACATTGAATTTTGAGGTTAGTTTTTCGATCAAGTGAGCCTTTATTTCTAACCAAATAACATTATTATTTAATTAAAAGAAGTTTTTCAAGCTTTTGTATTTTAATTATATTCATTTTATAGATTTCCAGCCAATCACGATGTTAAAAAGGCATGGATGGAAGCTATAAGCGACTGATTAAAAGAAAATATATTTTTTTATTATCTAGATGTTATTATCTATAGATATTGCAATAATGTTAAAACTATTACATTAAAAATTTATCAAGATGTCACTTAAACATGTAAAAAATAGTATAAAGTTGAATAAATCAACTTTCTAAGAGTAAAATCTATTTATTTAGTTGTATTAAGTTTATTAAGTAGGTATGAAAAAGAACTGGTTAATTACATTATAATAAGTTGATTATTTTTAAAATAGACTGATTATATTGTAAAAAGATGAATTTTTTTTATTATATAGGCGTTGTAAAAATTCTCAAAGATGTAATTCTGAAAAATGTTAAAAATAGTATCATGTTAAATAAATTAATTTTCTTACATTAAAATCTATTCATTTAGTATCCATATCAAATTTTCAATATGTTTTGTTCTGAACATTATTTTCTCTGATATTTAATTTATATTAAATCTTTAATATTAAATTAAAAAGAAAATTTTAAATAATGATAAACTAAGACTATAAAAAATTTAGTTACTGATTTTTTAAATTAATTTTGCTTATCCTGTTGTAAACTTATACGGAATTCAGCAAAAAAAATTTAATATTATTTTTGTCTGAAATTAAAAAAATACCAAATATATTTTAATTTTGAATTGTGGAGGCTTCTACATAATTCTATATAGTCGTTCGAAAAAAATTTTATTTCTTTCAAATTTTCGCTATTACAATATAAGATAATAAAGGTGGAAATTAAAAAAAAAAATTAAAAAATAAAATTTCTTTAATTTCTTTCTAACATACTATTGTATGTATGTAACTAACAAAACGTATAAAAAAATATTTCAAACGAAAAAAAAATTACTATTGGGATTTGAACCTAACTACTTATTTAGGATATTTTAACTTCATGCCTCTACCGGTTGAGCTATTGTAAAAAGTCTAAATATAAATACAAATTGTAATATATAAGTTGTACCCCTCGAAAGTTTATTGTTTTAATTTCCCTCTCTATGCTTTGTCATTGCTTCGCCCATAGTTGTAGCACCAATCAGGAACGAATAGACAGAGAAAGAAAAAGGGGCCTCCGATCTTCTTTCTCTTTCTTTGGCTAAGACAGGATTGAAGCAGAGATGAATAGGGAGATTGCCAGAAACATAATAAAAATGCGAGGAAACTTTTGCGCGACAGAAGCTGCTGCCGTCTTACGGTCTAGCAGCGTACCGACGCGCACGTTAGAAAGAGAGGGAACGTTTACGCGCATGATAGAAAGAGAAGGAACATTTACGCACATGATAGAAAGAGAGGGCACGTTTACACGCATGATAGAAAGAGAGGGAACGTTTACGCGCATGATAGAAAGAGAGGAAGCGTTTACGCGCATGATAGAAAGAGAGAGAACGTTTACGCGCATGATAGAAAGAGAGGGAACGTTTACGCTACTTATGATAGAAAGAGAGGAAGCGCTTACGCGCATAATAGAAAGAGAGGGAACGTTTACGCTTCTTATGATAGAAAGAGAGGAAGCGTTTACGCGTATAATAGAAGGAGAGGGAACGTTTGCGAGCATGATAGAAAGAGAAGGAAAGTTTACACGCACATTTCGTGTAAACGCAGCAAATGTGCGCAGACTCAGAAGAGCGTTTTAATAGACCACGAAAATTGGAATTTTTTTTCACGAAATCGAAACCAATGTCATACAAATTTTTATTCGATATGAAAAGAAGCTCCCGATAACAAAATTAAAATAAAACAAAACTTCTATTTGACATGAAAATAAAGAAAAAATGAAATGTTAGTGAAAAATTTCAATAATAAAAGAATTCTCTAAAAAGTAAAAAATAAAAATATTAATTTCTTAACTGAATACTTAAAAAATAAACTTAAATTTGAAATTTATATAAAAAATACACCGATATATAATAAAAGCGTATCACATAAATAATATTTTATTACTATTTTTAAATAATTATTGATTAAATTATTTTTTCGGCTATAATGTGTAATGTACTTGCGTACAAAACTCCATTTTATTTATTAAAATATTCAATAAAAAGTAATTACAATTAATTTCAAAGTAGCTAAGGTGAATAAAGTTTTCATGTTGATATTTTATTAGTTGATTATTATAATTGAATTACAAATAATTAGCAATTAGCTCAATAATTATTCACTAAATTACGTTACGGAAAATCAGATAAGCCAATGTCAATTATTGAAATGGAACAGTAACTTCTTCCACTAGCCATGCGGATTCAGTTATTTCCTTCTACCCCTGAGATTCGAGATCGAATCCTTGTGGTAAAATTTTTTTTTTCTTTTTTCTTTTTAATATTTAGTTATTCAAACTAATGAAATTCTAATGTCGAGAAGTAAAAAATTTTATTTAAATAATACTTCGATTAAAAATTTTATTATTTTGGTTTTTTCTTTCAGGTTTGCTAATTTAAACTATTAATTTACACTGCTGAGCAATCTCCCGACATGTATAAGGGTCAAAAATAATTTTCAATAACTATTTTACCGCGATTATTTTATCCGCGATTTTTCAATTGGAATGTCTAGAGGAAGCTAATAAAAAAGGTCTCTCATCTTGTGGGTTATGAACTGAAACCTGCGTCATTGTTCTTTATAAACATTTAGGTGAAAAAATCGTTTTTTTTTTTGGTTTTTTCTATATTCTAAAAAAACTACAAGAAATAGACAAAAATGGTTGCTAAACGAATTATTTGTGAATTAAATACTTACAAAAGTAGATATGTTAAATTGCAATCGCTCCATAAATAAAAAAGTTATGGCAATCGAAAGTCGAAAATGAGCATTTTTTACAATTGTTTATAACTTCTGAAATACTTATCCAAATAGTACAAAATTCTACCAGGTTGTGAGTTTTAATGTTCTTAAAATGTGTTGAAAACTTGAACATAATCGGTGTAATAGTTTTTGTAAAATTGAATTTGATTATCCCATTTTCGCAAAAAACGACCATTTTGAATCGGATGTACAGCTGGCTGGACGATGACTAAAACGCCAATCTTCATCTCATTTTCTTCATTAAGGTTGAAAATATCATGTACTTAAAAACAATGCAAGTTTTTTTAAAATTTATTTATGAATAATCAATGAAGAAAAAGTGGTACTTTTTCCTTATAAACAATTTGAATATCTTTTTTATTTCTTATTCGATTGATTAATAAAATATACCGTTGTTTAGAGCCATTGTTTACAAACATTAAGCGTTAAAATTTTAACAGTTTGTTCATGAAGCTTTGAACTGTATCATATAATATAGTCGACTCAATTAATGCAAAATTAACAGTATAAGAGCTGGTCAAAGTGAGGGTGTGCGATAAAAGATCGCTGAGGAGTCGTGGTCGGGGGAATCTCGCTCTCATGCACCGAAACCGATAACGGTACTGTAAATTGGAGCGCGCTTGAAAAATTTTAAATATCTTGGCTTCTAGACATCATAGAGCCTTCTTTTTTTTTAAATTCGGGGTAGCTCATCGAAAAAATAATATCTAATATACTTTCACCCCTATAAAATCATCACCAACCCCTAAAAAATTGAAATATAAAAAAATTGTTTTTTTTTTTTTTTTTATATTTAATTAACTTATAAAATTATTATGCAATTCTTTTTTTCTTCAACTGCAAGCTGCAGATAAAATGGCCGATTTAGTAATAAATTTTAAAACAGCTGTAACTTTTTATAAAGACAATTTATTTAATCAAAATAGGTACCAATAGATGCAACACACTTTTCCCAACGAGATACAAGTACATTTATTCCAGTTTTGTAGAAGTCCGAGTTTCTGGTTCGAAGAAACTCCTCGAAGGCATTTTTGACAGCAGCTTCATCATTAAATCTTTTTCCTGTCAAAAAGTGATCCAAATGTTTAAAGAAATGGTAATCTGTTGGTGAGAGGTCTGGTGAATATGGAGGGTGAGGAAGAGTCCCATAGCACAACTCGTTTAATTTTTGGACCGTTGTTCTCGATACATGAGGTCGTGCGTTATCATGAAGCAGTATCACTCCATATCTGTTGACAAGCCTAGGTCGTTGGACTATCAATTTCTGATGCTTTTTATCCAGTTGAGCACAGTATTTTTCAGCATTGATGGTTTCGCCAGGTTGCAGGAACGAATAGTGGATAACTCCAGCTACAGACCACCAAACAGTTACCATTATTTTCTTTGGATGAAGACTTGGTTTCGGCATGTGTCTTGGCGCTTCATCGGCGTCTAGCCATTGGGCCGATCGGCGACGATTATCGTATAAAATTCACTTTTCATCGCAGGTCACAATTCGGTGCAAGAACGGTTCCTTTTTGTTGCGGAAGAGAAGAGAACTTGAAATCTCCAATCGAAACGTCATGTTATGCTCGGTAAGATCATGCGGAACCCATTTGTCAAGCTTTTTCACTTTTCCAAGTTGTTGCAAGCGGCGGCAAACTGTCGAATTGTGAACGCCTAATTTCTTGGCAAGATCCCTTATGGTTTGGCGGGGGTCAAACTCCACTAATGCACGCAGCTCGTCGTTATCGATCGATGGTCCTGGGTGTCCACGTGGCTCATTTCCAAGGTCCATATCTCTGGATCGAAATTTTTCGAACCACCGCCGAGTGGTTCGTTCGCTAACTATATCAGGCCCAAATGCGCTGTTGATATTCCTCGTTGCTTCCGTTTCGTTATGCTCTAATTTAAATTCGTATAGTAAAAGTAGCCGTTTTTGATTCACTTCCATGTTCAATTTCTCTTTTTTTTTTTTACGATCACTATGAAGTGCAAAACAGAAATGACTCCATAAACCAAGGTAGCAGTATTTATACTTTAATATGTCATATCATTTGCGCCGCCTTGTGCCAACATAATACACTAAAATTGATGCTAACTTTATGTAATTGCTAAATCGGCCATTTCATCTGCAGCAACCTAATAAAAAAGGGCAAAATAAAAATAGAGTTAGAAGAAAATAAAAAAAAAAGGAAGAAAAAAGGTAAACGATGCACAGATTGCACTGTTCGAGCTCGTGATGTGGCGTCGCAGCGGGTGGTAGAAAAACGAAAAATAGAAAAAGAAAAATACAGCGTCGCATCATAGCACGACGTGACACGGGACTTGAACAATCATTTTATTTTTACACTTTAATGAATATTTATAAAAATTGGGCTATGTGCATATTGTAATAATTGTTTATGAACGTTTTCAAAAAGGGTGCAAATTAATTTAACAATTATTTTAGTTAATCGAGCGTGTTGCAGTATTATTTGGTTTTATAGGGATATTTGGCACGTGGTAAAAAGGGCATAATATCCGTACGATCAGATGATAACAATCATTTGATTTTTACACTTTAATAATGAATATTTAATAGCAATAGGGCTATGTTTTTATTGTAGTAATTGTTTATAAGCGTTTTCAAAAGATCTGCAAATTAATTTAACAATTATTTACGTTTATTTAGCGAGTTGCACTATTACCTGATCTTATAGGAATATTCCGCACGTTGTAAACGGGATAGAATTTCCCTGCAATCAGCTGTTAACAATCATTTGATTTTTACACATTAATAATAATTAGTTAATAACAATTGGGCTATGTTCATTTGGTAATAATTTTTATCAACGTTTTTATAATGTGTGTAACTTAATTTAACAATTATTTTTGTTTATTTTACGTGTTCTGTTATCTTAATATTTGAATGTTATACTTCTCGCGCGTTTTATTGCAAGCTCGCAGGTATTTATACGTCTGTGCGCATGCGTACAATTTAAAATTTTGGTAAAAGGTCTTTTTACGCTCTCGTCTGTATAATAATTAACAATTTGTGAGATTTTTTGAGTGTGCAAATTGAAGTAATTAATAATTCATAATTTAACATGGTGTGCAAATTAAAAGAGTTCATGTTTTGAGATATTGTCATTTCAATATATGCATGTGTTGCATTTGTGCTTTTTGTAAAAAAAAAAAATATGATGTGTGTGCGAATTAATTATTTAGTATAACGGGAATGTGCAAATTAGAAGACGTGATTTGGCATGATTCTTTATTGCAAAATGCACATTTTGCAGGCTGGGGTGTAGTAGGTCCTTCAGCCCGCAGAAATTAACTTACCTTTTTCCCGGTCTCTGGCATCTCGCTTTTTATCGCTGCTCATAGTGAAGAGATTTTACTTAAAATATTTTATAGTTTATGCACGTAATTACTATTTGATATCATTAAAGAATAAGTATTTTTATTATTTTGGTGTCATTTTATTGTAAATAATTTCAAATTATTATTTAAATAACATAGTTTGGTTGCTATTAAATCAAAGAATCAATTTATACAACCAAGATATTAAAGTTGAATCACGAATCACCGTTCAGTACAGTTAAAGCAATAAAATTATATGTTTGATTTATTTTTATCTTTTCATTAATTAAATTTTTTCATAAAAAAATGGTTTCAAGTATTGAATCTTTTGAAAGAGAAAAAACTGAATTACCTTCTCGAGGAATTAAGGCTATTTTATTAGGTCCACCTGGTAGTGGAAAAGGCACACAAGTAATTTTTATTTATTGTAGATATATATTTTCTTATGCTAATTTGTTACGAATTATAAGATTTCAAAAGCCTTACTCATATTTACATTTCAATTAAGTTAAATATAAATGTTTTACAGGCACCGATGTTAAAAGAAAGGTATTGTGTTTGTCACCTTTCTACAGGTGATATGTTGAGATCTGAAATTCAGTCTGGTTCTGTTCTTGGAACAGAAGTTAAAAAAATTATTGATGATGGCCAATTAGTTAGTGATGATATAGTTGTCAGCATGATTGAAAAAAATTTGGATAAACCAGAATGTAAACGTGGTTTTCTTTTAGATGGTTTTCCAAGAACAGTTCCTCAAGCAGAAAAGGTTAGTTCCTTATAAAATTGTTCATATGTATTTCAAAATTATATGAATGTATATGTCTATACATGAAAATATTTATTTTCAATGTATATATACATGTTTATTTAAATGAATACCTGAATATGTACGTTTCAAAATTAGTTAGATGAGATGCTAGAAAAAAGAAAAACAAAACTTGATGCTGTTATAGAATTTGGGATTAATGATAATCTATTAATAAAAAGAATAACTGGGCGCTTAATACATCCTAGTAGTGGGAGATCGTATCATGAACAATTTGCACCACCAAAAGTTTTTATGAAAGATGATGTAAGTATTTAACCAATATTTTTATTTGTATAATTAAAATCAAAAATTAATTTTTTTAATTAAACTCTTGTTTTATTTATAGATTACTAATGAACCCTTAGTCAAACGATCTGACGACAATGAAGAAACATTGAAAAAACGTTTAGCTACCTATCACTCTCAAACACAGCCTCTTATTGATTATTATGCCTTAAGAGGTATTCATAATTATATTAATGCTGCAAAATCTAGTGAACAAGTATTCAAAGACATTGATTCTATTTTTCTTAAAGTAATTAAACAAGATAAAAAAAAAAGTTTTTTTAGTAAATTCTTATGAAATTGTAATAAATATGATCTTGATCTAAAATAATAAAGTTGTATATTTTATGTATAAAAATATATTTAAAAATTTGTATATTTTATATTTATTTTTCTTAAAGAAAATATTATTCATGAAAATAATTGATAGGTTCGTAATTTTGAAAATGTATGAAAATATTATAAAAATACATCGTATTAGAAAATCAAAGTATAACAAAAACAAACTTGCACTATATAATATAAATGAATTTATATTACAAGTATTTTTGACAATTCAATATTTTTATTCATAAAAAATGACAAGCAATTGTTATTTGTATCTGTATATACCATATTGATGGATAATCAATTAACTATCTTAATGTATTTTAATGATAAATATTTTGAAATTTTATTTTATTTTATGTATCAATGAATGATTCATTTACTAATTGAAAGGCCAGATTCAATAAAGTATTGTCCAGATGCTCAAAAATGAATAAATTAATTTTTAAAAAATACTGGCTTGCAGGAAATAAAAAGGCAAATTTTTTTTGGGAAGAATTTTTTTCGCTGTGTCTATTCGCACCAAAAAATCAACGTAATTATGTGTCTACGTTTCTCTAACCTAAATTTTTAATCGTTTCGTAGAGACACGTAAACTTCCCTCTCTCACTTACAGACACGTAAAATTTTCCGAAAAGCTTTGGGAACCGTAAAGCTTTCATAAACGTTAAAATTGAAGACACTTTATATACAACGTGAACCTTCGGGGAACGTAAAGCTTCTATTCATGTAAAGCCTCCATCCACGTAAAACTCACATCTACGCAAAATTTTAAAGGCATGTAATAGCTTCTCACAACGTAAACCTATGAGAAACGTCAAGCTTTCAGAAACGTAAAAATTTCAGATACGTAAATTTTGGCAAAACCTTCAATACACGTGAAAACTGGAGACGTGTCTACAATACCTTTTAGATTTGTAACTAAATGTAACAAAATTGCATTGTTACATTTAAATTTTTACTTCTAAATTTTTATACATGCAACTAGATAATTTTGAATACAGTTCATACTTTATACATAAAATGTTTATGAAATGTATGCTGAATTCAAATAATATAAGGAAATGGTTATTTTTTTTTTAACTGTTATTTAAATTTTAAATGTAGATATTATTATAACAACATAAACAGATGATCGAAGTTGGTATGGGCAGGTTAGATGAAAAGATTGACTATTGTCTCCTTCTGATTATGTTAACGAGTATCGAACTCCTGGTGCATCTTTGCAAAGTTTCAACTTTAGCGATTTAGTTATAACTAACATTGCTAACGTAGTGACTCACGTAACAATTGATTTTCAAAATTAAAGCAATTCCGAAAGGTGCGCTGGGTTGCGATCACAGAATATCTGCTCGAAAAGTAGGCCTCAATGGCAAAAACACGCTCCTCACTGTTTCAACGCACGATGGCAACTGAACTATGTTGGGACAAAACTTTATAGTCCCGCCTCTCGAACGAGACTACTAGCGCTCCACTGCTACATCAACTAACTGAATGGCGCGCATTTTAACACTTTGCTGACCGGCAATTTTACACAGAAACTATGTCATGTCACCGGCTATTTTTTTGTAATTGAATATGAAAGTAAAACGTTCTAAATAAATTCCAATGAACTTTATTTATACTGAATGAAATGAAATTAAACTTTGGACATATTTTTTATATAAATTTTAATAATTTTTTTGGTATGATAAACTGTATGACAATTACCTGCGTGTAATGGTACACAACAGGTTTTGCAAATATATCTCGTTTCGCTGCGCTCTCCTTTTGAAGAGCATACTCTACACCTTCTAATTAGATTTGTTTTTATGCCAGTGACTATTTGTCCTAAAACGTGGTCGCTTAGTTTTCCTGAAAGCCTAGAAGGTGGATCTTTGTAAGGAGCCCTTTTAGAAGTACAAGAAGAACTGCCACGTAGTGTGCTGCATTCATTTAAATTATACTAAAATTGTGATAAAAACCTAAATACCCAGAAAAGTAATTTTTTTGTTATAAAGCAGACACGATTAAACACGATACGTCAAGTAATTCAATATTCTATATCGCCCTGGGTGTCATAAATTGAAATAGATAATGCAAGTGCAATCACGAGTTATTTTGTCACCGGTTAACAACGATATGCATGAAAAGACGAGTTAACTCGTCACCGGTCAGCAAAGTGTTCTGTATAAATTAATATTATCATTAAACGATTTTTTTATCAGTACTTTTCATTACATTGTCATTATACATTGTAATTCACGAGAATTTCATATGAGAATTTTGGAAATCTAAAAATTATGTTAATGATTAGTTTTTTCGAAAATTAAAAATAATCAATAATTTGTTAAATGAATAAATATTTATTAGGTTGTTGCAGATGAAATAGCCGATTTAGTAATAAATTTTTAAGCGGCTGTAACTTTTTATAAAGACGATTAATTTAATCAAATTAGGTACCAATAGATGCAACACACTTTTCCCAACGAGATACAAGTACATTTATTCCAGTTTTGTAGAAGTCCGAGTTTCTGGTTCGAAGAAACTCCTCGAAGGCATTTTTGTTGGCAACTTCATTATTAAATCTTTTTCCTGTCAAAAAGTGATCCAAATGTTTAAATAAATGGTAATCTGTTGGTGAGAGGTCTGGTGAATATGGATGGAGAGGAAGAGTCTCATAGCACAACTCGTTTAATTTTTGGACCGTTGCTCTCGATACATGAGGTCGTGCGTTATCATGAAGCAGTATCACTCCATCCCTGTTGACAAGCCTAGGTCGTTGGATTATCAATTTCTGATGCATTTCATCCAGTTGAGCACAGTATTTCTCAGCATTGATGGTTTCGCCAGGTTGCAGGAACGAATAGTGGATAACTCCAGCTGCAGACCACCAAACAGTTACCATTATTTTCTTTGGATGAAGGCTTGGTTTCGGTATGTGTCTCGGCGCTTCATCGGCATCTAGCCATTTGGCCGATCGGCGACGATAATCGTCGGATTATCGTATAAAATCCACTTTTCATCGCAGGTCATAATTCGGTGCAAGAACGGTTCCTTTTTGTTGCGGGAGAGAAGAGAACTTGAAATCTTCATTCGACACGTCATGTTTTGCTCGGTAAGATCATGCGGAACTCATTTGTCAAGCTTATTCACTTTTCCAAGTTGTTGCAAGTGGTGGAAAACTGTCGAATTGTGAACGCCTAATTTCTCGGCAAGATCCCTTATGGTTTGGCGAGGGTCAGACTCCACTAATGCACGCAGCTCGTCGTTAACGATCGATGGTCCTGGGTGTTCACGTGACTCATTTCCAAGGTCCATATCTCCGTATCGAAATTTTTCGAACCACCACCGAGTGGTTCGTTCGCTAACTGTATCAGGCCCAAATGCGCTGTTGATATTCCTCGTTGCTTCTGTTGCGTTGTGCTCTTATTTAAATTTGTATAATAAAAGTAGCCGTTTTTGATTCACTTCGATGTTATCTTTCTCTTTTTGTTTTTACGATCACTATGAAGTGCAAAACAGAAATGACTCCATAAACCAAGGTAGCAGTATTTATAATTCAATATGTCATATCATTTGCACCGCCTTGTGCCAATATAATACACTAAAATTGCAGTCAACTTTGTCATTGCTAAATCGGCCATTTCATCTGCAGCAACCTAATATATAAGGAATGTTTTATTATTTTAAGGTAAACAAAATACAAATATTTGTATAAATACTATTAATTCGTAATTCGTTGAATAAAACATTATTTACCCTGCTAAAATTTTTAGATTGAAACTTATTAAAAATGATTCAGAAGGTAATCAGTTTGAATCCGATTTTTTAATCGGAAATTATCAAATTAAAATCAACATAATCGTATTCTGCAAGAAAAATATTATTTTATTTAAAAATGCAACTGATTAAATCCGATTAAAATCGACAAAATTTTATAATTGGTCTAAATAAGTTTTAATTGATTAAATTGGCTTTAAAGAGGTTCTCTCAGTATATAACTAATGTTGTAGGGTGAGTTTGCAAATTATAAATCGACGCGACTCTCGAAACTCGTGGTTTAATTCGCGGGTTGATTTTTGCCGTTTGCGCCTATCATAAGTGACATAAACGCGGGTGCCTTTTTTGAAGTTTCTTCTACAAAACTGGCTACTGTACTTAGTTAAAATTTTTGTTTTTCCATTCTTTATATATTATTCGCGACGCGGCTTTCCTCTAAGGTCAGAGGGGATTTAAAATATTCCATTACCTTATTTATTAAAGTGAAAGCTTGAATATAGTACAATTTGTAAAATAGAAAAATTCGACGGCTAGGAAGCAGGGCTTCGAGGTTGCTCTCTGAGTCATGGTCTTGTAGATTTTCTCAAGAGAAGCCGACAAATGCATTAATGTACCGGCTTTTATACCCGCAGGACCACGAATTTTACGGCGGCTGGGAAAGCGGTGAGACAAATTTTGGCCAATCAGAGCATTTCCTCGGTTATACTCTTGATCTTCGTAACGTTACATAAAACGCAAGAATATAACTGTGGAGAATAGAAGTTACGCCTCCGCCTACGCATCCTATGTGAAAGAGAGAGAAAGTGCATCGTGCGAGAGATAGCGTCTATGATGTGTGAGAGAGAGCAGTATCTGCCTGTCTCTGTCGCACTTATTGGTAAATGCGTTGACTTTCTTTTTCTTTCCCATTTATAAATGTGAAATTAAAGTTTAATAATAAAACTTTTGTAAATCCAGTTGTTTAAATATTTATATAACAAACAAAAAAAAAAAAAAAAACAGCAATCAAATTTACAGCTAGGTATTAAGATTATAATTATATCTAAAAGCAAATAATCACATGAAATTATGTAAAATACTTAAAATTACTTATATATGTAAAATTAAATTCGTTAAATTGGTCCTCGGCTTCAATTAAACTACAAGGTGAAGTAAAAATAGAAAGCAAAATAAAATATAAAAACCAAAAAGATGCATAATGATTTTGACGGTAAACCTTTTAAAGTAATTAACTCGTTTGAAATAAAATAAGTAACGTGCACTATTAGAGAGGGTTCAAATATCAGAAAGTTGTATTTTATTGATTGAATCTATTAATTATAACGCCTTACCCATTAGACGTGTACCTTTCTCTATTGCAACTAAACTTGCTTATTTGGACACAATTTAACTAGGTAAAGAGAAGAAGAAGGATGTTGATTTATCAGGTTTAAGCTTAGATGGATCATCGGAAAGGGATTGAAGTGTAAACGGAATTTTTTCAGCTTCTAGGTTTTCTTGTACAGTGATATCAGTTTTTCATTGGGTTGTTTTAGTGTTGATTAGGTATTGTGCCACGGCGTCGCATAAAGCTGCCAATAACAGCAAGGACCATCCATAGATTTTGAAAAACTAGTGTGTCATTTTCTTTGACGATTAAGCCGTTTTCTTCATTTATACTTCCTTCCCTAATTTTTACGTCGTGCGATCTTGTCGCTTTTCATATTTTAATCTTAAATTAAAATTTTTTTATTTGATTATTCCTTCATTTGAATGCAACATGGATTCTCTCACTGAACGAGAGCGAATAAGTATTCTTATGATGGAAGGATACGGTGACAGGATGAGATCTAATAAAGATGTACGGATCTTATTCAACGATACTTTTAGGGTAGGAATGAAACCGATATCCAAATCGACAGTACAAAGGACAATTACGCGTTTCAATTTAAATGGGGGTATAAAATATCTTCCTAGATCGGGTCGTTCAGTTATAGCAACTACTGAAGAAAAACAGCCAGATGTTGCTCTTTCAATTAATGAAGATTGCCACAGTACAGTTACGAAATTGCATCAGCAACATCAGCAACAGCATAATATTTTAACTAGAAAGTTGAAGTTCCATCCATACAAGGTGAAACTTGTACATGAATTGCTTGAACATGATCCAGTTAGACGCGTAGAGTTTTGTGACTTGATGATGACCCGAATAACTGCTGATGAATATTTTTTTAATAGAATTGTATTTTCAGACGAAGCTACCTTCGAGCTTAATGACAATGTCAATAAACATAACTTTAGGTACTGGAGTGATATAAACTCAGGATGGATGACGGATACTCGCAGTACTGAATACCCTCAGAAAGCGAATGTCTGGGTTGTCGTTATAAACAACAGTATTGTTGAGCCTTTCTTTATTAAAGGAAATCTTACTGCGATTAAGTATGTAGATATGCTTCGAAATGAAATCATCCCAGCGATTCACGCAATTGTGAGCAATGATTTTGATCAAACGTTGTTCCAGCAAGACGGTGCACCACCTCATTACGGGCAAGGTGTACGTGCTTATTTAAAAGGCGTGTTTCCAGGAAGGTGGATAGGCAGAGGAGATGCAATAGAATGGCCAGCCAGATCTCCTGACTTTAGTCCGCTTGATTATTTTTTGTGGGATTACCTTAAAGATAAGGTATATCAAACGAAACCAGCGAACGTCGATGAACTCCAGCAGAAAATAAGGGATGAGATTCTTACTATTGATAAAGGCATAATTCGTCTAGCTGTAGCAGCATTTTACTACCGCATAGCACATTGCCAGGCAGTCGAAGGTGGAAACTAAGAGCATTTGCTAAAATAAAAAAAATTGATTTATATCTGACTAAAGTGATGCAACATTGCCTTCACCTGATGATCTTCATGATGCCTTGCCTATACTGACTGGACATCACACCACCTTGCCTTAACTGGCTGGTGTAGCTGTTTGCCGTGCTTTTACTGGCTGGGCATCATAACACCTTGCCTTAACTGGCTGGGATAGACTTAAGCCTTGCCTCTACTAACTGGGCATCAAGCTGAGATCACCGTCGGATAGCCAGAAAAATTTGCTATAACTTATGTCTCAACCATTTTTTTGAGTGATGCCTACTTTTCAAGATATGCAGCCGGTCACTGCTCGACCTTGACTTGAACTTCCGAGGTTAAATTTTTTCAATAGTAAAAATCGTTTCTAGACGTAAAATTGTCCATCCTTTTAATTTCCGGTGTCAAAATCGGAGGTTGCTACATAAAAAAATGGACTTAACATTGAAATGGCCTTGAAGGTCAAGGTCAAGATGACGGCCAAGGTCGCGATCAGATAGCCAAAGAAATTTCCGATAGCTTTTGTCTTAATCAGTTTTTTTAATAACACCTATGTTTCAAGTTATTCAATCGGTCCAGGACTTTTTGAAGACCCTGTATATTTGTTCTTGGTGTTAGGAAATACGTAGTGTTTCTTCTCAAGACTTGGAGTTCCGTGTAGCAATTTTGTCCATGCACAATCTTTACTTCTACCAAGATACATTATATATATATATATATATATATATATATATATATATATATACACAGTGTGTCCCATGGAAAATGGGACTTTTTCAAAACATCGATTTATATTGGCGCCACCTATTGGTGGATTTTAGCAATGGAAAGGTCCATTCTTAACTGACATCCTGTCAAAATTGTATGACATTTGGTTCAATGGAAACCGAAATATCGCGCTCAAAGTGACAGTGTGTTTGTGGCATCTTTCAAAAAATGAACTTCGAACAAAGAGCAAATACTAAGTTCTGTTATAAACTCGGTAAATCCTTTACTGAGACACATAATTTGCTGGAACAAGTTTATGGCGATAATTGTCTATCCCGTACCAGAGTGTATGAGTGGTATACGCGGTTTCAGGAAGGTCGTGAAGACATTCAGGACGACGAACATCCAGGTCCTTCGAATACCGTGGTTACTCAAAGTAACATTAAAAAAGTGCGTGAATTTATAAAAAATGAGCCAAAATCTTCATTGCGATACATGGAAATGGAATTGAATATGTCCGAAAATTCAATTCATCGCATTTTGACCGATCATTTGAATCTACGGAAGGTGTGTGCACGCTTTGTTCCACACAAATTGACCGACTACGAAAAATTTCTCCAAATTCAACATTGTAAGGATTTGATTTAAGAGTCAAAAAAGGACCCAAACTTGAAATATTCAATTGTGACTGGTGACGAGACATGGTGTTTTCAATATGATCTCGAAACCAAGCGTCAAAGTGCTGAATGGAAGCACCCAACCGAGCCCAATCCGAAAAAAAGTCGTCTTGAAAAGTCAAAAGTGAAGACAATGTTGATTTGTTTCTACGATTCGGAGGGTATTATTCATCTTGAATTCGTTTCACATGGTCAAACGATTACTGCTGTGTTTTATCTTGGTGTTATGAAGCGTTTGCTCAGCCGTATTGGTCGTGTGCGACCACAATACCGTAAAAAAGGGAGCTGGCGTTTGTTGCATGATAATGCCCCGTCTCATCGATCAAACTTGATCACGGATTTTTTTAACAAAAATTCCATTTTAACCATCAACCATTCACCGTACTCGCTGGATTTAGCTCCGTGCGACTTCTACTTGTTCTTCAAATTGCACTTGCCTATGAAAGGAAAACGTTATGCCGACGTAGAGGCCATCCAAAGAGCGATGACCGACATACTAAAGTCGATGGATAAAAATGATCTCAAAAACTCATTCGATATGTTAACTGATCGTGCAAAACGTTGTGTTGATGCGGAAGGAGACTATTTTAAATAAAATAAATGAGATTTGCCGGAATATTGAGTTTTTGTCTTTATTTTGAAAAAGTTCCGTTTTCCATGGGACACACTGTATATATATATATATATATATATATATATATATATATATATATATATATATATATATATATATATATTGTGACGGAGAATCCGTCATAGGCCGTCGACGAAGAATGTAAGTGTTTACATTCTTGCGCGACCGTCTCCAGGTTGCCAGCTTGTGTAAGCCTGTTTAGCTGCGAAAATGCGGATTTTTCCAAAAGCCGGGAACGTTCGAAAATCGCGCGATTTTCGAACTTGCGGTGACGATCGGCGACGAATTTTGGGAGCCGCGAAGGAAGGGGAGAGAAGAGCGAGCGAAACGGCAGTTACGCTGTCCTCTCCTGCGGGTGAGTTTCGCTGCGCGTTCCCGCGAGGACGGAGAGATAAGTCCCGCGGTGAATATAGTTTGGTTTCTCTTTGATTAGAGTGAGCGCCGCGAGTGAAGCCAGGGATGAAGGTGTGCGAGAGAGAGTAAGAAAGTAGTTGAGAGAGCAGTGCGAAGAAGGAGAGCGAAGACGAGGAAGAGCAGCGAGGAAGTAAGCCTTGGGACGAGGAGTCGAGAGTCGGCGGGAAGTGACCGGTGGTTGCCACCACGATCTCAGAAGCCGAAGGTGAGGCGGAGACAGGGAGCATTGAGGCGAGATTTCAGCGAGGTCCGGCAGCCCTTCTCCGGAGGGAGAGCCGCAGGAGCGAGGTGCAGCGGTGTCAAAGGAAGCTGCCAGGAGCTCAACGGCGAGCGGACGAGCTTCGTGAGCAACAACGGTGAGTGTTCTCACTTATCCGCGTGAAATCATTAGAGAGAGAGCGAGAGTGTGTATTAGCGGGTTTGCGGTAAGGGTGGCGAGGGATTGCCACTTCCTTGCCCTGGGGAAGTGATAGGCCTCCGTCGGCTGAGAGACGGTCGTGGGCGGCCGGCCTGCATCTTCGCGACATAAACAGCAGGAGAGAGAGTGAGAGAGAGAAAGAGAGTGCGCGAGCTTGGAACATTATTTTAATAGAATATTTTTTACTAGGTTGTTCAAAAAATTTTGAAAGCGACATCTATAGAGCAGTAGAAGAACCAAAATTTTTACGCCATTTCAATATTTTATCTTTCATATAAACATACCCAAAGTTTCATTCCACTCTGTCAATTCATTGTTTGTTTATAAGCCATTTGAAGTTGACGTGTCAGTGAATTTTTTTTACAATGGAAAAAAGCGAATATCGTGCAGTGATAAAATTCTTTGTTTTGGAAGGTTTATCAGCAACGGAAATTCATACAAAAATGGTGAAAGTGTTAGAGAAACCTGCTCCTTCATTTCCAACTGTGCATCGATGGGTTTTAGAGTTTAGACGTGGTCGAAAAAGCGTTGAAGACGATCCACGCTCAGGACGTCCAAAAAGTGCATCAACACCAGCCTTCATAGCAAAAGTACAGGATATGGTTTTGGAAAATCGTCGATTGACCGAGAGAGATTTAGCAGAGGCCCTAGACATCTCATTAGGCAGTGTGAGTCATATTTTAAATGAAGTTTTGGGTTTCAGAAAGCTCTGTGCACAATGGGTGCCGCATTCGCTCACAATGGAACAAAAACACGTTCAAATGCGACTTTCTGAGCAACATTTGGAGCGTTTTCGAAAGGATAAAAAGGATTTTTTGCGTCGATTCATCACTATGGATGAGACTTGAGTCTACCATCATGACCCTGAATCAAAACAAGAGGCTAAAGAGTGGTGTCAACCAGGCACTTCGGCACCGAAGCGAGTTCGTGTCCAGGAATCGGCGAAGAAGGTGTTAGCGTCAGTTTTTTGGGATGCAAAAGGAATTTTGTTCGTGGATTATCTCCAAACTGGCAAAACAATAAATTCTAAATATTATTGTAACCTTTTGGACCAATTGGATGAAAAAATTAGTGAAAAAAGACCCGGTTTGCACAAGAAAAAAATCATTTTTCATCAAGACAATCCACCCGCTCACACAGCTCAAAAAACCATCACTAAAATAACCGAATTAAAGTACGAATTGTTGCAGCATCCACCTTATTCGCCTGATTTAGCTCCCTCTGACTTCTGGCTGTTTCCACACCTCAAGAAATTCCTTCGTGGGAAGCATTTTTCATCAAACGAAGAGGTTATAGCCGTCGTAGAGGAGTATTTTGCAGGCCTTGCAGAAAGGCACTTCCATGATGGAATAAACAAGTTGGAAGACCGTTGGACCAAGTGTATTAAACTTATGGGAGATTATACTGAGCAATAAAAATGATTTCACCAACAAAAAAAAGTATCTTCATTTCCGCTTTTAAAACTTTTTGAACAACCTAGTATTTTGTGCAAGGCACTCAGGGCGCACATAGCCAAATCGGCTACGACGTGGTGCCTACGTCACAATATATATATATATATATATATATATATGTCATATTAAAGGTCAATGACCTATTGTCTGAGTATTTCAGCAAGGCTATCGTGATGACTGTGATTCAGTTGAAAAAATGAAAAATGCCATTTGGGCTACGTTTTATCACGAAAGTTCAACCGATGAGAACCCGCAGCGTGACAAATGTCCACCAGGTGCTGACTCATGGTGCAAATATCAAAAAGCAAAGGCGGGGAATAACTTAGCGTCTCTCTAACACGATTATGCTGCCTTGCTGGAAGAAGTTTTAAATGTCATAAAACCGATTTACGAAAGTCTTACAAGCAACGCATTATTGCAAAGATGCATTGGAGGATGTACGCAGAATAGCAACGAAAGCTTTAATTAAAGCTTTGGAAGATCATGCCAAAAACGTCACCTGTGAGTCTTACTACTGTCAGCATAGTCGTCTATGTCGCTACCTGCACATTCAATAAGGGTACACAAAGGCTATTATCAATTTTCGACGCAATGGGGATTTAATTGGGACCACACGCTCACGAATATGCGAAACAGGAAGATTGCAATCGAATCGGCTTAGCTGACCATCGTTCATTAGACAGCACTCGAGGAGCAAGAATAGCTCGCGAAGGTCGTAAAATTACTTCTGAGGCCGCCAATAAAGAAAAGGAAGGAAAGTTTTATGATTCTGGAATAAAAAATTCACGGTAAGTTAAAAAAAATTTTTATCTGCATGCAAATCGTTCTCAAAACTTTAAAAGGGTTTTTCTCGAAACCATGTTTCCGAAATCGCTGATCACTGAAGCTCGAGAACAGCTTAACTTATCGAAATTTGAAATTTTGTACATTTTTTCTATATACATAAATCTTCTGTTTGAATTAAGGATTTTTTTGTGCGATGAATATTTTTTTTTTGTTGCTGAAAATGTGAGCCAAATTTTAGTCAAAAACAAAATTTTGACTTTCAAAATCCGCCATATTGTAAAAAATGAAAAATTTTCTAAACTCTTTGTTCAACCAGAGTTTTATACAATTATCTAATGATCCTCTTTTTTTTATGATTTTAGATGATCCAGTCATGTACAGCGGTGATCACCGCACGTTTTTTTCTTCTCGACCCTCTGCAAATGTAATATATCTTGCATATTTTTTAATATTTTGCCATAAAAAAATTATAAGATATAGTTAGAATATATATAACACATCGTTCAATAAGTTCCGAGACTAACAACGAAAACAACATTGTTTTTCAAAAATCATTTTTATTCATCAATATAATCTCCTTTTAGAGTGATACAATCTTTCCAACGCCTTTCTAACATTTCTATACCATGTTTGTAGAAAAATTTATCCTTTGCTTCAAAATAGGCTTCAGTTTCGGCAATGACCTTCTCATTTGAGCCAAATTTTTTTCCCTGGAGCATTTTTTTGAGATCAGCAAACAGCCAGTAGTCGCTGGGGGCTAAATCTGGCGAATACGGGAGGTGAGGAAACAAATCAAAGCCCAATTCGTTTAATTTTGCCATTGTTTTCATGGACTTGTGGCATGGTGCATTGTCTTGGTGAAAAAGGATTTTTTTCTTCTTCATGTGCGGTCGTTTTGATGCGATCTCCTCCTTCAAACGTACCAACAAGTCAATATAATAATCACTGTTGATCGATTTACCTTTTTCCAGGTAGTCAATAAAAATCACGCCATGTGTATCCCAAAAAACAGACGCCATGACTTTGCCAGCAGACTGCTGCGTTTTCGGACGCTTTCGGCGGCTTTCGCCAGCCATGCGCCACTCAGATGATTGCCGATTCGACTCCGGAGTGAAATGATGTATCCATGTTTCATCCATGGTCACGTATCGACGCAGGAAATCCTTTTTATTGCGAGTAAATAGCGATAAACAGCTCTCTGAATCGTCGACTCGTTGCTGTTTTTGTTCCACTGAAAGCAATCGCGGCACCCACTTGGAAAAAACCTTTTTCATGCTCAAGTTTTCATGAAGGATTGTAAATACGCTTCCAGATGATATCTGTGTCATTTCTGCAATCTCACGGACCTTCACTCTGCGATTTTTCATTACAATTTTTAACACTTCACTCACATTTTCCTGTGTAACGGTTCCCAATGGCCTACCCGAACATTCCGCATCGTTTGTGTCCGTACGATCACGTTTAAACTCAGCATACCAAAAACAAATCGTTGGTTTGGATGGAGAGGAGTCCGGGTAATGTTTTTCAAGCCATCGCTGGGTTCCTACGGTATTTTTACCCATTTAAAAACAATGTTTTATCAACACGCGAAACTCGCTTTTTTCCATTTTTCAAACAAATTACAAAGTGACTTTACTCTAACCTCGATAACTCTGCTGTCTGTGATCCGATCGACGTGAAATTTTTACACGTTTCATGTAAAGTTTCGCACTCTATGGAAATGTGGCCAGTTTGGTACTACTAGCACCATCTCTGGGTTAGTCTCGCGACTTATTGAACGATGTGTTAGTATATCTTTAACATGGAAAAAAATTGTTTTAATTGATTTGAATACTTCGTCAAAAAAAATTTCCGAGAAAACGCTTTTTTTGACGCTCCAAGTGTATCTTTTCCCTCAACGGTCTGGGTTTTTGATAAAAACCTGGTTCTTATTATGCTAATTTTCGATCCTGTGTTAATCATAAGTGTAAGCAACACATCGATATTGGAATACCTAAACTCGATAATAGGTATCGTGAATTCTTGAGTTCTTATAATGGGATTAACTCTGAAACCTCTCCGCTGAGTTCCATGATGTAAGTCGAGCGCTGTTTTGTGTCTGTCTTGGCGTTCGCGCTCTTCAGAGGAAGACTGCGTTCGTTTCCCTTGCGCTAAGACTCGTTGTATTGCTTTTTGCGGCATTCTTCTATAGTACTATATGTCCAGGGTCTTTGCAATATTGTTATTGCTTTTCCCTTTTTTGCGTGCATGTAGCTACCGTGCGTCCATGACCTTGGCACAATTAGCATTGTTTCTCATTGCGTGCGGTACTTTAGTTAGGTTATTGCACAATTGACATTGCCTTTCGCTGCGTGTGGCGGTCTGGTTCAAGGTTTGGTTACGTAGCGAATAGCATGAAACCCCGTGGTCTGGTTTATTGCATAATTGGCAGATCGTGATGTGAAACAGTTTACGTGAGTTCTTGTTACAATACTTTGCAGCATGCCCAATTCTGTCACAAACTTGACATTCATTAACCATTGGGTGAGATTTTTACTATATGGCCAAGTTGATTACATATTTGGCAAGATCAATTATCCCAATTGTTTTTTTCTTTTGAACCGCATTTATCTGCCGTGTTTTCTTCTGCATTGCAAAACGTACATTTGGTGTTCCGTCGGCACTCGCTGGCTTCGTGGCCATCTCTTCGACACAATTGACACGTGAAAGTCTTGCGTCTTAGTTCCGGGCTATATCGTCTTTTTCTCATTAGCAATTTTCTTCCTATTTTTACGGCTTCGTTAACTAACTTGTTTACATCTTCGTTTGTTTTTAGTCTATATTTCATTTCTGGCTTTAAACCGAATGTAAAACATTTAACGATCTTTTTCTCGACTGTCATACGGAATTCTTAACTTACTTTTCCGTTAACGGTGGTTTCTGTTTTGATTATCCGGCTACTTATGTCGCGTATTCGGTTCGCGAATGTGATTACGGTTTCATTTTCGCGTTGGTATTCGTTTTCTAACTTGTTTAGTAATTGAGCTACGGTTTTCGTTGGAACGAAAATTTTTTCTAAATATTTTTTTTTGTCGTTAAAGTTTTTTATATCACGGTTGTTCAAGGCATGTTTTGCTTCGCCTATAATTTTGCTTTTTATTAACCTTTATAGGTTACAGTCTGTCAAGTGAGAGCGTGGTCGTGTTAATTTATAATAAAATTTATTCGATGAAACTTTCATATTTATATATACATTGTACACATTACAAACAATGATGCAATTTGGTCAATAATGTGTCCAGTCATTACCGGCGTCGATAATTGCCTGGCATCTCCGAGGCATGCTTTCTACTAATTTGACGGCGTATTCTAGTGGCAAGGATCTCCAGATCCGACGAATTTCGTGAGACAACTGCTTCAAAGTGTATGTGCGTCTTCCACGAAGCTTCCGTTTAATATATGCCCACACATTTTCAATAGGGTTCGCATCGGGCGACTACGACGGCCAATCCAATGTAACGATGCCAGATTGAGTCTTCCACTGAGTACAGAGCTTGCTGCGGTGTTTAGGATCGTTGTCCTCCTGCAGAATCCAATCTTCATTTTTTGTGATGAACCATCGTTTGGCAGATGGCAGTAAAGCCATTTTGTAGATTTTTATCATTTTCTCGGCATTTAGGTTGTCAGTAAAGACGTGCAAAGTGCCGAATCCTTGCTTTGAGAAGCAGCCCCAGAAATGCACCTTTATTCTATGTTTTACGGTCCGCTGAACAAGCCTATTGGTGGAAGTTGACCAGGCTCGCGTGAGGACAGAACGTGCCCAGATAGAACATTCATCAGTAAAAATGACATTTTCAAAATCTCTATCAATATTCTCATGCGCCCAAGCGAGTCGCTTTGTCACATGTTTTTCAGTCAACAGAGGCTTCTTCATTGTGTTGCGCCATTTCAGATGATGAGTACGAAGATGGGTTCGGATAGTTTCGTAGGATATATCTAAACCTTTTGCCATTAATTTTGCTTGTCCTTGCCGCAGTGTTAAAGCAGAATTCCGCGAAAACAGATTCACTATTCTTTTTTCATCTTTTTTTTTCACTTTTTCTATCGAGCTACGTTTTGGTAAATCATCGACATTTTTAGCCACTTTATATCGCTGTATCCACTTCTGTACAAATGCCTCCGACTTTCTCATATATTTAGCAGCCGCTGATTGCGACATTTTGGGAACTTTCGGGTGGATGCAAAGGAACACAGCCTCGTAGCGCGACGCGTACTTAGCACTCATGGCGTTTAACGTGATTCTCTTTCAAAAGATCAACGACAACTGAATCTTTGTTGACAATCCATCAAGGACAAAGCTTCCCTCTATCGGCTCGCGAAGGAATTAGAGCAAAATCTTTCATTACCTGTCGGTGAAGTCGACCACGCTCTCACTTGACAGACTGTATTATCACTTTGAGGTCCTATCATAGCACGTTCTTCTTCACATCTGTCTAAAAATTTTCTTAATGATAAATTATAACCATTAAATGCAGGTACAAGATGTAGAGCATTGTTAAGCGATAATACTAGGCTTATAGGAGAGACCGTGTTGTTTGTATCAATATTGGTTTATAATGGATCCGTTCTGGTTGTTAAATTAGTTTTTATAGACGTATCGAGGTCTATTAGATCGGTTTTCTCACAGACCGTTGCTGAGGTGCTCGGTCTTACTGGGCTAGCAAGAGGCAGTTGGTGAAGGTACAAAGGGGTTGAAACTGTCTTGTTCTATCAAGTTACTTTATGATTTTATTTTTGATCTTGTATTTATGAGTCTGGACATTAAGATGTGATGCTTAAAGCCGCCAGTTGATCGATTAAACTCTCTATTTGATTCTTGGCCGGTCCAAGAAACTATTTTCACTGACACGCAAAGCGCTATAACTTATTCTTCAGATAGCCTAAATTGCCTTGCAATTACTTGCCGATTTCTTTGAAAAAAGGCTATGTGTTTTCGTATTAAGTTTATGTAAAATTCTTTTTCCTTTCTAAATTGAATGTTTTGAATGGCCAGAGCTTCGACGTGTTCAAAGGTTTTATTTTCTTAAAGTTATAATTGAGTTACTCTGTCTGCCAATTGTTTTATCAAGCGTTGTGTCTGCGCGTGCGTTAGTTTTTCGAAATTTAAGAATATCAAAAAACTGGGACAGTTGATTTTCACAATCTTCTCTTGAGGCGAATTTTTCACCTGCAAAATCATTTGTCATAGACAGTAACAGGTGGTAATCACTTGGTGCCAGATCTGGACTATAAGGTGGATGCATAAGAACTTCCCAACTAAGCTCCCGGAGCGTCTGGCGAGTCACTATCGATATATGCGGCCTGGCATTGTCCTGATGGAACACAATTCCTCTCCTATTGGCCAAAGCTGGCCGCTTCTGGGCGATTGCTTCTTTTAGATGGTCCAATTGTTGACAGTACAGGTGCAAATTTAGAGTTTGGCCTTAGGGGAGCAGCTCATAGTAGATGATTCCCTGCCAGTCCCACCAAACACACAGCAAAACCTTCCTGACTGTCAATCCTGGCTTGGCCAGCGTTTGCGCCGGCTCACCGTGATTTGACCACGACTGTTGTCGCTTGACGTAGTCGTAAGTGACCCACTTTTCATCACCAGTAAACATCTGCTTCAAAAATGGGTCGATATTGTTGCGATTCAGCAGCGATTCGCAGATGGGAATTCGGTCCATGAGGTTTCTTTGCGATAACTCGTGTGGTACCCATACATCGAACTTCTTTTTGTATCCAGCCTTATTTAAGTGGTTTCGAACGGTTTTTTGTGCAATGTTTAGCTCCTGGGCAATCGAAACAGTGCTTACGTGACGGTCGGACTCGACGATTTCCATTATTTTATCGACATTTTCGACAATTGGCCTTCCAGAGCGTGGTGCATCTTTGACGTCAAAATCACCGGAACGGAATCGACGATACCAAAATTGCGCGTGATTGGCTGTTACAGTATCAGGACCATAAACACTATTCACATTTTCAGCTGTCTGGCTTGCGTTTTCGCCTTTATCGAAGAAAAACTTTAAAATATAGCGTATTTTCTCTTTGTTGGTGTCCATCTTTGACGCGTGCTAAAAAAATACTGAGTCAAGCAATCACAAAACTGTATCGGAAGCTTTTTTAGTACGAAATCTTATCTTTCTAACGCCATCTAGTGTAACCCGATTGCACTTTTACAACGGGAGATACAGACTACTAAAGCCATCTATTGACAAAATAATGGATTACTTTTCACTACACCTAATATATATATATATATAATATTAATAAATTTTGTATATTGTAACGGGGTGGCAGATTTAACGCTACCTGCCACAGGAGCAATTAGCTTCGGGGACCGCGCAATTCGCAATAGGCGCGAAAATGCCCTTTGCGCCCCCTTGTTGGAAGCTAAAGTCTTGGACGACTTTGCTCCTGGGTCCAGGCTCGAGAAGCCGGTCTACGGACCCAACTTACCCGTTGCAACGCCGCGCAATCGTCGTTGCGCGGCTCGTGCGTCGTCCTCACCTGGCTATTTGATCTCGGAGAGGGCGGTATTCGGGAGGAGAGCTGAAAGCTCCTCGTCGCAGAAATAATAAAGAAAAAAAAAGAAAATTGAAAAGAAAAGAAAAAAGTGAAATAAAAAGAAAGAAAAAGGTTAAATAATTTAAGCGAGAGAAGCTAGCACAATAAACCAAACAAGTAAAAAAAAAGCACAGGAAAAATAATATAGGAGAAAAAGAAAACAAGAAAATAAACCAAAAATATAAATAAAATAATTTAATAAAAACGATATCATAAATAATAAATTAAACAACAATAACAATTACAAAGATAAAAAAAAAGGCGTAAATAAATTGTGATTGACGCGTACGAGGAGCGCAGGCGGTAAGGCGCGATATAATGCGCGAGAACGGTTCCCGCGCGCGGCGTACTATACGAGTGCGAGAGAGAAAGAACGTCTCTCGCACTACGCCTATGAGAGTGAGAGAGAAAGGCCTCTCTCACTCGCGCGCGCCGTCTAACGTACGGGTGCGAGAGAGAAGAACTCTCTCCCGCACGGAGCCCGTTGGAGCGAGAGAGAGAACGCTCTCCCACTCTTGCGCGCCGCTTCTACTGCGAGTACGAGAGAGACAACGAGTCTTCCGTACTGCGCCGTAGGAGTGAGAGAGAAAGCGCTCTCCTACTCTTGCGCGCCTAGCCTTTCGCGAGTGCGAGAGAGAACGCAACTCTCTCGCGCCGATCTAACTCGGGTGGGAAATAAAGGTTTCTCCCACTCGCGCGCGCGCCGTATATGCCGCAAGCGCGAGAGAGAGAAAGCGACTCTCCCGCACTGCTGCCCCTAGAGTGAGAGAGATACCGCTCTTTCACTCACGCGCGCTTATGCTTCTATAGGTGCGAGAGAGAACGCAACTCTCTCGCCCTGTATACGAGAGTGAGAGAGATAGCGCTCTCTCACTCGCACGAACCGCGTAAAATACGAACTCGCTAAAGCACGGAGTAACCAGCGGAGGTTACTCCTATGCAAATACAACAAAGGGACAAAAAAAATCTACGCGCGATAAGTTTAAGTCTTAATGGACTTACTTTTGGCTGGCCAGCCGCGCACGCTAGACGCTAGGACGAAGATGGCGGAGACGACGATTCGGCTTGCTCTCGTCCCGTACAGGAATCGGCCTGCTTTCGGTCGCCGGTGATACACGTCGGTGCCGTCGGCCGGTGGAGACTTCCTTGGCTGCCTGCGCAGCCGGTGCTCGCCAAGGAACAAAAATGCACGGCACCAAGAACTATTAACGCGCGAGAAAATACGACGAGAATTCGGCGCGTTCCAAAATGGCGGGAACTTCGTTCCTTCCCGCGAAAAACTCCGTAAAGACAAAAAAAAATATCCGCGTGGTTAATCCGAAGGCGAACTCTTGACTAACTCTAAAAGGCGGGAGGCGGCTTGTCTACCTAGCCTAGCCTCTCCTATACGGCACTCGACTAGCCTATCTCTAGTCGCGTACCGTATCTGCCCGTCCGCGACTGTCGCGTTACCTGTTTTCGGCGGTCCCCCTTATCCCGAATACGCGAAATAAGACAAGGCGCGGAGCACGGAGTGTTCTCCGTGACAATATATATATATATAATATTAATAAATTTTGTATATAATATATCTATAAAATTTATTTATATGTAACGCCGGTAAACGACCTCTGTTTTTTTTTCTCTTGTTAGCCAATGAGTTTCTTCTCTGCCTTTCCTACCACGATAAAGCCCCTCCACAACTTACGCGACGCACTCTCCACTGACATAGACCGTTGTGAAAACTAACCTAAACTCAAACCGAAAGTTGAATAGCCGCTCTCTTTAAACTCAATTTGACTACGATGCATTTTTTTTTTTTTTATAAACAATTACACAATGAATCAAAATCATGCATACTGCAGCTGAAAATAATGTTCTCCTTTTTAAGTCGGTCAATACGAATTTCATTGACATCCAAATCTTTGCAAGGTAATTCTTTCTTGAATAAACATCTATAGCGTAATTGGGATATCACGCAATAATCTGGAATGTCACCAATTCCTCTTGCAAAACCCTCATAATAATTATTTTTATAAATTATTAATTAGTTACATAAAATTTTTTTTTAATAATTAATTTTAACTAATAGGCCAATGTTCAGCTGTTACATGCATCTATTTTAAAAACATTCGTCTAGTTAAATTTTAATTTATGCAGCGACAGTACACCTATTCTATTTATTATTATGTCACTATTTTAAAGTGAATATTTATTATTCTTATATTATTTTAGATATCTTAAATAACTTTCTGCGACATGCGTTTTTATAAAAATATTGAAGTTCGTAATTAAAATTAATTCTTCGATTAACTCCCTACAGAACAATTATTTTCATATTATTACTGGTAATTCCAATAATTATTTACAATTACATTAACGTATCGTACACCTATTAAATAACTCTTTGAAAATAAAATAAACCAAATAAGTTCTTCTCCAACAGTCCATTAATTAAAAATTATAACTTCTAAAGAATGATTATTTAAACTATCATTCAACAATTATTTCTTCTTTTGTAATAATAAAACACTCGTGTCCATAATAGCAATCTTTTTTTTTATGATTTAAATACTCATTCTTTATCTAAAAACCATTATGTAAATTAATCACTTAAAATGCGACGAAAAACTTCGTTTTTTTTTGTAATATGCGTTAAATTTTAAATGGCACACGATCATACGATTTAAATTAACATAATTTTATTGTAAGTAGTAAATAATACACCTATGTAAAAATTCTGCAAAAATGGATCATCTCTCTCTCTAATTCTCACTCTCTCTCTCTCTAACCGAGAAGCCCGCCAGGAAGAGGAGGCCCGAAAAACTTGGCTTCTTCCCGAATGTCCCAGTCAAAGAAGGAATTTGCTGAGTAGCTTCTCCAACGCATTTAAATACGGCACAAAATGATTCTCCAAGCAGCAGACCTCAGGCAGCACTCGAGGACCCACGTACTATGCAAAGTACTTCGGGGGAAACACTACTACAAACAAGCAAGGAATTATCACCACGAACAGACCACAAGCAACTACAAGGAAACACTGCGAGAATTTTGAAGCAACGGCAGGCACAAAGAAGACGACATTCACACCAGCGACTAGAGAAGACATACCGAGCTTCCACAGGACTAGAGAGAGACAGAGAAAGAGAGAGATCTTCCTTCTTCTCTTCACCTCACATTCAATAAAAAGTAAGTTTTTCTAAGATTCTGTATTTTTTTCTTCTTTACTTCCAAAGAGATAGTATTAGCCAGAATGGGCTAAATATCTCTATCCTTAAAACACTTAGTAGGTCCTTTCTAGGACAGCATATAGGCCAACATCGACCTATACGGTTGTCCATTCCCGAATTTCATCTTTAACCCTAAAAATTCTTACGACTTTAACTTCTCCGCCATCCCGAGCCCATAAGTTTCAGTACTTAGGCTCATAAAGGCGAAAAGCAGTTCGCATTTATTTGAAATGCGGTTGAAACGTCAACCCGACGTTACATATACCTTTTTATTTAATTGTTTAATTTTCGAAAAAAAATACTATTCGATGATAGAATAATATATTTATATGATTTAATTTAATTAAAATTAACGCATATAAATTTTTTATAAAAAAGAATCCTTTTTAAAATTTTTATCTTTTTAAGATTACTATTTATCTATTTTCAGTAAATTATAACTAGTTAATTTTAATTATTTACTTTATTTACTATGATTAAGTTTTATAACATCTATATTAATTCATTTAATTATTTTGTACATGATTTCGTTAAATCGTTACGCTTGTTATTTGATCGTTACGTTGTGTTTTTGAATTATAGACTTTTGCGCATGCGTGGTGCGCTTGCTTCTATGTTGGTAATGTGACGCGTCGCTAACGCGATTACTCACAGTAAGCCTTATTGATACCAGACAGATTTATCTGTTGTGCGTCGTGTTTGGCTTGACCTAACCTAACTTAATTTGTTGTGTTTGATTCTTAGTTTAAGTGTAAAAGTTTTTATGTCTGTCGTAAAATTAATAAAAAAAGGTGAAAAGAAAAAAGGCATGTGAAAGAAAATTTAGTAAGTTAGTGAACTTTGTTTTTGTAAGGTAAATAGTTTTTAAATAGAAAAAAGAGTGTTATGTCTTCGATTACAAAGTTTGGAATGATGTGTCAAAGTGTTTGTGGAAGTGAGTTTTATAAGAGATTGTGTTTGGGGGAATTGTGTTTTTGTAGAATAATTTTTGCTCGAACAAGTGATCTATTAAGAGATTTGAGTGTGAGAAAAGGTCTTGGTTTTTTTTTTGTATTTATTGTAGGAATTGAAATGGTTTTAGCGAGTGTTTGTGTAAACAATATTACTATAGTTTTCTTATAGGAAGTGAATTTTATATGCGCTGCAAATTTAAAAGCGTTGTAAAGATTTATAGAAGTTGTAACGTATCTGGTAATGTAGAACAGTGATAAAATTTGTTTATGCAATTAGCATTTACAGGGTTTGATTTGTGCAACAAGTTGTAACGCCACTGAGGATCAGGGTGGTGTACAAATGTAGGGAAGCAGTCGGGTAACTTGCAAGCACACTGTTGACAAACGGAGTAAAACAGAACAAAAATCGTTTATTAAATCTCAATATTAATTACAAATTGCTAAATTCGCTATTTTACGCGAGCCCAGGGCGCCAGCTACATACGTGTAGCGCGGTTTCTTACACGGCACTTCCGTTTGCACGGCTAGCTCACGGTTAGTGCAGTCGCGGGCACACAAAATGCGAAAAGACAAAAATGGCGCGTAGCACGCGTCACGGTCGCACACACAGCCGGGGAGAAACGGGGACGGTTTGGTGAAGGGATGCCTCCTGGTAGCAGCTACTACACTTAGGTGCACTTACCAGATATCTTACACACACTTGAATACAAAAAAGAACGCTTCGCCCGCTTGTACACGCTCGTTTTTAAACACTCTTCGTTCGCGAATGCGGAGTCGAACGGAGTATAAACTGCTCGCAAATATGGCACCGAACGGAGTGGACTGCTTGCGACGATAGAACTGAACGGAGTGAACGAGTGCTAGTTGATCGGCACGTTCGCAAGCGCTAATCTTGGATGATCGCTCTGCACCGGCGCCACGTGCGTGTGTATAACATATTGCGTGACGCGCCTGCTGCGCGTGCTCAGCGCTGTCGGCAGTTGACACCACCGCGCGCCAGTAGCACGCGTACTAGGTTATCCGCTCGCGAGTGCTAGTGTTGTTTTGATCTTCCTGGAGCGGCGAGAATCATCACCTGGTGTCCGGGGAGTCTAGGTAAGTCGACGCGTTCCATGGCGGTTAAGCGTTGACTAATTTTTCTCTTCTTCATGTTTTGTTGCGGATCAACGGCGATGCGGATCGGAACGATAGGCGGTGGAGAAGGCGAAGCGGCGGTACGGTGAACAGCGATGGCCTGCTAGCAGCGGCAGCGAGGCAGCGCTTCTAGACAATCCTGGGTATGTAATTACTTGCACAATGAAGCTGTGCTTATGTTTTTCCTCACCTCCTAACCTCCCCTTGTCAACTTTCCTATGATGTTGTGTGGCAGTCTGTACTTCTCTTCCAAAGTGCAGCTGCTGCTGTTATTTCCTTCTCTGATTACTGTTTTGGAGGTTGCAGGTAATAGGTAACGACTAAGACAAGGAAGGAGCTTGGAAAAGGACCTCTTTTGTGGTTGCGTGTGTGCTAGCACTGATAAAGCTAGCTATGGGCTTCTGAAATTGACTCCCCGCTGGAGCCTGTACGTGAGCTATGAGCCTATGCACCTGGAGGAGGTGCAGTCTACACAGCCCTACGTGGCTGTCATTAGGGTTAACTGGTCAGTCCTGCAGGACTGCTTAGATTGTGAGGGATGGTGTGGGCTACGAGGAGGCCTACAAGCTACGCTTTAGCCCCCTCATGTGACTGGTGCAAGGCACCACGTCACAAAGTGTTATGTGATAAAGGGCCAAAATGTGATGGTGAGAAAAAAAAATGAGATATAGAAGGAAGAGAAAAGAATTATTTTTATTGCAGTGTTATAAAAGGTATTACGATAGTGAATAAAAGTAATATTGTGGTAATCAATGGTTGTTCAAGGCAGAATTTAATGGAAAATAATTTGATTAATGTGTTGTTGTTTTCGTTGTTGTTTTTTTTTTTTTTTTTTTTTGTTTTTTTGTTTTTTTGTTTGTTTTTTTTTTTTTTTTTTTGTTTAAGATTTCAATTTCTATGTAAGCAACAGTGTATTCTGCAAGAAAGAGGTGTACGAGTTAAGCTTTTGTAACGTCGGTTGCGACACCACCATGCGTTAATTTGAGTAACGCAATCTCGTAGTTGCCTTTTTAAGCCTAAGCAGTCAAGCTTACGGGCTCGGGATGGCGGAGGAGATTCGCAGCTTTATCTTTTCTTTCTTTTGAGGATGCGGTGGTGTAGTTCGGGACTGAACGCACGTCCAGGCCGAAACACAGGCCAGCTACGCCGCTCTGGATAAGGACCTAATCGATGTGATATTAGGTAAAAGGTAGTTAGCCGAAACTCAGGCTAAGTCTACCTTTGAGAGGATATAGAATAGATAAAAGTATAGAGAAGAAAAAGAAAACAAAATATACCACACAAAATTTCAATTTAAACTCATTTTTTATTGATTTTGTATTTTTCTGTGATAAATCCTCTCTCTCTATCTCTCTCTCTCTCTCTCTCTCTCTCTCTCTCTCTCTCTCTCTCTCTCTCTCTCTCTCTCTCTCTCTGTCTTTCTGTTGCTGTGGCTCACTCCTCGTCGTCTTCTTCTTCTTATTTATTTGAAAAATTGAATAGTCTGCTTACCGTAGTTGCTTCCTTGTAATTGTGTAGATGATTCCTTAGTAATGTTTTCCTAGAGTGCTAGCTGAAGTCTGCCCGTGTGGATGATGCGTAGTAGTGTTTCCCTCGAGTGCTGCCTGAGGTCTGCACTTGGTGAAAATTTTGTGCACGTGGGAGAAGCTATCTTGCAATTTTTGAAAATTTGGGGAAGGGAAAGTTTTTCGGGCCCCCTTGTCCTGGCGAGCTTCTTGGTCCGAAGGGGGGAGAGCGAGAATTAGAGAGAGAGAGATGATCCATTTTAGCAGAATTTTTACATAAGTTTATTATTTACTATTTACAATAGAATTATGTTAATTTAAATTGTATGATCGTGTGCCATTTAAAATTTAACGCATATTACAAAAAGGAATGAAGTTTTTCGTCGCATTTTAAGTAATTTATTTACATAATGATTTTTAAATAAAGAATGATTATTTAAATAATTAAAAAAAGATTGTTACTATGGACGCGTCTTTTATTATTACAAAAAAAAAAAAAAAAAAGAAATAATTGTAGAATAATAGTTTAAATAATCATTCTTTAGAAGTTATAATTTTTAATTAATGGACTGTTGGAGAAGTACTTGTTTGATTTACTTTATTTTCAAAGAGTTATTTAATAGATATACGATGCAATTGTAAATTAATATTCGAATTACCAGTAATAATAGAGAAATAATTGTTCTGTAGGGAGTTAACCGAAGAATTAAATTTAATTATAAAACGCAACTATTTTTATAAAAATGCATGTCGCAGACAGTTATTAAGGATATATAATAATAATAAATATTCACTATAAAATAGTGACGTAATAATAAATAGAATAGGTGTATTGTCGCTGTATAAATTAAAATTTAACTAGAGGAATGATTTTAAAATAGATGCATGTAACGGCTGAACATTGGCCTTTTAATTCAAATTAATTATTTATTTTAAAAATTTTGTGTAACTAATTAATTATTTATAAAAAAAAATTATTATAAGGGTTTTGCAAAAGGAATTCGTGACATTCTAGGTTATTGCGCGATGTCCTAAATTACGCTATAGATGCTTATTCAAGAAAAAATTACTTTGTAAAAATTTGTATGTCGAATGTCAATGAAATTCATATCGACCAACTTAGAAAGAAGAACATTATTTTCAGCTGTAGTATGCATGATTTTGATTACTTGTGTATGATAGTTTGTAAAAAATTGCATCGTAGTCAAATTAAGTCTAACTAGAGCGGCTATTCAACTCTCGGTTTGAGTTTAGGTTAATTTTTACAACGGTCTATGTCAGTGGAGAGTGCGTCGCGTAGGTTGTGGAGGGGACTTTATCGTGGTAGGAAAGGCAGAAAAGAAACCTATCGGCTGACACGAGAACAAAAACGAAGGTCGTGTATCGACGTTACACCCCCATGCTAAAGCGGTTGCTAGGTGATCGTAGTATCAACTAGCAATCGTACTGACGTAGTCAGTATAAAAACGATAACAACTTGTACAACGTTAAGTGGTCCTTTTTAATGGCTGTAATGGAAGAAACTTCTGGATGACAAGACTTGTTGTGATGCTGTTGGTATTGAGACGGTTAGGGTTGGTTCCTTAGTGATGGTTGGCGTGGGATCTATTGGACCTCCTCCTGGATGCTTGGTTACATTGTCTGGTCCTAAGAATCTCATTTCTATGTCGCCTTATCGTGCAGATGGTCTTGTGAGCGAATTCGTTATCTGAGTCATAAATAGACGAGTTATAAAGCCACAGAGTGCGGCTAGGAGGTGCATTGAACATCCGTACATACGGTGAAGAAGGAAGCCGTTAATTATGGCCCCTGTTATGGTTTTGACTGCTTGTATTATCAAAAGGATAGCTATTATAGCGGAACAGATGGTGCCGAATGTGGTTAACCTATTCCAGGCTGTTGTCCATACTGAGTCTAATATTTTCCCTACCGTGTCTTCATTTAGAAGTCTAGAGATGGTGCCTTCACTGTCCATTATAGGTTGACCATGTATTTCCTTGGCAAATTCATTAAGTAACGATGGTTTTTCGATTGGGAACATAATTCGTTCTTGTAATTGCTCGAGATCTTTTTCTGTATAACTGGCAAGAGAAACCGGGTCAGTGTGTTTCCATGTCATCTGTCTGAAGGGTTTCAGTGTTTGAGGTGTTTTGCCTTCCATGGGTTTCGGTATGACTTTTAGCCATTCCTTGTTTACTCTGTAATATGATGGCAAGATGGCATTGCATGATACCCTGGTGCCATGATCTTTTAGGATGTGGGTTTTAGGTGATAGATATTAAGTCCGATTGTTCCACGAGACCTCTAATTCGGCGTAGCAGTATTCTCCATGTTAGAGTTTTACTTCTACAGGTGTGCACTAGATGATGTGTACCACTTCTCCATCCGCGATTGCCATGTAATCAGGTCCGTTCATTAGGTTGTAATCGAATTCGTCAGGCGATCGGTCGGCTATAGCTAGGACGTTTACCAGGTGTATAAGTATGAAATGCGAATTTTAAAAGAAAAAATAACACGTTAAATTTAATAGAATAATAAAAAGTGCTTTATTCAAAGTATGCTACATCGCTTTTTATACATTTTTCCCATTTTTCAGGCAATTTGTAAACACCACGCCAGTAGAAATCTTCCCCTTTTGCCGTGAACCATTCATCAAGCCATTTTTTAACATCTTGATAGGAATTAAAGCGCTGCTTAGTAAGTGCGTGACCCATCGATGCAAACAAGTGGTAATCAGAAGAAGCCAAATCTGGCGAGTGAGCCGCATGAGGCAGAATTTCCCAGTTGAGTGCTTCTAATGTGTAGCGAACCGGTTTTGCCGTATGTGATGGAGTATTGTCATGGAGAAAAATTACTTTGTGTTTCTTCTTTCGGTATTCTGGCCTTTTTTCAAGCAGCAAACGGTTTAAATCGGTTAATTGTTGTTGGTAACGTGTAGTATTAACCGTTTTCCCAGGTTTCAATAGCTCATAATAGACCATGCCCTTCTGGTCCCACCAAACACAGAGCATCGTCTTTCTGCCAAAACGATTTCGTCTTGCGGTCGATGTGGGTGGTGCTCCTGGGTCTACCCATGATTTCTCGCGTTTGGGATTTTCAAAATAAATCCACTTTTTATCCCCTGTTACTATTCGATGCAAAAACGACTTCCTTTTGTACCAAGCGAGCTATATTTCACATGTGATTTTGCAATTTTCTAGTTGCCTGTCATTCAACTCATGTGGTACCCATCTACCGCTCTTCTGAATTTTCCCCATCGCTCGTAGGCGATTGCAAACAGCTTGTTGGGAAACTCCTAATTGCTGTGCAAGCTGTTTTTGTGTTTGCAAGTCATCTTCATCCAACAATGCTTGCAAACCCATATCTTCGAATTTTTTTGGCGGTTTTCCATGTTCCTTGTCTGCAACATCGAAGTCACCTTTTTTGAAACGCTGAAACTATCGTTCACACGTATCTTGCGATAGAGCATGTTTATCATAAGCTTCTCGTAGTAACCGAAAGGATTCAGCAGCAGTTTTCTTCAAATAAAAACAAAAAATTAATGCTGTCCGCGAATGCTCTTTATTCGGTATAAATTTTGACATATTTAACACAACAATACAACACGATGCACACACTTTTTCAGTCTATCTCTAATGCGCGTATGAACTTGTTGATAACACAACAAAATGGCGCAGTATCAAATCATAACAGCTTAAACTGCATTGGTACTTCATCTGTTGTCTAAAATTCGCATTTCATACTTGTACACCTGGTAGCAGTGTTTGTCTCTCAATTCTGCATTGTTGTTGTAAGATGTTATGGTATAGAGATTTGATATGTGTTTCGATGTGTTTTTTGACGTACACGAATTTGGAATTCACATATGCAATGATGTCCAAGTTTTCTATCGCTGTTTTTCCTGGCTTCGCGAACGAATACCCTTCGGTGGTTTCTAGGATAAACAGCTTAGGGTGTTCCGTCTTGATCACCGTGTATCCGCATAAGTTCTCGGTGCCTTTGCTGGACAGGGCAAAGGTTACGTCGTACGTGGTGAAGGAATATGTGATTTTCTCATTGTTAAAGTTATTGTCTGTGATTTTGTTAGCTAACCCTTCATATAAGAGCCCGTAACGGTCGAATCTATATTGGTCTAGGGGTAGGGCGTCCCAAAAAGAATAACCGCTCTCGAAGACGATACAAGATGTTTCAGAGAAGGTGCAAGACGTTCCGGAATTTAGGTGTATTTTATAAAGTGATTTTTAGTAATCCCTGTAAAACTACGTTCTCGCAAGTACCATAAGGATCTCGGTAAATGCTTCTGGAACATCGCCCATTCTCGATGAGTGTACCTGCGTAGATTATTGGGTGTGTTACAGTACTATTGACGTTTATTTCGCTAAGTATGGTGCTATCTCCAAACTTAAACATTCCGGTTTCGTACATTTGTTTACAAGTGCGCCTACTAATTTCGTGTATATATTCGGCCTGACCATGGTTAACTATAGAGTTATGCGAGGACATTCCGCAATAGTAAAGTGTCCGCTGTATCTCTACTTTACACTGTATTACATGAGTTTGGCGATAGTTCACTATTTGTAATAATTGTATGTAACGACGGGTTACATTTACAGGGTTCATGGGGAATTCGCCTATTTCTAGTAGAGATACAGTGGTTACGTTTAGGTGTCGTGGTCCACAGTCGTAACTAGTAAGGCTATAAATTGGAGTGAGAAGAGATAAGAAAATGGTTATTTTTGTCAAGTGTAACGTCGGTAATTACGCTACAATGCGTTATTAGACATAACGCAAGCGATCGCTGCCTTTTAGAGCCTAAGCAGTGAAGCTTCAGGGCTCGGGATGGCGGAGGAGGTTTAGCTTTACTTTTTCTTTTGCCTTCTTTTTGGAAGGGTGGTGTAATACAGGATTGAACGTGCGTCTAGACCGTAACTCAGGCCTGGTACACCGCTCTGGAAAGGTCCTAACAAGTGCAAAGAGGTAAGAGGCAGGTAGCCAAAACTCAAGCTAAATGCTACCTCTGGAAGGATGTAAGATAGAGTAGACAGTTGTAGAAAGCAAAAAAAGATAAATTATTTTAGTTTTGACTCACTTTTATTAGTTGAAAAATGCTTGGTTGTTGAACCTGATCTCTCTTGCTCTCTCTTTCTCTCTCTCTCTCTCTCTCTCTCTCTCTCTGAGTGTGTCTGGCCGAATATTGGGATGCGTTGACGTTTGGCAGGAAGAAGAACAAGAACAACAAATTGAATGCAATCAAGACGGGAGCTTCTGCAGAATCCAGCGAGTGCAGCAGTACGGAAGTCCGGTGGTCCTGAAGTAGTCGAGTGCGCTCCCCGCAGGTGGATCTCCCCTTTTTATGCACTTGTACAGCGATAACGCTGTGCCAATCCGATTGCTCGAAATTAGCGCGGGGTAGACGCTAATGCTTTATCTTGAAGGCGTTTCGTTTGAGTGGGAGAGTGAGAATTAGAGAGAGAGACGATCCCTTTTTGCATAATTTTTTATAGATTTTTATTTTCTATTATTTATAACGGAAATACATAAACTTAAATTACATGATTGTTTTGTATTTAAGATTTAATGCGTATTACAAAAAAGAACGAAGTTTTAGTCGCATTTTTACGCATTAAATTTATATGGATACATAAATAAAGAATAATTATTTAAATAAATGAAAAATGATTACTATACAGGACACGTATGGTATCCGTGGGTTACTAAAATAATAATTAAAATATGATTCATGATGGTTTCAAAATAATAGTTTAAATAATTATTCTTTTACAATTTTATCTAATTTGCAGGTAATTGTTATAACTGGCAGATTAATAATTAATCGTTTGATGCTATTTTTTGGTAAAACCAAGAGTTATTTAATTATTATTCGTCATGTTCTTTTCTACCGCTATGTTATTTTTAATTGAATTATTTAAAGTATTATAGAATAAATCAACTATTGTGCATTGATGATTATTAGAAATTAAGACAGTGCGAAAACGCGACAATTCTCATAAAATATTGCAAAAAAAAAATTAACAGTTAAATAGTTATAATTATCTAAACATTTAATGCTATAATTTTCTTCTCGCAAAGAATTATAAGCACTTCCGCAGAATCAAGGTTACTTGGACATAAAATATATATATGTGAAAAAATATTAAAGTTAATTATTAATATAACATTAAAAAGGAAAAAAATATTGCAAAATAAATTTATTATCGAAAAATTGATAGGAAATACGATTAATACAGGTACAGCGTTATGAATGATAATAATTTTGGTATGGTTGCAGGCCTTTTACTATTATTTGAATAAATTATTTTATTTATTTAAGGGAAAATCTTCACTAAGAGTGTACCTGTAAAAATCATATTTAGCATTTTGTTGTGAGAACGGAAATGATATGATTCTCCGACGTCTCGTATTGCGGCGGTAACGCTATTTTATTATGTCTTAGCAGAGAGTACAATTCAAAATTAGAAATTAAAGTATTTATGCTGGCAAAGACTTACGAATATATTACTACTTTTTATTAATAAATTTATTTTTCAAAAAGAAAGGACATGGTCATGCCGTTTTTGTATTATACCTATATATTTTTGTTATAACATGATTCATACGTGCGTATATATAATATAATAATAATAGAAAAAAAATAAAACAATGCGTTATACAACTTAATTTAAATTAAGTTTAACGACTGTAGCAAATCTTTTATTTTAATAATACATGGGCTTTACGACAAAAAAAAATTGTAATCGCTTGCTCAAGCTTAGGCTAGGTTTCACAACAGTTCGAGTTAGAGGAGAGTGCGTCACGTCGATTGTGAGGAGAGACTTTATCGTAGTAGCGCTTGGGTGTGGATCGAGGCGGTCGGTCGGTATGTTGTTTTTGAATGGCGACCGGGGGAAGAAAAGGCAGGGAGTAGACCTATCGGCGGACACACTAAAAAGAGAAAAAAAACGGAGGTCGTATACGGACGTTACACAAGTCCATCTGAAATAGCAAAATTATTTAAATTTCCTTTTATTAGTGTTCATTTGGTTTGTGGTTGGTGTTTATAATTTTAAATCTTAATTTGCGGTTTGATGGTTTGTTTGTTATTTTAGGTTTTATATTTCATACGCTTTATTATTATAAAAAAAGTTATTATTATAAGTAGTATATAAAGTTATTATTAATCTCTTTTTTTTTTTTTGTTTTTTTTTTTTTTTTTAGTTTAAATTTATTGTTTATCTTATATGTATTTATACGTACATATATATATATATATATATTTTTTTTTTTATTATTGGTATCTTTAACTTGATTATTGTTAGTTCTCGTTATCTATGCTCTTTTTCTTCCGTTTGTGTTTAAATTCCCTCGTTTATGTGCGATTTGCGGAGCCTGTCTGCATGCACGATTTTATCGCTTTTCTTGTAACGTATCCTTATATTATGGGATTTGAGGATTTCTTATACTTCATGGGATCCCGAGTAATGATCGCCAAATTTCCTTGGCTTGGGTCCGGTTTTCATATGTTGGATTTTGAATGTCATTTAGGCGCGTGAACAGTTCCGTGATGTAATCTTTGCATGTTGGGAGGATGTCTCTGGCGTGTAATTGATCGTTGGATAGCAGCCGTGGGAGCTTGCCAAACACTACCTCGTATGGTGTGTTTGGTGCTTTCTTGCACGCTAGAATTATAATTTAGCATTGCTATTTCAATCCATTTGTCCCATTCGTTGTTTTTGTCGGTGTATTGTTTTGGAAATTCGCCGAGCGCGTGGTGAGATTTTTTCAATGACCCAGTCGACTGGGAGTAAAAATCAGTCGTTTTGATTTTCTTAATCTGGAATCATCTCGCAATTCTATTCATGAGATGGCTCAAAAAATTTTTCCTTGATCTGTTAGGATGGCTTTTAGCGCTCCGAATAGGCATATGAATTTCCTAATTTATGCGTCTGCGATGGTGGTGGACAGCACGTTTTCTAGGGGGACGGCTAAACAAAATTTTGATAACTGATCCTGAATGGTCAGGATATATTCGTGTCCTTTGCTCGTGGGTTTTAGTGGTTCAACTACTAGGTTGTTCAAAAAGTTTTAAAAGCGGAAATGAAGATACTTTCTTTTGTTGGTAAAATCACTTTTATTGCTCAGTATAATCTCCCATAAGTTCAATACACTTGGTCCAACGGTCTTCAAACTTGTTCATCCCATCATGGAAGTGACTTTCTGCAAGGTCTGCAAAATACTCCTCTACGACGGCTATAACCTCTTTGTTTGATGAAAAATGCTTCCCACGAAGGAATTTCTTGAGGTGTGGAAACAGCCAGAAGTCAGAGGGAGCTAAATCAGGCGAATAAGGTGGATGCTGCAACAATTCGTACTTTAATTCAGTTATTTTAGTGATGGTTTTTTGAGCTGTGTTAGCGGGTGCATTGTCTTGATGAAAAATGATTTTTTTCTTGTGCAAACCGGGTCTTTTTTCACTAATTTTTTTATCCAATTGGTCCAAAAGGTTACAATAATATCCAGAATTTATTGTTTTGCCAGTTTGGAGATAATCCACCAACAAAATCCTTTTTGCATCCCAAAAAACTGACGCTAACACCTTCTTCGCCGATTTCTGGACACGAACTCGCTTCGGTGCCGAAGTGCCTGGTTGACACCACTCTTTAGCCTCTTGTTTTGATTCAGGGTCATGATGGTAGACCCAAGTCTCATCCATAGTGATGAATCGACGCAAAAAATCCTTTCTATCCTTTCGAAAACGCTCCAAATGTTGCTCAGAAAGTCGCATTCGAACGTGTTTTTGTTCCATTGTGAGCGAATGCGGCACCCATTGTGCACAGAGCTTTCTGAAACCCAAAACTTCATTTAAAATATGACTTACACTGCCTAATGAGATGTCTAGGGCCTCTGCTAAATCTCTCTCGGTCAATCGACGATTTTCCAAAATCATATCCTGTACTTTTGCTATGAATGCTGGTGTTGATGCACTTTTTGGACGTCCTGAGCGTGGATCGTCTTCAACGCTTTTTCGACCACGTCTAAACTCTAAAACCCATCGATGCACAGTTGGAAATGAAGGAGCAGATTCCTTCAACACTTTCACCATTTTTGTATGAATTTTCGTTGCTGATAAACCTTCCAAAACAAAGAAATTTATCACTGCACGATATTCGGTTTTTTCCATTGTAAAAAAAATACACTGACACGTCAACTTCAAATGGCTTGTATACAAACAATGAATTGACGGAGTGGAATAAAACTTTGGGTATGTTTATATGAAAGATAAAATATTGAAATGGCGTAAAAATGTTGGTTCTTCTACTGCTCTATAGATGTCGCTTTCAAAACTTTTTGAACAACCTAGTATATCCATAGCGATTTTGTCGAAAACACTGCCGGGTGTATCGGTGATCACCATTGGCTGTTTTGTTTTTGAACGTACCAACTTTTTCAGTTGACAGTCGAGGCATTGTTGAACACGACGTTGTATGTCGTCTTTCAAATTTTCCCAATAATATGCTTGACGTATCCGGTTAAAGGTTTTTAAGACTCCCCGATGACCTCCAATTGATGACTTGTGCAACTCTAAAAATATTTCGTCTCGTTTTTCGTCGGGGACATATCTCAGTCTTCCGCTGCAAACTATGGTTTTGATGGGCGTGTCTTTAAAGGAGATTTTTATTAAGCTTAAGACTTCGGACCATCCAAGATTTTCTATAAACTTGCTCTTACTTATACTGACAGTTCTCTGTTTTAGGTTCATTAATAAATCTTTTAGGGTGATCAATCCTTTAGTCGAGTCACTTTTCGTTCGAGTGAGGGATTAGGGTTGTTCTTCCTTTATACATACCGCGAATAAGGACTTTCGACCCTTGCGTTTCACTTGGTATACCTCACCTATTGACAAACCTTTAGTAGTGTTTATTTTGTTGTGTTCAGCCAATATTTTTGCGCCTTCGTCGCAATTATCTCCGTTCGAGGCGATGAAATAAACTATACTGTCGTTTTGAATGTGTAGGGGTTCTCTTATTTCTACGACATGTCGGTCACTTAATGTTTCCTCGTCGCTAATCTCGGATCCGTCGAGATTGGAATCTTCTTTGTTGTCAACTCGGGGTTTTGATTGAAGCGCGAAGGGTTTGGGGTCCGCGACTTCGTCGGAATCACCATGTCTGCTCTCTTCGTAGTTGATATCTTTCTTAGGTCGCAGGACGACTTCTTCCGTATTTTGGTAGATCTTTTGGCTGTTCTTAGCTTCCCCCTAGGGTTTTCTCGTATTAGTTCCACAAATTTAGGTGACAAAGGCCTTTCCTGGGTTTCATTAGGGACAGATTCTTTCCTTTTTAATTGTGCACGTGTTACTTCGTTAACGGCACCTTCTTCTACTGAGTTACGCGATAATGCATCTGCGTTAGCGTTTGACTTTCCTGGTTTGTAAATCATCTCATAGTCATATTCAGATAACTTAAATCGCCATTTTTGTACCCTAGTATTCAAGTATGCTGTTTTGAACCATACCACAGGTTGGTGGTCGGTTATTATCGTGAACTTTCGTCCGTATACGTAGGATTCAAACGTTGTCACACTGTGTACCACGGCCAAAGCTTCTTTCTCATATAACTCGTAGTTACCCTCTGCGCCGCGTAACATGCGCGATGTATAAGCTATTGGCCGCTCTTTCCCGATTTCTTTTCGAGACAGGACCCCTCCTACTGCATAGCCTGAGGCATCCACCGTAATTATGAAAGGCTGTGAAAGATCTGGGAATTGTAACACGGAGGCAGTCCACAACATATCCTTTAGCGAGTTGAAAGACTCTTCTGTCTTTTCGTTCTATTCGAATGGTGTCTCTTTCTGCAGTAATTTAGTCAGGGCTTTTGAGATGTATGCAAATCCCTTGATAAAGCGACGATAATAACCTGCTAGTCCGAGGAACTGATGGAAATTTTTCATATTTTTGGGCAAAGGAAAGTTCCTTACGGCCTTCAATTTCTTTGGGTCGGGGCGCAATCTTTCCTCGCTAAGCATATGGCCAAGATATGTGACTTCGCGCCTTAAAAAGTCGCATTTATCGGTTTGCAGTTTCAAACCTGCTTGTTTCAAACGTTGCATTAAAGCGTTAATCTTCGTGTCGTGTTCCTCTATGCTGTTTGCATAAATAACAATGTCTTCAAGATAAATAAAAAGACTCACGCCTTGTAGTCCCTTTAAGAGTTTACCCATTAGTCGTTGGAAGGTAGCGGGCGCGTTTTTTAATCCAAACGGCATTCGTACAAATTCATAATGGCTGAATGGCGTGCTAAAAGCTGTTTTATGGGCGTCCTTCGGGTCCATCTTTATCTGGTGGAATCCCGACGCCAAGTCGAGCACTGTATAGTATTTGGCTGATCCTACTTGATCAAATATCTCTTCGATATTAGGTAGTGGATATAAATTGCCTATTGTTTTTTTGTTCAAGGCCCGAAAATCTAATACCATGCGTCATCTAGGGCGGCCTTGTGAGTCTGGTTTCTTGGGCACGGTCCAGATTGGGACGTTATAGGATAAATTGGAGTTTTTTATGACTCCTGCCTTTAGTAGGTCATTCACCTGTCGGTTTATTTTGCCTTTCAGTGAATGCGGAAAGCGATACTGCTTGGTGTGGACTGGGTGGTCGTCAGTCGTACGAATTTCGTGCGTAATAAGGTCTGTACCCAGGAGATCGTCTCCAGGTAGGTAGAACGTGTCCCTATTGTTCTTTACTTATTCGGTGACATATGCTTCCTCTTGTTCGTCCAGGTGGTCTATACGTAGGTGGTCTTCGATGGTTTCTTTGAGTTCGGGATCTTCGCGAGACCCAGGGTCTCCAAAGTCAGCGGTCGACTCGAGCTGATAGTCTAAATCGATAGCTAGCCTATTTTCGGAAGTCAGATGACTGTTCCTCATAGCTACATTACTATCGTGATCATCGTTCTTTACGATTTCTAAAATATTCCCTTCTTTGTTGTCTGTGCTGTCGAGTGCATTTCCGATCTCGAAGGATTGCGTCATCCCGTTACACGTCATCATGCGGTTGGGGTAGTCAAGGTGTACTTTGTTTTCGCGCAGAAAATCACAGCCTAATATTCCTTTCTCTGGGATATACACGTCATCTTTCATGACGTTAAATTTCATCATACTTCCTAGCAATGAGATTTCTATCGTTCCCCAGGTGAGTATGATTTTTTATCCAATTCCTTTTAAATTGTACCTTTCCGTCGCATCAATTTCTTCTTCGGGTGGTAATAGGCTTGATTTTATAAGGTATATTTTAGATCCCAAGTCGATCAACAGTTGCCCTTTCGTGAAGGTCGGTGGATTTAGTATTTTAACTAAGGACAGTCCGGTTTTTGTTCCGCTCGTGATATCGTGCAAGTTCTTGATCAGGTGCGGGTAATCTTTATCGCCCCAGACTATTTTGATGCGTTTATCGTTTACTAGTATCGTATCGTCTCCGAAGTCCATTTTTGCTTTAGTGGTTTCGAAAAAATTTTCTCCTAATACTCCGTCAAAAGGGATTGGAAAATCAGTATGCACTATGATGAATTCGATTATCGTTGCTCCGATCTTTACCTTTGCTTTCCCCAAGCCTTGCTCTATTTCGCCTTCCAAGCCGTGTAGTGTAAATTCATCTAGGGTCTTACAATATTTGTGATCCGGCAGGACGCTTGCTATTAATACACTAACTTCTAATGCCGTATCTACCATGAAGGTGCTGGGGAACCTATTTTGGAGGAGGTTAAGGCTTACAAACGGTACAGTTTTACAAGTTTTTATGGCATTAACTCTCTACTGAAATCTTTCAATTCTATCGGGAGAGCTGAGCGCACTTGAGTTCGTGGGGCCTCCCTGATGACGTTTTGTTGTGGGAGACTCCTTTCGTTTTTTGCCTGGTTATATCTCTTTTTCCTGCACTCGGTGACTACGTGCCCTTTTATATGGCAATAGCTATAAATTGGTACATTGGTCACATTGGGGGGTCTTTGTTGACGGCAGACTGTTGCAGTATGGCCGAGCATAAAGCATTTGTAACAGTGTATCTGTGCCTTAGGCATATTGTTGGTGCGCGTAAAGCAATTAAGTGCTGGTGTCTTGGCTTTTTGCATAATTGACAGGCGTCGACCGCGACCTTGTTTTTATTACACTGCACTGCTGTGTGTCCTCTTTGCACACATATTTGGCATTCAGTACCATTGTTGCAGAAGTTGGCAGTATGTCCTGGTTTTGCGCAAATTTGGCAGATTTTCGCTTTGAGAAAACAGGTTTCTTTCGAGTGTCCAGGTTTTTTACAAAAACGGCATATTGCTGACCTGTTTACCCGTGCCTCGTATCTTGTGTCTTCCATTTTTGTTAGCTCTGGTTTTGCAACCTCTTCGCTTGCGTAGAAGAATCCTTTTTTATGGGCTCGCTGTTTATCGCGACGGGCTGTTCTGGAAGCGATTTGCCTTTTGGCCAGTATTGCGTTCTTTACGATGTCTGAGATGTTGTTTATCTCCTTCATTCTATTCTCTATTTTTGGTTTCAGACTTTGCTTAAAACATTCTATTATGTGTGCTTCTGTTTGTGCTCTGAATTCGGTATTGAGGGCGCCGGTAGCTATTTTATGAGCTTCGTTAATCTGTGCTCCCAAATCTCTCATGCGATTTGCGAAAGCGATGACGTTTTCATTGTTTCGCTGGTACTCGTTTCCGAGTTCACCCAGCAGCTGTTGCTCAGTTTGAGTACTGGCGTATATATCCTTGAAAAAATCTTTCAAAGATTTAACCGTCGGAAATGATAACCCGAGGATCGCGGCGCGAGCTTCCCCTTTTTTCTACTTCTGATAAGTCTTACTAAGTTTGATTTATCGTAGGTCCCGAGTATTCCTCTGGCTTCATTGAATGCTTCTAAAAATTCGCTCAATGGGATATTTTTTCCATTGAATTCGGGGACTACACTGAGAGCGTCTTTTACGAGGGGCGTTTGAAAAGTCCGTGCAAAGTCCGAGAGATGGCACCACCGGCGCGTATCAAGGTCATGTTTAGTTAGTAGCATCTCTTGAATAAACACACCAAGTTGCAGCCATATTGGTCTTTTTCTTTGTGTTTGGCATTCGTGTGAATCAAGGAAGTCGAGTGATTTTCAAGAAATGGACGAAAAAGAATTTTGTGTGGTGATTAAACATTACTTTATGAAAGGCAAAACGTCTCAGGAGACTAAGAGAAGCTTGATAAACATTATGGTGATTCTGCACCTTCGATTAGAACAGTTTATAAGTGGTTTTAAAATTTTCGGACTGACCATATGGGCACAAGTGACGCTGAACGTTCTGGACGGCCTGTGGAGGTTACGACTCCAGAAATCATTGATCAAATCCATGATAATCCTCATCAACTATCTGGAAAAGGGTAAAACTATTACATGTGCATATTATTCATCGTTATTGGACCGTTTGAAAACCGAGCTGCAAGAAAAACGCTCGCGATTGGCCCTCAAGAAAGTTCTTTTCCATCACGACAACGCACCAGCACACACCTCAGCAGTTGTGGTCGCAAAATTAATCGAAATAAGATTCCAACTTGTTTCACATCCCCCCTATTCTCCAGACTTGGCTCCCTCGGACTACTATTTGTTCCCCAATTTAAAGAAATGGCTGGCGGGACAAAGATTTTATTTAAACGAGGAGGTGATTTCAGATACTAATGGATATTTTGCAGACTTAGACAAATCCTATAGAATATCCTAGGTATCAACAAACTATAACATCGTTGGACGAAGTGTATAAGCCTAAAGGGAGACTATGTCGAAAAATAAAAAAGGTTTACCCCAAACACGTAAGCAGTTTTTATTTTTGCACGGACTTTTCAAATGTCCCTCGTAAAGATATCGGGAAGATCGGTTTTTGGTCTTCATCTTCCATCCTTCCCCTGTTCGGTCCGGGTAAATTTCTTTTTGACTCAGTCATTTTCGATTCTGCTATGTTTTTAACATTGCTTTCTCGACTGGTCTGTAGTTGGAGTTTCTGGAAGATACGTCACGGCTTATATCCGACCTATCGCTTGAAGGAGAACGCGACACGCGTGGCTTGCTACAGAAAGGATCTATATCTTGTTTGCTCCTTGCGACCTATTGTCTAGTTTGTCTTTTATCCGTCATTGATTGTAATTCGTAGGCTATGCAATTCTTCCTCTTTTTTTTTTTATTAATGAAGCGAAGGAATAAGCGAATTTTATTAATAAGGGAAGTTTTTTCGAACGAAGAAATAATAACTAGCTTGTTTGAAGCAAGCGCGATTTTTCTTTTTTTTTTTATTCTGATAAAAATTTTCCCAGTACAAAACGTCATTTTGGGTCAACGTTATTTATATTCTTTTTTATTTCCTCTTCCTCTGAGTTTGCCTTCCTTTTTTTCGGAATTTTGTAGTTCTGTATCATTGCGTAGATGCCGGTGGTGCAAAGGGCCGGGAATTCGCCGTGCCGACACCGCAAAGATGCAATCTTCTCGTCCAAGGTTAGGAGGGGCTTTGGAGGTTCGGTTTGTTTGGCGTTGAACGCCTCCAACCTCTGGATGCGTTAAGCACGCTTCTCTTAATAAAACTTCCCTGGAATCCAAGGCTGTTGGTGAACTTCTTTGAGCGCTCGAAAGTAGCGTTTCCGCTGCCGCGAATTGGCGTTCTTCTTCAGGGGAGGGAGTTTCTTTCGCTCGGCCTCTACGTAATCTGCGGTAACATATCCTCGATTTATCGAGGGCTCTTGGTTCAATTTTTCGTGATTTAGTGAGATCATCAACAGTAATATATATATATATATATATATATATATATATATATATATATATATATATGTGTGTTGTTGGTTATTTGTTGACTATATTGTGCGTAATTTTCCTTTTCTCTACGCGTGGGGCAAATATCGCTATAAGTGTTTACTTACTTTATTATTCGTCTTGTTTGCTTTTAATTTATTTATTTATTTCCTTAGTTTATTTCTTGTTTGACTAATTATTTAATTGATTTATCATTCATTAATTTGATTTTAAAGATATTCCATTTTACTTTGTTTATTTGTTTATTTACTTGTTTGCTTACTTTATTACTTTTTTCTTCATTTGTTTGATCATTTACTTTTTCTTAATATTCAATATTTACTTATTTCGCTAATTATTTATTTTTCCCACTTTTATTTATTTATTACTTTTCTTTACTTTAATCTCGTATATTTTTTCTCATTTATTTTATTTCATATTATTATTCATTTGTTAATTTTTTTTTTGTTTCTTTTATTTCATTATTCATTCATTTATTTCATTTTATTTGCTCATTACATTTCATTTTATTTCATTTTATTATTTTATTCACTTCTTTATATTACTTCTTCATCATTTATCAATTCTTCATTTATTCACTTATTTTATTATTTATTTATCGCTTTAATTCATTATTTCATAATATCTTTCTTTTATCATTTATCATTTATCATTGTGTAATTTTTTAATTTATATTATCTCATGTATCGTTGGTGCAGGACCTCCGTTTTTTTTGTTTTGTCTGCCGAAAAGTTCTTTACTCTCTTTCCTAACCCAATAATATCCTCTACAACCTACTCGACGCACTTCCCACTAACGTAAACCATGGGAAAACTCAGCCAGAGCTAAACCGAGAGTTGAATAGCCGCTCTCGTTAAAACTCAATTTAACTACGATGCAATTTTTACAAACTATGTCATCATGAAATAAAACTCTTCCTTCTAAGTGAGGAAATAACTAGATTACTAAGTCGGTCAATACAAATGACATTGACATTGAACATACAAATTTTGCGAGGTAGTCTTTCTCGAATAAATACCTATAGCATCTAAAATGTTCTGAATTCCTCTTGTAATACACTCCTAATAATTTTATTTTTATCAATAATCAAACAAATTAAAATAAATATTATAAATTAAATAAAATAATTCTTACTAATTAAATAAAATTTTTTAAAAAAGTAATTAATTAATTAAACAAATTAATCCATCACCGCCCACAGCTCTCTAGAGGGGATCAATTCCGGCCTAAAAAATGTTTGAGCACATGAATTTTCAGGATTTTTTTATCGATCTTTCGAATGGTTACTATTAAAATGAGAAAAAAAAATTTTTAAACCCTCAAAAATGAGGTCAAAGCAAAAAAAAAACACGAAAAATGAAAAAAAAATTTTCTTCAACTCCATTTTTTTTCTATTTATCGTTGTGCAGCCACATCAAAAGTTCAGAAGAAAATGTCCTCGGCATCTCAGCTTTAAGAAGGCCACTTCTTGAGTTTAAAAATCTCTTTTGGATGATCCAAAATGGCGCTCGGAATGAAAAATTTCATTCAAAATCTTTCGGGCGCTCTAAAAGGATGATTCAATAAGTACCCGTGTTTGACGACAGAGGGCGTTCCTGAGGGAAGTTGGTATTACTATCGTGTGCTGCCATCTATTAAACGACAGTAAAACAAATTTTAGACTGATTGATAGGTTAGTTAGGATTTGGTAGCCATTCGGGTAAGACGTGTTTCGTGATTTTCGCTAGGATAGAAAAAGAGCAGTATCGTTCGGTAATTCGCTTTTTGTTTTTAGATGGAAAAAAATGCGAGGAGATAAAAGCAAAGTTGGATGCTGTTTATGGGGACACTTCGCCATCTATGACCACAGTTAGATATTGGTTCAACGAATTTAAACGTGGGTGAATATCTGTTTTTGATAAGGAGCGACTAGGACGCCCGGCAGACGTGGTTACCAAGGAAATCATTCAAAAAGCCTACGACATGATTCTAGCTGTTTGACGAACGAAAGTGCGCGAAGTAGCAGAGGCCGTAGGTATGTCGACCGGAACGGCAATTTATATTTTACATGATAAGTTGGCGATGAAAAAATTATCGGCCCGATGGGTGCTGCGATTGCTCACGACGGACAGCAAGCGGATGCGGCTGTGAACTTCGAAGCAGTGCTTAAAGTAATTTAAGCAAGATCCGAAGGAGTTTTTGCGTCGAGTTGTCACCGTTGATGAAACCTGGATTCATCATTACACACCAGAAACTAAGCAACAATCAAAACAATGGATTTTTCCCGGTGAATCTGCTCCAAAGAGGGCGAAGATGGTCCCATCGGCCGGAAAGGTCATGGCGACGATTTTTTGGGATGCGAACGGCGTCATCCTCATGGATTTTTTAAAAAAAGGAAGAACGATCACTGGACAATACTACAATGAGTTATTGAACCGCTTCGACAAAAAATTGAAGGAGACACGGCCGCATTTGGCGAAAAAGAAGGTGCTGTTTCACCATGATAACGCACCAGCACATTCATCCGGAGTTGTCGCCGCCAAACTGCATGAATTGGTATTCACCCCGTATTCACCCGATCTGGCTCCCTGCGACTTTTTTTTGTTCCCTAACATGAAGAAATGGCTCGCGGAAAAACAATTTAGCTCAAACGAGGAAGTCATCGCCGAGACAGAGGCATATTTTGGAGAGTTCGACAAATCCTATTTTTTGGAGGGGTTAAAAATATGGCACGAATGTTGGGAGAAGTGTATCTTTCTATAAGGGGACTATGTTGAAAAATAAAAAAAATTTATTGAAATAATGGTGTCTTCATTTCTAACACGGGTACTTACTATTGAACCGCCCTCGTAACTAGAGAACTAAGAGGTTTAGCAAAAAAGTTAAAATAATAAGTTCTTAAAATTCATTAAAGAATACACGAGCCGTCTCAGATGGTTTTGTCAAAACATTTTTGAAAATTTGTTTATGCGAATTATTGAAAATTAAAAAAAATTTTTTTTGTTCTGAAAAAATTTCTGTGTATTTTTTGATCAATTTCGAGCACTTTATATTATTTACGATAACTTCGAAAAATTGATACTTTTCGAAAAAATGGAATAAAAAATTTCCACCTTCCGTATCTTTTTACTCGATAAGTATCAACTTTTCGAAGTAATCGTAAAGAATAAAAAGTGCTCAAAATTGATCAAAGTATACACAAAAATTTTTCAGAACCAAAAAATTTTTTCAATTTTCGATAATTTGCATAAACAAATTTTCCAAAATGTTCACAAAATCATCTGAGACGGCTCCAGTGTATTCTTTAATGAACTTTAAGAACTTTTTATTTTTCTCACTTTTTTGCTAAACCACTTAGTTCTCTAGTTAGAGCGCCTGAAAGATTTTGAATCAAATTTTTCATTTCAGGCACCATTTTGGGTCATCCAAAAGCAATTTCTAAACTCAAGAAGAAGTCTTCCTAAAGCTGAGATGCCGAGGACACTTTCTTTTAAACTTTTGAGGTGACTGCACATTGATAAGTAGAAGAAAAATTAAGTTGAAAAATTTTTTTTAATTTTTCGTGTTTTTTTTGCTTTGACCTCATTTTTAAGGGTTTGAAATTTTTTTTCCTTATTTTAATAGTAACCGTTCGAAAGATCAATAAAAAATTTTAAAAATTCATGTGCTCGAAAATTTTTTGTGCCGGAATTGATCCACTCTAGAGAGCTCTGAAATAAACGATGGAAAACGTGTCCCGTGGGCGTTAATGGGTTAAAATAAGTAATTAATTTAAGTTAACGGCAATAGGCCAATGATCAACTGTTATTGATTCCTATAGTTTAATTTAACGATCCTAATTATATATGTATACCTACACACAGATCACATTATTAAAAATACATATAAAACATAAAAAAACATATAAAGTATATATAACACATCGTTCAATAAGTCCCGAGACTAACAACGAAAACAACTTTTTTTTTCAAAAATCATTTTTATTCATCAATATAATCTCTTTTTAGAGTGATACAATCTTTCCAACGCCTTTCCAACATTTCTATACCATGTTTATAGAAGGATTTATCCTTTGCTTCAAAATAGGCTTCAGTTTCGGCAATGACCTCCTCATTCGAGCCGAATTTTTTTCCCTGGAGCATTTTTTTGAGATCAGCAAAGAGCCAGTAGTCGCTGGGGGCTAAATCTGGCGAATACGGGGGGTGAGGAAACAAATCAAAGCACAATTCGTTCAATTTTGCCATTGTTTTCATGGACTTGGTGCATTGTCTTGGTGAAAAAGGATTTTTTTCTTCTTCATGTGCGGTCGTTTTGCTGTGATCTCCTCCTTCAAACGTACCAACAACTCAATATAATAATCACTGTTGATCAATTTACCTTTTTCCATGTAGTCAATGAAAATCACGCCATGTGTATCCCAAAAAACAGACGCCATGACTTTGCCAGCAGACTGCTGCGTTTTTGGACGCTTCGGGCGGCTTTCACCAGCCATGCGCCACTCAGATGATTGCCAATTCGACTCCGGAGTGAAATGATGTATCCATGTTTCATCCATGGTCACGTATCGACGCAGGAAATCCTTTTTATTGCGAGTAAATAGCGATAAACAGCTCTCTGAATCGTCGACTCGTTGCTGTTTTTGTTCCACTGAAAGCAATCGCAGCACCCACTTGGAAAAAACCTTTTTCATGCTTAATTTTTCATGAAGGAATGTAAATACGCTTTTAGATGATATCTGTGTCATTTCTGCAATCTAGCGGACCTTCACTTAGCGATTTTTCATTACAATTTTTAACACTTCACTCACATTTTCCTGTGTAACGGCTTCCAATGGCCTAGCCGAACGTTCCGCATCGTTTGTGTCCGTACGACCATGTTTAAACTTAGCATACCAACGACAAATCGTCGGTTTAGATGGAGAGGAGCCCGGGTAATTTTTTTCAAGCCATTGCTGGGCTTCTACGGTGTTTTTACCCATTGAAAAACAATGTTTTATCAACACGCGAAACTCGCTTTTTTCCATTTTTCAAACAAATTACAAAGTGACTTTACTCTAACCTCGATAACTCTGCTGTCTGTGATCCGATCGACGTGAAATTTTTACACGTTTCATGTAAAGGTTCGCACTCTATGGAAACGTGGCCAGTTTGGTACTACTAGCACCATCTCTGGGTTAGTCTCGGGACTTATTGAACAATGTGTTATTCAATTTATTTTGACGCGATAAAAATTTTTTTCTTTAATTTTACTTTTTTACAAAAATTAAATTTATTATTTGAACATGTATTTTATCGAATAATTTAAATGGCCTGGGATTAAGTTTGATATATTCGTTTAAATTAAATGTGGTAAGTTCGCAAAAATAAAATATTCTTAGAAAACTATTAAAAAAACTGAGGAACAATTTAATAGTATTCTTTTAAATACACTAGTTTAAAATACACCAGTAGTTCTTGATATATATTCAAAGGAATAAAATTAAAGTTTTTAAAAACTATGTTTTAAATATACTAGTTAAGGCTTTTGTGGGTCAAGAAAAAGGGATGAAATTTTTATTTTATAATATATATGCAGATATATTTACTTATTCGTTGATCTATTTAAGTATTTTATAGTGAATAATTTTAAATATACTCTACGGAAGAATATTTTGTAATTGAAGTTCGGGGTGTTGGTTGCGGCTTGTTTATATTTGTTAAATCAAAATACAGTTCTCCTTGTAAGATTTGTAATTTACTAAATTCATGACCCATGACACTCTTATACAGTTCTAAAGTGCGGACAATGACGACTTCCTGAATGTACTTTGCATTATCTTGAACAAGTTTTTTCTAAAAAATAAATACAAAAATAAAGTTAATTTTAATACAGATTTTTACATATTTAAACGTATAAAATTTCTATTAATATTTGACCAAAAAATTATTTTTATTTTTTTAAAACCTTTTTTAAGTTTCTTATTATATCTCTTTTCTTAAATTTTGGGCAACGAATTTCATTTCGTCAATATTTCTCAAGATTGTTAGTGGTATATGATTGTTAGTGTGGTTAAAATTGATCTTTTATTTTACACGCAATTTGTTAATAATATCAATGAATTGCTCACGTGGAGTTCTCAACTTATGTAATGGTCAATATTTCGACAAGATCCGTCCGAAAAAGGTTAATTTAAAATCAATAAGGAATAATAAACGAGAGACCGTTTACTTCATCTAATAAATAATAAATATTTTTTTAGATTTAAATTTTCTATTCAATTTCACAATAAATAATTTAATAATATTATAAAATACGGAAAACCCATTTTTTATTAAAAAAATTGATGGCAGAAACAACTTTAGCAGAAAAATATTTTCTCTATACAATTATGATTTTTAATGCAATCTGCATTGATCATAAAAAAATGTCGCCTTTCCTTCTCCATCGTTTTTAATTGATAATTAAATTATCTGACAATTAATTAAAAACACAATAGACTTGTTAAACACATTGCGTACGGGAGACGAGATATCTCGTCTTTAGCAATCTGAACGTTGTGGCCGGGAGACGAGATATGTCGTTTTCAGGTTTCTTCGACTCAACGACGCCCAAAAATGTGCGGGCTTTGTAAGCACGTCGCGCGAGCAGAGCGCCGTACGCAATGTGTTAACATATAAGGTGTTTATCGGAAATCGTATGGTTTTCAAAAAGCCACAAATTTTTAAGTTTAGAACCAAAAATTAATTTTTTCAAACAACGCAAAGACAAAACCACCATGGATGCGATAGTGGGTGGTCTCTTCACGACCCATCCGGTGATGGAGAAGCCCTCGGACTATCGCGACCTAGTTGTCCCGGAAGTCAGCGAGGTGGAGATACTCCAAGCTACGTCCTCGCTGAAATCCGGGAAGGCACCTGGACCGGACTGTATCCCGGGGCAGATTCTTCGGCAGATTTCCATTGTACGTCCGAGACTACTCTTGGACATGTAGAATGCAAGCCTACGGACCGAGAGATTTGCAACGCGTTGGAAGACGGCTCGATTGGTCCTCTTGTATAAAGGTAAAGGGAAACTCGAGTAACCGTCGTCCTATAGGCCCCTGAGTTTTCTAGACACAGCGGGCAAACTTTACGAGGCGTTGTTAAGACCGAGAATAACGAGCGCGATAACTGCCGCCGGAGGGCTGGCCGATAATCAGCACGGCTTTTGGAAGGGCCACTCGACGATAGGCGCGATAAGGGAAGTGACCGAAATTTTTCTACGGACAAGACGAGTCTGCTACGGCGCGAGAACCACAAGTACTGCTCGCGACCTTAAGTGTAAAAAATGCCTTCAACTCCGCCGGGTGGGCGGATATCCTGGAAGCTCTGCGGGCTTTGAGGGTACCCCCCTATCTGTTGCGGGTCGCGCGAGATTACTTGAAAGACCGACGAATTATGTACGAGACCATGGAAGGACAGTTAAGTAGGCCGATCACTGCGGGCGTCCCACAGGGATCAATACTAGGACCTGACTTCTGGAACGCGGTTCACGACGGCCTGCTGAGGTCGGAAATGCCCGAGAACGCCTCACTCATCGCCTACGCCGACGACGTGGCGGTAGTGATCGTTCAGCGCAATCCAGAATTGGCACAGCTGACGTTAAACCGGGTCATGTTACGGGTAGACGGGTGGATGAAGAATCACGGACTGACATTAGCACTGACAAAAACCGAACTAATCCTCCTCATCGGAAGGAATATACAAACTGTCATACCGATGACGGTGGGGTCGGTGCAGACACAGACCAGGGGGAAGGTGAAATATCTGGGGGTAATTATGTATACGAAGCTGACCTTTTGACCGCATATACAGGAGATGGCACATAAGGCGGCGACGCGGGTCTCCGCGCTCTCCCGCCTTATGGCGAACACGTATGGACCGAGACCGGGGAAAAGACGGTTGCTTATGGCCACCACCCACTCGATCTTATTATACGAGGCGGAAGTCTGGGCCGATGCACTCGAGGTAAAGAAATACCGCAAGCGACTGACGAATGTACAAGACAAAGACAAGGGGCTTTACGAATCGCGTGTGCGTACAGGACGGTCTCAGCGGAGGCCGTTCTGATGGTATCGGGCGTAATACCAATAGACCTGTTCGCTAGGGAACAAAAACGGACATACGAACGAAGGTCTGAAGAAGGGAAGACAAACGCGGCAGTTGAAGAACGGGACAGGACAATGCGCGAATGGACGGATCGTTGGCTAACAGATGCCACTGCTACGTGGACGAGATGCTTGATAAGCTGCCTGGTATCGTGGACCGAACGAGGGTTTGGTGAGCTTAATTTTCACCTTACCCAGTTCTTGACATGGCACTCAGTTCTAGACAAATAAGTCCTTACTGATGGTCTGGTTTAGGCAGATTCCCCGTTTTTTTACCACTGAAAGAAAAAAATAAATAAATAAAATATTTATGTAATACGTTTAGATAATACGTTGGTGTATTTTTTATACAAATTTTAAATTTAAGTTTATTTCTTAAGTATCCAATTAAATTAATATTTTATTTTTTACTTTTTAGAGAATTCTTTTATTATTAAAATTTTTCATTAACGTTTCATGTTTCTTTATTTTCATGTCAAATAAAAGTTTTGTTTTATTTTAATTGTGTTATCAGGAGTTTCTTTTTATATCAAATAAAAATTTTTATGACATTGGTTTTGATTTCGTAAAAAGAAATCCCAATTATTGTGGTCTATTAAAACGCTCTTCTGAGTATGCGCACATTTGCTGTGTTTACACGAAATGTGCGTATAAACTTTCCTTCTCTTTTTATCATGCGCGCAAACGTTCTTTCTCTTTCTATCATGCGCATAAACGTTCTCTTTCTCTCTATCATGCGCGTAAATGTTCCCTCTCTTTCTAATGTGCGCGTCAGTTCACTGCTAGACCGTAAGGCGGCAGCAACTCCTGGCGCGCAAAAGTTTCGTCGCATTTTTACTATGTCTCTGGCAATTTCCCTATTCATCTCTGTCCACACACTGAGTAAACCGATTTCTGGCGTTTTTCATGACTCTTGCCAGCATAGCAGGCGTTAGGTTGCCAATTCCTTCCTGGATGTTGGTCCTGAAATCTTGTGGGGACTTTGGACAGTTCACATAAATACGCAATTTCAAAAAACCTTATAGAAAAAAATCACGAGGGGCAAAATTGCGAAAGCGGGCCGGAAACTCTAAATCGCCCCTAATTGAGATGAGGCGCTCTGGAAAGTGTTTCCTCAAAACAGCTATCGCCATCTTGTAAGGATGAAAATGAAGATCATCATGAAGAATTCTTCTTATAGAGCGATCGGAAAGTCCAAGGGCAGACGCATGTTTGCGCGCAGAACGCCGTGGTGATCGCAACATTGAAGCTCTCACTGCCTCAATGTTCTAAGGGGGCTATCTAATGGGCCAAAGGACTCCAGTTCTTCGTCTTGTTGCACTTGCAGGTTGTTTGAACGTAGTGACCAACGTAACAATTGATTTCCGGTTTGGAACAGGGGCCAACGGGGCTAAATTAAAGGGATTACGAAAGGCACGCTGGGTTGCGATTACAAAACATCCGCTCGAGAATTAGGCCTTAACGACAAAAGCACGCTCCTCACTGTTCCAACGCATGATGGCGACTGAACTATGTCGGTACAAAACTTTGTGGCCCCGCCTCTCGAACGAGACTACTATTACTCTGCTACCACATCAACCGACTGAATGGCGCGTATTTTAAAGAAAGAAGTTATACTGCCGCCCCCTGTACTAATGACTATATTATTTTATTTTTGTTAATATTATTTGTATTTTACGAATGCAAGTTAAAAATATAGAATAAATTTAAACACGTGAAATTACATGGAAAGCGATAATTTAATTTCCTGCAGATGATCTCTAGTGGTGTGATGTAAAGATCAGTGGTTTTATTAGGTTGCTGCAGATGAAATGGCCGATTTATTAGGTTGCTGCAGATGAAATGGCCGATTTATTAGGTTGCTGCAGATGAAATGGCCGATTTAGCAATGACATAAAGTTAGCTGCAATTTTAGTAATGGTTCTTGGATGGACCTTGGATATGGACCTTGGAAATGAGCCACGTGGACACCCAGGACCATCGATCGATAACGACGAGCTGCGTGCATTAGTGGAGTTTGACCCCCGCCAAACCATAAGGGATCTTGCCGAGAAATTAGGCGTTCATAATTCGACAGTTCGCCGCCACTTGCAACAACTTGGATAAGTGAAAAAGCTTGACAAATGGGTTTCGCATGATCTTACGGAGCAAAATATGACGTTTCGATTAGAGATTTCAAGTTCTCTTTTCTTCCGCAACAAAAAGGAACCGTTCTTGCACCGAATTGTGATCTGCGATGAAAAGTGGATTTTATACGATAATCGTCGCCGATCGGCCTAATGGCTAGATGCCGATAAAGCGCCAAGACACATGCTGAAACCAAGCCTTCATCCAAAGAAAATAATGGTAACTGTTTGGTGGTCTGTAGCTGGAGTTATCCACTATTCGTTCCTGCAACCTAGCGAAACCATCAATGCTGAGAAATACTGTGCTTAACTGGATGAAATGCATCAGAAATTGATAGTCCAACGACCTAGGCTTGTCAACAGGGATGAAGTGATACTGCTTCATGATAACGCACGACCTCATGTATCGAGAACAACGGTCCAAAAATTAAACGAGTTGTACTATGAGACTCTTCCTCACCCTCCATATTCACCAGACCTCTCACCAACAGATTACCATTTCTTTGAACATTTGGATCACTTTTTGACAGGAAAAAGATTTAATAATGAAGCTGCTGTCAAAAATGCCTTCGAGGAGTTTCTTCGAACCAGAAACTCGGACTTCTACAAAACTGGAATAAATGTACTCGTATCTCGTTGGGAAAAGTGTGTTGCATCTATTGGTACCTATTTTGATTACATAAATTGTCTTTATAAGAAGTTAAAGCTGTTTAAAAATTTATTACTAAATCGGCCATTTCATCTCCAGCAACCTAATAGTTACGCCCTTAGTTTGGAGTTTTTCACCTACTGGCTTTATCTTAAACTCTGGTACCTGGTATCACTGATACATCAACTGACTTTGCAGCATAACCAGACTCGGATAACATGATGCTAGATGCCAAAAGCTTCAGCATGTACAACATGCCTTCGTTGGACACTTCTATATGCCCTGTTTGCTCAAAGGCATAACAGGACGTAGGCAAAAATTCTTGAGGTGAAATTGCCACTATAACTAATGCGTTTACTCCTAAAGCACCATACTTACCTCCTGTTATAGGATATTGCTGATACCTTCTGAGTTAGTTTCATTTTGGAATGTGCCTAAGGCATTTCTGACGCTTGATTTATCACTACAAGTGTGCTCGCAACAGTCGCGTCTTCTACTAAATCAACACTATTCTTTAACTTCTTTGTTTATATCTTCTTTTCCTTTTTCATTCTCTTTCAGTCTGGATACTACAAGGCATCTAAATTAGGGATGGTTAACGCCCCTCCAATCAGCGAATTAACCTTTTCTTTCAGTCCTGCAAGGTTCCTTCAGTACTTAAATTTCTTTATAGTATTAAGATGCCCATAATTGACTGCATAATGAATTTTTAAAAATTCTTTATTTTACAATAATAATACCAAATAGCTTGAACGGTAAGTTCAGCGTGGGACGCATATGCTCCACGCAGTAGAGAACGTGTTAAACAATACTTATTCAAAAGCGCTAGTTTTTGGATTTGGCTCCATTATAGTTTCGTCTTAAAGTCAATGAAATAATTTGTCATTAAAATTATATTTACTTCTTCTAAAAACCATAAAAACATAGATGCTAAAGAATGGTTAACGTACTCATTCTCTTTTTCTTTATTAATAAATATATAATAGGTAAATATTAATATCATTTAACATGAAAATACACACACACAAACACACACACGCACACGCAGACGCACACGCACGCGTACACACACACACACACACACACGGCTGGACCCACGTAGGTACATTCTAGAAAGTTGTCAGTTTTTATTGAGATGCCGTAAATAGCAATACGTGTACTTTAAAATGAGTGACCTTACGAACAAAGAGAAGGTGTATTTCATCGAGTGCTTTTATTCTAGAGGTAAAAACTATACTGAAGCGTATAGAGGTTTTCGTATGAAGTTTGGAAGTAAAAGAGTAGTCCGTCAAAACACTCTTAGAAGGTAAGAATGACAAAAATTATATTTGACTTTATCGCATGACCGCATTTTTTAATAGAGTTTTCAAATTTTTTTTTACTTCTTTCTCAGAGTAATTGATAACTTTATCAATTATTATACTCTTGACGATCGTCATTATGATCTTCCTGGTCCTTCATACACGGTTACAACAGAAGATAAGGTTGCCGAGGTTAAAGAAGGTTTCAAAAATAATCCAACGGATTCAATAAGAAAAGCTGCAGCAGCTTTAAAACTGAATCAAGAGACACTAAGATAAATAATAAAAAATTTCATTAAGTTACATTCTTACAAAATTTTTTCCTTCCGCTAAGAAACTTGGATTAGATAGAAACTATTATTTTATGCAAGATGGTGCTATGCCGCATAGAAATCAAAAGGTATTTAAAGCTATTTACAAAGTTTATGGTGAACGCGTCATCGGTTTAAGATATTCCAAGTTTGCACACGCAAGTATAGAATTGTCCCCTTATTCACCGGACTTGAACCCGTGTGATTTCTTCTTATGGGGCTAACTGAAAGTTTACTGTTATGCGGAAAAACCCAAGACCAAAGATGATTTGAGAAAAGCTATTAGAAAAGGAATTTCTAGTATTTCTTCATCTAAAATTGAACAAGTTTTTCATCGTTTCAAAAAACGGTTTGATTATTGTGCAAGTTCGGATGGGAATCACTTCACAAAAAGATATACCATTAATAGTTATTCCCTAGCCAGGTTTTATCTTTTTTTTAAAAACGTAAAATGTGTCTGTTGAAAATGTTCGATTAAACTGAAACCTATTTCAAATAAAAATGACCACTTCACTGATTTAATATTAGGTGTAGTAAAAAGAAGTCCATTATTTTTGCTTTAAATTGAAGGTTTTATTTAGCATAGATAGAATAATACGATTTAGGTCAAATATGCACCGTTTTGTTTGATAACTTGTTGCCATTTTGGAGGTAATTTCATAATGCCTCCCTCGTAGAAACCCTTGTCCCTATTGTCAAAAAACTAGGACAGTCGATTTTCACTATCTTCTCTTGAGGCGAATTTTTCACCTGCAAAATCATTCGTCATAGACAGGAACAGGTGGTAATCACTTGGTGCCAAGTCCGGAACTATAAGGTGGATGCATAAGAACTTCCCAATGAAGCTCCCGGAGCTTCTGGCGAGTCACTATCAATGTATGCGGCCTGGCGTTGTCCTGATGGAACACAATTCCTCTCCTATTGGCCAAAGCTGGTCGCTTCTGGGCGATTGCTTCTTTCAGACAGTCCAATTATTGACAGTACAGGTCCGAATTAAGAGTTCGGCCGTAGGGGAGCAGCTCATAGTAGATGATTCCCTGCCAGTCCCACCATACACACAGCAAAACCTTCCTGACTGTCAATTCTGGCTTGGTCACCGTTTGCGCCGGCTCACCGCGATTTGACCACGACCGTTGTCGCTTGACGTTGTCGTAAGTGACTCACTTTTTATCACCAGTCACCATCCGCTTCAGAAATGGATCGATATTGTTGCGATTCAGCAGCGATTCGCAGATGGAAATTCGGTCCATGAGGTTTCTTTGCGATAACTCGTGTGGCACCCATACATCGAACTTCTTTTTGTATCCAGCCTTATTTAAGTGGTTCCAAACGGATTTTGTGCAATGTTTAGCTCCTGGGCAATCGAAACAGTGCTTACGTGACGGTCGGACTCGACGATTTCCATTATTTTATCGACATTTTCGACAATTGGCCTTTCAGAGCGTGGTGCATCTTTGACGTCAAAATTACCGGAACGGAATCGACGAAATCAAAATTGCGCGTAATTGGCTGTTACAGTATCAGGACCATAAACACTATTCACATTTTTAGCTGCCTGGTTTGCGTTTTCGCCTTTATCGAAGAAAATCTGTAAAATATGGCGTATTTTCTCTTTGTTCGTGTCCATCTTTAACGCGTGCTAAAAAAATACTGAGTCAAGCAATCATAAAACTGTATCAGAAGCTTTTTTAGTACGAAATCTTATCGTTCTAACGCCATCTAGTGTAACCCGATCGCACTTTTACAACGGGAGATACAGACTACTAAAGCCATCTATTGGCAAAATAATGGATTACTTTTTACTACACCTAATATGTATTTTTATTATTTTTTTCCCTGCACTCATTTCAAAATTATGTTATTACTTTAGGCAACTTCCCATTTGTCACCCTATATATATACACGCATACAGGGTAGGTTATTTTTACTTATAAACAAGATTTCCTCTCCGCAAAAACAAGATAGAAAAAAAAATTTTGAAGAAAAGTTGTAAAGTTAGACGAAGGTTAAGTAACAGTAACTTTGAACTTAACCTAAAACGTGACATCCAAGGTCATTAGAAGGTCAACTTCAAAAATTCAAGTAGAAACGTCTATTTTTGAACCTAATAATAGAAATAGTGGGAAATTTTACTTCAAGATGTAATCTATTATATTCTTTTTCTTTGCTCTAGAAGTTGACCTTAAAAACGAGAAGTTCCTCATATTCTGTTAAGATTAAATTGTATAGAAAAACGTTCTGAATAATATTTATTGAATTTCTTTTTGATTATCTACTATTATTAGGGTTAAACTTGACCTTGAAGGTCTATTCTAAGTCAAATTAAATTTAAAATAAATTTACTAAATATTATCTATTTTTGGGATGTCAGATAAGATCCTGATTTTAAGGACAATGTCATTGAATGCTCAACATCAAGGTCATTTTAATCATGAAAACTGACAATCACTCTGGAAAAATTTAATTTTTTACTAAAACTAAAGCATCAAAAACTTTTTACAATATTTTAACTATTTCTAAACTGTCTACTGTCATTAAGGTATTTATAAAAAAAAATGAAGTTAGTAATACGTGGGTCGGGTGAAAAGTTTCCAGCCTGACCTAGTGATGGCTCCAGCAAGTCAAGTGTTTGGCTTGTAATTTGTAGCCCAACATCTTACTAGCTTATATATAAATTTTCAGATTAATTGCTCTGTTAGTGTAAATTTGAGAGCTGATTGAACAGAACGCCTCAATTGCTTATGTGAAAATGGAAAAATTAGAGAAGCGTGTGGTTGTCAAATACTTCTATTTAAAAGGCCTAACACATAACACATAACTGTTAAATATGATGAACAAGTGTTTTTCATATTCAACAGTTTAACAGTGGGTTTCTGAATTTAAGGAAGGTCCACACCAGAAATGATTGAAAAAATTCATAAAATAGTAATGGAAGATCACAGATTATAAGTGAAGGAAATAGCTAAGGCTACTAAAATGTCAACTGAACATGTACGCAATATTTTACATGAACATTTGAGGACGGAGAAGTTCTGCACTAGGTGAGTGCTGCGTTTGCTAACAGTCGATCATAAATTCACCCAATAAACTGATTTCTGTCCTGGAGATCGATCATTTCGTCGATGACTAAGGGCAGCAAGTATAAATAACACTGTCATAAGTCATACCGACCCCACACAAAACCAAGGGAAATGGACTTTCGATTGAATTGGTTGAAACTCTCAGGAAATGTTCTCGACATCCTGTACAAAAGTTTCTAGGGGCACAACAAAATGATTAGTTTATGAGTTATAGAACCTAAAATTCCCAGATTTTACAGAATCCAATGATCATAAATATAACAAGTTAAAAGTAGAACTATGAGTTATCGTTACTGGTCACTGAAATATTATCATTTTCAAATGATATATACGTTATCTCTCTTTGTATTCGAAGAATTTCTCATAAAAGCGAAAGTTGGAAAATCATGAAAGATCATATAAATAAAATTCAATATTTTTAAGTACAAAATCGCGTTTGAATGTCCGATAATATATGATAACAACAATCGATTGTTTATTGATACATGTCTCGGAATTTGCCACTACATATTTCTACTACATACATTTCAAAAATTGGAAAACCCCTAGAAAAGTTGGAAAATCTACCATAAGTCGACTTTGAGTTCATGATTGTAGAAAACGCTTACAATCATCTGCAAATAACATCTCGATATGCAGCAATACATATTATGTTGTTTTCCCACTGAAAAATAACGATAGACAAGTTAAAAAAATCTGGAAAATGCTCAACCGTTCGAGTCCCAAGCAGCGCGATCGCGCTGTTGAGATTTTATGTCGAGAAAACCCATCACATTTCTAGCATTGTGGACAACTGACGATGCGTTACCGATTGTCCAAGTCAGAAATGCGCGCGATTTACTGAAGCAAGTGCATCACACAGCTCCTTTTAATGTTAATAGTACATTTTGCAATAGCTACATATAGTAGAATCATACTATAATAATGCAAAAATACATTACAAAATAAAAAGTACTCATTTAAAGACAGCGCGATTGCGCTGTTTGGGATTCTTTGACATTGTTTTTTCAATACACCCTGGAACTCAAACGGTTAATAAACTTACTCACTCTCTATTTTTAAATAGACAAAGACTACACGCAAGAAGACGATAATATAATCTGGGTACATGTTATATTGACATATTTCGAGACTTTTTACTGAAAAGCGATGTTTGACAAAGTATTGGAAGTGTGAATAAGTTCTCGCGAATTTTTGTAAAAATAAATCCTTTATTTAAAAAAAATAATAAAAAAACAAGTCAATTAAAGCATTGCCTATCGCTGGAGATTACTTTTCCGATCTTTCTGGCAGCATTTGAATTCCACGTCGAAAAAACGACACTTCTTCATACAAAGTGAGGTGCTAATCAGCCAGGCTATTAGTCATCGATCGAAATAAATAGTAATCAGAAGGCGAGATGTTTGGAGAGTACGATGGGTGGGGTAGGACTTCCCATTTCAGCGTTCCCAGGTATGTTTTGGCCAGTGACGCGACATGCGGCCGAGCGTTATTATGCAGAAAAATCACCTTATCGTGTCTTTGCTCATATAGCGGCTGTTTTTCTTTCAATGCTCGGCTCAAACGCATCAATTATCGTCGACAGAGATCTCCTGTGATGGTTTGGTTGGATTGGAGCAGCTCGTAATACACTACCCCCAGCTGATCCCACCAAATACACAGCATGAGCTTAAAACCGTGGATATTCCGCTTTGGCGTTGATGCTACTGCTTCGACAGGCTTAACCCATGATTTTTTACGCTTGGAATCACTGTAGTATATCCACTTTTCATCACCAGTCACAATATGATGTAAGAAACCTTTTTTTTTTGTCGTTGAAGCAGCTGTTCACACGTGACAAGACGCTGTCCGACGTCTCTCGGCTTCAGTTCGTACGGTACCCAAGATCCTTCTTTTTGTATCATTTCTAATGCTGTCAGACGTTTCGAAAATGTTGTTCGATCAACTCCTAATGATTTTGCAACATCGGATTGTATCGGACATGGATCTTCAGCAAGTAATGTTTCCAATTCTTCGTCTTGAAACTTTTTTGGTGCACCGCTGCGTTCTCTATCTTGAACATCAAAATCACCATTTTTAAATCGGTTAAACCAATATCTGCATGTTCTTTTCGACATGATCACCATAGGTTTCTACAAGAATTCTGTGTGCTTCAGCTGCAGATTTTTTCTGAATAAGATAGTGCAATAAAATTCCAAGCAAAAACGATTTATTTGGCACGAAATTTGACAGGTTTTACGCTACAAAAAGAAAATGTTCTTTATAAGTTAATGGAAAGACACGCACTGATTTTAAACATAGGTTATATAGGGTGATTCATTATGAGGTTTGGTTTTTAATCTCAAATAAAAGGCATAAAGTTGAATTCTATAGTAAAAATTTTATTGTGAGTCGAAAGAACAATCTATGACATTTACTTTTTAAAGATTATCTCATATAAATGTTGACCGCGACTACGCCATAAATGGTCCATCCTGAGGGTCCAATTTTGGACGATGCGTTCCAGCATAGCGACCGGTATCTCGCGATTGACACGAGTAATGTTGGCTTGCAAAGCGTCGATTGAAGCAAGCTTATCCCTGAAGACCAGAGACTTCGTGTAACCCTAAAAAAAATAATCTAAAGGTGTGATATCACACGATCTAGGCGGCCAATTTACTGGTCCAAAACGTGAAATCAGGTTCTTACCAAAATGATTTCTCAATAAGTCCATTGTTTCTCTCGCTGTATACGAAGTAGTGCCGTATTGTTGAAACCAAAGTTCACCGATACCACGGGCATCAATTTCAGGTAGCAAAAAATCCGTTATCATGGTGCGATAGCGGTCGCCATTGACGGTTACATTCTGACCGGACTCATTTTGAAAGAAATATGGACCGATGATTCCACCAACCCATAAACCACACCGAACTGTGCATTTCTGTGGCTTTAGTGGTAGCTGTTGAAGCTCTTTAGGTTGTTCATCAGCCCAAATACGGCAATTCTGCTTATTGACGTATCCATTGAGCCAAAAATGCGCCTTATCGCTGAACAAAATTTCGCGATAAAACAGCGGATTTTCATTGAGCTGATTCAGAGCCCATTTACCAAAAACACGACGCAAACCTAAGTCGCCCAGCTTCAATTCTTGCACGAGTTGAAGTTTGTATGCCTTAAAACCAAGATCTTTACGTACTCGTAAAATACGCCAAGTTGTTGCGTACGACAAACCAAGCTGTTGAGAACGACGCCGAATTGATTCGTCACGGTCTTCAGCCACACTCTCAGCTACAACCGCTATATTCTCTTTACTACGTGCTGGATGAGGTCTAATTGGTCGAGTATCATCCAATAATGTATGCTGGGTTTCAAATTTGCGGATGGTATTGGCTATAGTGGTTTCGGTAGATCGACGATGCACACCATAAGTTGCTCTAAGAGCACGAAAAACATTTCTCACAGAACGCTGATTTTCGTAATACAGCTGAACAATTTGGATACGTCGTTGCGGTGTGAGTCTTTCCGTGATGATTTGTCAAACAATACTGAATAAAAATTACATTACAGTTTGACCGGAGTCACGCGTGATCTTTAAAAAAAAGCCTATTGAAAATCAAACCTCATAATTAATCACCCTTTATATGTACGTCAAGGCGAGCGCGCCTGCGCGTAATGCGCGCGCCTTGTATACTGCTATAGCATCAAGTATAGCATATTGCCAGTTTACTTTTTCATAACCTCGTCGTTTGTCGTTTTTAATAAAAGTTTATTTAATATACATAGATTTGAAAGGGTATAATGTTAAATATTCTGATTCATGTATAAAATTGATTAATCTTTTAATAAAGAAGACATTAGTTTAGTAGTTGTTAAAATAAATAATGTTATTATTCTAAACTGAAAAAGCATCAACCATAAGTGAATGTGATTATTGTAATTAAACTTGTTTTTTTAATAATAATTAAATTTTAATATTTTTAAAAACAATTCTGAACTTAAAAGGCATTAACCATAAGTAAATGTGATTATTGTAATAAAACTTGTTTTATTAATAATAATTCAATTTTAATATTTTTTCAAACAATAATAAAATAAAATTAGTTTAAAGGCATCGACTAGAAGTGAATTTGATTATTGTAATAAAACTTGTTTCCTTAATAATAATTTAATTTTAATATTTTTTTTAAACAATAATAAATATTTAATAATTCAATTTTAATAATTTTTAAAACAATAATAAAATAAAATTAGTTTAAAGGCATAAATCATAAGTGAATGTGATTATTGTAATAAAACTTGTTTCCTTAATAATAATTCAATTTTAACACATTGCGTACGGGAGACGAGATATCTTGTCTTTAGCAATTCGAACGTTGTGGCCGGGAGACGGAATATCTCGTTTTCAGGTTTCTTCGACTCAATCGGCGCCCAAAAATGTGCGGGCCCTGTGAGCCCGTCGCGCGAACAGAGCGCCGTACGCGATGTGTTTATATTTTTTAAAACAATAATAAAATAAAATCAGTTTAAAAGCATCGACTATAAGGGAATGTGATTAATAGATATTTAATAAAATATGAACCATAAGTGAATGTGCTAGGAAGAATTCCGAAAGAATAATAGAAGTAGTTTTAGTTTGATTTTAAATTTCCTTCTGTTTCTTCATAGTAAATAATAAAATACAGCAATCTGTCCCATAGATTCTATGGTGAAGGTAAGAAGTATGACTAAAAACAATGTACTAGGTGACAAGTGATAAAAACGGTAACAAGTGATGATAAATTACTGGCTCGAATCAGATACCGAAAACAAATGTGTAGTACAGAAACTAAAAGGAATTTTGTTCTTATTACCAATTGAACTTTTAAAAAAGTGTTAAACAAAGTTTAATAAGAAAAACTGAAGTTATTAACAATAAATGCTGAATGATGGATTAATATAAAATGTATGAATGTGTAATTTTCAGGTTGCTGTATTAATAACTCTAAAACGATGAAGACAACATTTATTATTTATAAGTGAAATTGTAAAAATGTATATTTTGTGAATATGGTAACAGCTACTAGAGGTTGGATTTAAAATGCCTCGGATTCTACTAAAGAACAAATGGCAAGAATAGTCTGCAACTGAAATTCTGTTGCATATGTAAATGTTACATTCGAAGATTTATATAATAAATTAAATCAAATTATTTAAGCTGGTCACAGAAAAAATGTACTAGGATCTAAATTGGAATATATACAGCAATTATTAATTATTATTAGAACATACAAAAGATGCCGCTAATCAATCTTGGAAGGCTTTGATTTTAGAAGATTGTTTATTATTTAGAAACGTTGGAAAGTAAACAGCAAGAAAGTAAACTAAAAATCTTGGAGAAGTTAAATTGTGGGTTGAACTAATTAATTTATTAGAAGATACGGCACAGTACCAAAATGTTATAAAAGAGTTATTACAACAAATGTGCAAGACAAATGAGAAATTATTGGAAAGGTACAACTTTTGGAAAAGTCGATTAGGTGAAACTGAAAAAGAAACACAAACTTTACATAATATAATAAAAGAAAAACAAAATGAATCACAAGAATTAGAAATAAAGTACGTGAAAGTTCACCAAATTTTACAAAATATAACAGGTAAATTTAATAAAACAAGAAATAAATGAATAGATATAATGCAACAATCTGAAAAAGAAAAACATGAATTTATGAATAAAATTGGAGATCAAAAAATTATTTAATGGAATTTACAAATCTTGTTGGCTTGCAGTATTAATATTTATTAATTTCCATCATCGACTCCACAGGATATGAATAAAAAAGATTTAAAAAATGAATTATTTGATAATTTAATTTTAATAATTTTTAAAACAATAATAAAATAACAGTAATTTAAAGGCATAAACCATAAGTGAATGTGATTATTGTAATAAAACTTGTTTTCTTAAATAATAATTCAATTTTAATATTTTTTAAAATAATAAAATAAAATTAGTTTGAAGGCATCAACCATAAGTGAATATGATTAATAGATATTTAATAAAATATCAACGGTAAGTAGGGTCGGCCTACCTCCGTGGATACTAGGCGCACTTAATGCACGAATCTCTGTAAAATATAAAATAGCGATTTATTGCGTAGATTTGTATACACACTGTATTACCAATATGTATCTAGCATTAAGTAACTCATATTAAAATTTCTTTATTTATATATATATATTCGACTATTTTATTTATTTCTCCTCACCACGTCCACTTGTGTCCACACAAAGAACAAAGTCAACGTCCCTTATAAAACGTACGTTGCAAAGATAAATACAAGAACTACACTATTAACAAACAAATTACTCAAAATCAGTAGTAGATGCTACATAAAATAATTTGACCTCACGGTAGTTTCCGTTTTATATACATTACTTTTTAAATATACGAGGTCTGGCTATTAAATAACGAGACTGGTTACGAAAAAGGGTTTTATTATAAAAATTATTCTAAATTCGAATGCTCCCCTTCCCTCGCCACACACCTTTCCATACATTTTTTCCATTGATCGAAGCAGTGCTGGAAGTCTTCTTTGATGAGGGCCTTCAGGAGCTCTGCCGTTTTTTGCTTTACCGCTTCCATCGACTCAAATCGGGTCCCTTTCAAAGCAAATTTTATGTTCGGAAACAAAAAAAAGTTGCACGGTGCCAAATCTGGCGAGTACGGCGCGTGTTCGAGCACTGGAGTGTGCTTACCGGCCAAATACTGCTTCACAGATAGCGCGTTATGGGCAGGTGCGTTGTCCTCGTGCAAGATCCACAAGTTGTTCTTCCACAACTCGAACCGTTTCTTACGAACTCGTTCTCGCAGTGTTGCCAAAACTGACAAATAGTAAGTCTAGTTGACAGTCTGACCCTCTGGAACCCATTCAGTCATCACGATACCGTTAATGTCGAAAAAAACGATCAACATTGCCTTGAATTTTGATTTGGACATCCTTGCTTTTTTGATTCTGGGCGATTCAGGCGTTTTCCAATGCATCGATTGCCGCTTTGTTTCAACATCGTATTGAAAAATCCACGTTTCGTCGCAAGTAATAATGTTTTTCATCAGTCCGGAATCTTTTTTTAACCTTTCAAGGAAATCTGAGCAGACCTGTTGACGCAAGAGCTTTTGGTCAGGAGTCAGGTTTTTTGGCACCAACTTCGCACAGACTTTTGTCATGTGTAATTCCTCGTGTAAAATTTGTCTGACCGTTTCTTTATCGGCGTTTACAGCCTCGGCAATCATCCGGATGCTGATTCGACGATCTGCACGCACAATTTGGTTGATTTTGGTCACTGTTTCCGGAGTTGAAACAGTGACAGGGCGACCTGGGCGTTGGTCATCTTCAGTGCTCACTCGGCCCTCACTGAAGCGCTTACACCACTCAAAAACACGCGCACGAGATAGAGAATTGTCCCCATAGGCCTCTTGCAACAATTTACAGCACTCAGTTGGAGTTTATTTCAATTTAACGAGAAACTTAAGATTGATACGTTGCTCCTGTTTTTCGTCACACATGGTTTTCAGCACGAGAAAAAAACACGTTCGTTTCAAACCGCTACTGCACAAATACAATAATAGTGACGAGAACGTGTTTTGGTACGTGCATAGACAAGATATCTAGATACCCAACGCACTACTCGTTTTTTCCCCCACCCCTCTACGGCGCCCTCTAGGCGCGCAGTCTCGTTATTTAATAGCCAGACCTCGTGTACTTGACGGACCCGTCGTCATATAATTTATTGGTAAAACAATCAAATAATAATTTTTAAGGTAAGTGTTAATTAATTTATAAAATGTTATAAAATTCCAATTTTTAAAAAAAGTCAAATATATAAAATATATCTTTACTTTGTTTCCTATAATCTTACGCTTCTAACCATTTATTTCGAAACGAACGATTTTCAAATTTTTTAATCCGGTATTAATTGATGTCAATGTTTAAAATACAAATTATGCAAGTATAGAAATAAAATAGAAATTATGCTAAAAAAAGAACTTAAATTTAATGTATTAAAGAATGTATGAAGAAATAAATTATCTTTTAATAATACATGACAAAATCATGGACGGCTCGAATCATAATTATGGAATGATAATTATTTATATAGCTACACAACTATAAAAATAAAAAGTTTTAGCTTTATCCTTTTTATAACAAACACATTCTTTTATTGTAATAATGTCTAACAGCCGCCTCTCTCTGTACGATATACCGCATTTTACGAACTGGTTACACATCATAAATTACATTACGACGGGTCCGTCAAGTATATAACACATCGTTTAATAAGTCCCGAGACTAACAACGAAAACAACATTTTTTTTCAAAAATCATTTTTATTCATCAATATAATCTCCTTTTGGAGTGATACAATCTTTCCAACGCCTTTCCAACATTTCTATACCATGTTTATAGAAGGATTTATCCTTTGCTTCAAAATAGGCTTCAGTTTTGGCAATGACCTCCTCATTCGAGCCAAATTTTTTTCCCTGGAGCATTTTTTTGAGATCAGCAAAGAGCCAGTAGTCGCTGGGGGCTAAATCTGGCGAATACGGGGGGTGAGGAAACAAATCAAAGCACAATTCGTTCAATTTTGCCATTGTTTTCATGGACTTGGTGCATTATCTTGGTGAAAAAGGATTTTTTTCTTCTTCATGTGCGGTCGTTTTGCTGTGATCTCCTCCTTCAAACGTACCAACAAGTCAATATAATAATCACTGTTGATCGATTTACCTTTTTCCAGGTAGTCAATGAAAATCACGCCATGTGAATCCCAAAAAACAGACGCCATGACTTTGCCAGCAGACTGCTGCGTTTTTGGACGCTTCGGGCGGCTTTCACCAGCCATGCGCCACTCAGATGATTGCCGATTCGACTCCGGAGTGAAATGATGTATCCATGTTTCATCCATGGTCACGTATCGACGCAGAAAATCCTTTTTATTGCGAGTAAATAGCTATAAACAGCTCTCTGAATCAACGACTCGTTGCTGTTTTTGTTCCACTGAAAGCAATCGCGGCACCCACTTGGAAAAAACCTTTTTCATGCTCAATTTTTCATGAAGGATTGTAAATACGCTTCCAGATGATATTTGTGTCATTTATGCAATCTCACGGACCTTCACTTTGCGATTTTTCATTACAATTTTTAACACTTCACTCACATTTTCCTGTGTAACGGCTTCCAATGGCCTACCCGAACGTTCCGCATCGTTTGTGTCCGTACGACCACGTTTAAACTCAGCATACCAACGACAAATCGTTGGTTTGGATGGAGAAGAGTCCGGGTAATGTTTTTCAAGCCATTGCTGGGCTTCTACGGTGTTTTTACCCATTAAAAAACAATGTTTTATCAACACGCGAAACTCGCTTTTTTCCATTTTTCAAACAAATTACAAAGTGACTTTACTCTAACCTCGATAACTCTGCTGTCTGTGATCCGATCGACGTGAAATTTTTACACGTTTCATGTAAAGGTTCGCACTCTATGGAAACGTGGCCACTTTGGTACTACTACCACCATCTCTGGGTTAGTCTCGGGACTTATTGAACGATGTGTTATTTAAATAGTAACGTATATAAAACGGAACTACCGTGAGGTCAAATTATTTTATGTAGCATCTACTACTGATTCTGAATAATTTGTTTGTTAACAGTGTAGTTTTTGTATTTATCTTTATAATTTATGATTCAGACATTAATTTTTTAAGTCTACCATAAATTTTTTATTGTATTTTTTTTAATGCAAACTCAACATCTACATATATCTATTAATTATTTATCAGCTATAGATTTAATTATTGATAAGTTGCATGGACTTTTTGTCTGAATATGTTTTTAGTAAATGAAATATTGTTTAGGTAGTAAATTCATTACACACGTTAATTTTTGTATCTGAAGAAAAAGCAAATCCAAATACTTAAAAATTTTTTTTTACATATTTCACAGCCTTCTTTAGCTGAAATTTTAATTTTGGTAATCGAAACATTTCATTAATTAATGAATAATGAAATAACACAAATATGCAAAAAATAAAAAGCAATTTTAAAAACCTGGTCAAACTAAAAGTGTGCAAATTTTTTATCTACAAATTATATGTTTAGAAAATGTAAAAATAATGATTTTAAAATGGGATATAAAACAACTGCTACTTGCCACCATTCTACCATCTAAGAAAGGTTTTTTTTTTGAGGAGATAAGTTTATACAATGTAGCGGTATTTTAAATCTATCTCTTTCTACTATACTATTTTGAGTATGAATGCAATATATTCTCATATCAGAATACAGACAGACATTACGTTCTTTTACATGTAAAGCAGAATAAACAGCTGTCAATAATATTTTTTGTAATATTCAACAAGTGATTATTATTATCAAGTTATTGTATTCTCATGCACAATAATGACTCAATGAAATAGCTGACACGCATTTAAATGTATCTGATAAATCAAACTGAACAATTTTGTCAGATGATTCACTCATCATTTCCGACGCTCAGAATTTCCAAAGTATATCCATTTTTCATCATCTGTCACGATTAGATGGAGAAATAACGTTCTTTTGTATCTGTCGATCAGCATTCCACAAGTAGTTTTTTGATTTTCTTGCTGTTTTTCATTTAGTTCATGCATAACCCATTTTCCCACTTTCTGAATCTTTCCCATGGCTTTCCAACGAATGGAAACGGCTTTCTGCGTCACATTCAGTAGATCTACGACATCTTGTTAAGTTCGAGTATTATCTACGAGGTGTGGCAGAAAAGTAATGAGACTAGCAGCACTGCAAGCGATCTGGTAAAGCTGCGCTGTTGCCAGATCGCTTGCACGTGTATCAATACCCTTCCATGGCTCAGTGCAAGTTTCAACCCCTTCCCTTAATTGCGTGATTTTTGTGACTGCTATTAGTAAAGTTGTATTTTGATTGTGCGTCACGCAAAATGGAAAACTCATGACAACGCCCCATGTCACACTGCCCTCTCCGTCACAGAACTTATGACCTAAAAAGGCATTGATGTGGTTCCCCAGTCCTCCTATTCACCTGACCTCAGCCCCTGTGACTTTTTCTTTTTTCTTAAACTGTAAAATGTCCTCAAAGGACGTCATTTCGGGACTTCAAAAAACATCTGAAAGAGTGTAACGGACATGCTGAAGACCATACCGGTTGAAGACTTCCAGCGCTGCTACCAAAAGTGGGAATAACGTCTCCATCGGTGTGTAGCTGCCCAAGGGAACTACATTAGAAGAAATAACATTGACGTTTGAAAAAATTAAAACTTTAGTAAATAAAAAATCACTCTCATTATTTTTCTGCCACACCTCGTATATCCAATAAGGCTTGCAATTTGTTGTCTGCGAACTTTGTCGGTAGTTTCCCACGCTCTTCGTTTCTCACGTCAAAATCACCACTTTTAAATTGTTTGAACCACTTGAAACACTGTATTTTACCAAGAGCATGTTTACCATAAGCTTCGACAAGCGTTCGATGCTATTCTGCAGCAGTTTTTTTTAAATTATAACAGATAACAAATGCTGTCGACGAATCGTAGTTTGTAGGCATAAAACTCGACATGTTTAAGATTATAGAAAAAAAATACCGGTGCATGAAACTTAGGTTGTTGAGTGTTGAAAATTTTCATCAGTTGTTAAAGAAAGATGATGGCACTGCAGAAGCGGTCTTACGGTCCCTAAACTGATGGCTAGCACCATCTATAGAGAAATTTCGGTTTCATACTTTTACACTTGGTATTATCTTGCGATTAGCAACAAACTATTTTTTCATAACTTAATCACAAAACAGTAATTAAAGTATCTATAGGCATACATTAAGTATATCTATTAAAATTAATAGATAATTTATTTACAAGCATCCCACACTGATTAGTAATACAACTAAAAAATTGTACTGATTTTATTTCAAGTGACACAGACTTCACGTGACGTTAGAGCACATCCACGCGAGGATCGTGCACAGCCACACAAGGCTCGCGCTCGGCAACGTAAGATTCATACAACTTACGAATTTACAGTTATCATTTTTGGAAAGATTAGACAAATTATTATTACTGTCACATTATTGTAATTTAATGCACAATAATAGATCAATGAAATAGCCCACATGCATTAAAATATATCTGATAAAGCAAATTGATCAACTTCTTACTGCAAGCAATAAATTTTCATATAAGATTACACAGCGTATGCTATTTAATTAAATTATTGCTGTGCATAAAAATACAATTACATAATAATAATTACTTGCCAAATTTCGAAAAAATACAACTATTTATTCTGTTTTGCATGTAAAAAAATGAAATATCGGTCTGTATTCTGATATAAGAATATAATCACATGTTATATTCTTTACTTCAATATTAGTAGCATCTTTATGAGATAAAACAATTTTGTATTTATTTGTAGTATCTTCTTAAATTTTGTCAAATTGTAACGCATTCGACAATTTTTTTATTCTTTATTTAAAATGTATTTACCATTAGCATAAAAATTGTAATTATTAAACGTTATTAGACGACTGTATATTCTGTTTTGTTATGCATGAATCAATTTTTCTAACAAACGTTCGCGGAATATGCAGGGAGCGCCATCTATGTGATGAACCATATATGTAAGTTTTTCCTTATATATAAACTTACTTATAGTTGCATCAAACTTCCGTATGTACTGCACACATACCTAATGGACTAGCTGCAGACGTGTTTTCTTTGTCGATAGCCGTGTCAAATTTCCACGATTATGGAAATATTACATAATTTTATAGTTAAACAACGGTTGAAGGTGATTCCTTACAGAAAAGTGTTACTTCCTACAAGCTTATTTTCTCGGCTTTCGGTCATGATAATTTTTAATTAATGTTTTCACGCTGCTCCATATCCGACGACCTGTTAAGCGCTGCGTCATATTTCCAAGATTGGAAAAAAATAAGAAGTCCGGAAAAAATTATAGAATACTGTTGGCATTATGAAACTGCTATTTCTTACAGAACAACCTTTTTGATTTTCGCTCAATTTTTTTATCAAATAATTTTTTTTTATTCTCCCACCTGACAGCAGCCGGTTAGTGACTTAGCGGTAAAGTGAAACTTCGGCAAACTGACGCAATTCAGGAATCCCCTTCCGCACTCACACACTTACACTCGCGATGCCGACATAACAAATTTTTAATTTATAATCAAGTTTAATTTAGTATTCTTACGATCAAACAAAGGCAAACGAACGAAATTCGCGAATTTTCTTGTGCACACACACTTACACGCGCTGTTACAATGGTTTTACAAAAAATGAAACAAATTTAAAATCAATTATTTCTCGCTTACTATTAAGTCTTACTTTATTGTCTTACGTCGCATCTTAAGCGTTGATGAAAAAAAAAAAAAAAAAAAAAAAAAAAAAAAAAAAAAAAAATGAATTTAAACGACGCTAAGTTTAATAATCTTTGGGAGGCCGGAATGACGCATAGATACATGAAAAAATAAACTATTGAAAAACACATTTTTTTAAACAAATAATTAATAATAATTATTAAAAATAATTAATAATAATTATTGAAAATAATTAATAATTATTGAAAATAATTAATAATTATTGAAAATAAATAATAATTATTGAAAATAATTAATAATTGTTAAAAATAATTAATAATAATTATTGAAAATAATTAATAATTATTAAAAATAATTAATAATTATTAAAAATAATTAATAATTATTATAAATAATTATTATATTGTGTATATACACATATTGATCCAGGGTAATGCTAAGAGAAAATAGTTTTATCATTTTAAATACTTAAGATTTTTAATATGTTGAGGATCAAAGTGTCAATTTTACAATTTCAACCCTGGAGTCATCATCAGAGACCCAAAAAATCCCTATATATACATTTTCATTTATATACAATATTTTGTCTCAATTTTAAAAACTTTAAAAGAACAGAACATTAGAATCCCGGGCCGAAAAGATGCATATATGCGTCCAGGTCTGACTCGTAAACATTTATTCCTAGTTTGGATTTAAGTTGGGGACTTTTAGTCACTTTTTCATACAAATAATGGATTTTAAAAATTTCTAAAATCCTGTCTACTGTAAAGTAATAGAGAGAGAGAGAGAGAAAAAGAGAAATTCACTAGATGACCGTAGAATCTGGAGAAAAAAATTTACTAGTTGATTTGCAGATTCACCGAACGTACCATCTTGATCCACAATTCAATTTAATAAGAAAGAAAAAAGAAATTCATAATTATGACTATTCACAATATAATTAGCGAATCTTTCATCCTTTTGCCTCGACGAATGCTAATAACAATAATTTAATCTTTCTCTTGGCAAACAATCCGTAATTTTCCCCAATGTTGATAAACTCCTTCTAAAAATTCTCAAAAAGATGGCGAAATTTTACTTTTTAGATACTGGTACTGTATTGCACAATACCATAGCTAGATGATGACTAAATACGACCGATTCTATTAGAAATTTTATTTTTAAAAAAGAAGGAAGTCGTAGTTCTATCACTTTATTCTTGCCAAATCTATTCTGTATCTCTATCTTTATTCCTCTTCTATCTATTAATTGGCATTGATAACTCTTCTGATTCATGTAATGATTGATTTTTGATCTTCCTAAATTTTATTAATTTTCCCTCCATTAAGAGACGTCTGCAGCTACAACGTTCCAGGCGCTAGTTTCGAAATTTTCACTTACACATACGCACAAATGGCGCTATTCGTCGTTTACATGTTAACCCCTTACATTCTTTTTACATCTAGGAAAGTGGAGAATACTCTAAATATCTTGGATAGAACGAAGTTGCAAAATACTTTTTCAATATTCAAGATTTACGGAAAAATGAGATCAGTTCCAAGATATACGGGAAGACTCTATGACACCTAACGGGTTAGACCAGCTGCGATCATAGATGTAATGAGATGCGGTTAATACCTTCGCACATCCTATCGTAAAAAACTGAATGTAAATAAAAATTTCTCGAAGAAAAATAAAAAGAGACACGAGAATGAAAAAGCAGCAACATCAGAAGTATCGCCATCAACACCATCGTAGAAAGGCTCTACTAAGGCGTAAACTAGGTACCACGAATGAAGTCAAGAGCTTCTTCGAATGAAAGAAATAAAACCACAATTCCCGCATATTTGGCACCAAATGAGACATTTTCACACAATCAAAAGTAAATGACGCCAAAACAAAATCACTAATGTATTAAAGTGATTTGTTTACCATGTATCGTTTTGAATGTCGAAATCGACAAGCACTTACTGCTCGAGCAATCTATTGACAAACATCAGGAACTTAGTTGCGCACCTAATAAGTACAAAGATGTGCCGAGGGATATCATTCTACTCTCTTGACCTGACGCCATATACCGGGCTGATCAATAAGTTTTGCGGTTCGATAAGAGAGGGTGTTGCTACCAGCCTTATTTTTTTTTTTTTATTATATTGGTACACTCTTCATATAAACGTATGTGAAGTTTCATTTCAATCTGTCAATTCATTCTTTGTTTACAAGCCATTTAGTATCGAAGAGTCACAGTATTTTTTTACAATGGGAAAAATCAAGTATCGTGCAGAGATTGAATTTTTATTTTTGGAAGGTTTAAAAGCAAAGGAAATTTATGAACGATTGTTGAAAGTGTATAAGGACTCTTCGCCTTCAATTAGTACAGTAGAAAGATAGGTTGCTGAATTTAAACGTTGTCGTACAAGCCTTGAAGACGATCCACGTCAAGGACGTCCAAAAACAGCAATAACACCAAAAATCGTAGAAAAAATACAGGATATCGTATTGGAAAATCGTCGAGTGACTGAAAGAGATTTAGTAGAAGCCCTAGGCATAACATTGGGCAGTGTAAGCAATATTTTGACTGAAGTATTCTGTTTCAGAAAGCTGTGTGCACAATGGATGCCGTATTCGCTAACAATGGAACAAAAACACATTTGAATGCGACTTTCTCAGCAACACTTAGAGCGTCTTCGAAAGGATAAAGTTGATTCTGGGCGTCGATTCATCACTATGGATGAGACTTGGATCTATCACAATGATCCTAAATCAAAGCAAGAGGCTAAAGAGTGGTGTGAACCTGGTTCTTCGGTTCCGAAACGAGTTTGTGTCCAGAAATCGGCGAAGAAGGTGTTAGCATCAATTTTTTGGGATGCGAAAGAAATTTTGTTTGTGGATTACTTGCAAACTGGTAAAACAATAAATCCTGAGTATTATTGTAACCTTTTAGATCAGCTAAAGAAAAAATTTCGCGAAAAAAGACCCGGTTTGCAGAAGAAAAAAATCCTTTTTCATCAGGACAATGCACCGTGTCACAAGAGCATTTTGACAATGGCTGAAATTCATGAATTAAAGTTTGAATTGTTGGAGCATCCACCGTATTGACCAGATTTGGCCCCTAGCGACTTCCATCTATTTCCAGACCTAGAAAAATTCATGCGTGGAAAGCGTTTTTTATCAAATGATAAGATCATACTAAATATGGAAGCGTATTTTGCAGCCCTTCCAGATTCTCACTTTTGGGATGGAATTCATAAATTGGAATCTCATTGGAACAAGTGTATTGATGTTTAGGGAGACTATACTGAATAATAAAGTCTATTTTTAACCATTAAATTGTGTTTTTCTTATCGAACCACAAAACTTATTGAACAGCCTGGTATATATTTGAGTTGACCTTGCCTCATGGAATGGTATACTTGCACCGGAAGTCTTGTTTTGATCCTTGAAAACTAAATATTTGTGTTTTTAAAATTAGTATTGTTTCTTACGTAAAAAAAATAATGGATAGAAAGCAAAAGGATAGAGCTTTATGTAAACGGCCTAGTGATAAAGCAAAGAAGAGAAAATTTCGTGGTTATAGGTGATCTGATGAAGTGAATACAGACTATGCGAGTACTTCTGGTACAAAACTTCAAAAATCAAACGAATGTAGTTTTGATGTGAACTGTGAATCAAGTACGGACTACAGTTTCATACAGTTTTCCCTTATGTTTTCGACTTTGCAGACACTTGTTAAATGTAAAGTTTGGAACGAGGATATAACGTTTTCTAAATATGCAGTGTAAGGTCTTGGTTTTAAAATCAATGTTGCTTGTTCGTGCACAACTAAATATATAAATTCGTGTAACACGATTAATACTGGTTACGAAATAAACCGTCGTATTGCTTTTGTATTTCGCTTGTTGGGTATTGGCTATTCTGGTTTTGAAATATTCTATTTTCTGCTAGAGCTAGAAAAAATATATAGCAATACTTATTAGTAATCCATAGAAAACATAGCCACTGTATGAGTGTTTATGACCTGGTGACACGCAATGCTGTAAATAAGGAGAAGGCGGCACATTTAGCTGCAGGAAAGCCGCAAGATATACTAACTGTTTCCGGAGATGGTTCCTGGGCAAAAAGAGGTTTTACTTCTCTTGTAGGCATAGTCACGTTAATAGGCAGATATTCTGGAAAAGTTTAGATACAAACGTACGCTCAAGATACTGTAAAAAATGCGAGAAATGGAAAGGTAAAGAAGAAACGGCAGAATTTTCGGAGTGGTATGAGCGTCATAAACATAATTGCTCTGCAAACCATGAAGGTAGTGCTGGCAAAATAGAGGTAGATGATATCGTAGAAATGTTTATGTGATCTTAAGAAAATTACGTGTGGTATGGATTTTACATTGGCGATGGTGACTCGAAAACTTTTAGAACTTTGCTTGACGTCTCACTTTACGGTAATGATTTGATTGTGAAAAAATTAGAATGTGTTTTACACGTAAAAAAAGGAGTTTTTAAACGTGCAAACGAAGCAAAAATAGTTTTTACATAGAGAAAGAAAGCCGAAAAACTAGCTGCGTTAAAATCAGGAACTCCGGCTAAAAATGCATCGAAGGTTTTCGTCGTCCAGGTCGACAGCTTCATAGTTTCCAATGTCCGGGGATCAACCTTGAAGGTCATCTGAAGGTGTTTCCATTGGATCTTGAAGTGGACCATCAGTCATTTCAAGGTCATCCTAGATTTGACCGTAGAATGGCTTTGTAAGACATTTTCGATTTGACCTTGAAAAACCATTTCAAGGTTAAATGGGGATGACCTTGATCTTAAGGTATGATCCCTGGAGGTCAAGGTCGACCTGAGCGACAAAACGCTACTGTGCGGGATATCGCAACCTATAAAGCAGTTGACTTTTTTCTACAGATACGCTCAATGGCGCATGTACACGTGATGTGTTGGCAGCAATAATGGATTTCAGTTCCTCTAAGAGCGTTGGCTGCACAAATCGGGCCCATTGCAATGAATTTAAGCGTTGGAAAATTTAGCATAGCAGCTTCGGTAGCCTGGTTCTAAAGGCCAAATTTTGAGAGGCAAGGGGACTCATTAAAAAAGTACCTCATGGGGACATGCTTCTACTACGTCCACGTCGTTGTCCCCGGGTAACGCTAAAAGTACAGTCTGTCAAGTAAGAGCGTGGTCGTGTTAATTTATAAAAAAATTTATTTGATGAAACTTTCATATTTATACATACCATTGTACACATTACAAACAATGATGCCATTCGGTCAATAATGTGTCCAGTCACCACCGGCGTCGATAATTGCCTGGCATCTTCCAAGGCATGCTTTCTACTAATTTGACGGCGTATTCTAGTGGCAAGGATCTCCAGATCCGACGAATTTCGTAAGACAACTGCTTCAAAGTGTATGTGCGTCTTCCACAAAGCTTCCGTTTAATATATGCCCACACATTTTCAATAGGGTTTGCATCGGGCGACTGCGACGGCCAATCCAATGTAACGATGCCAGATTGAGTCTTCCACTGAGTACAGAGCTTGCTGCGGTGTTTAGGATCGTTGTCCTCCTGCAGAATCCAATCTTCATTTTTTGTGATGAACCATCGTTTGGCAGATGGCAGTAAAGCCTTTTTGTAGATTTTTATCATTTTCTCGGCATTTAGGTTGTCAGTAAAGAGGTGCAAAGTGCCGAATCCCTGCTTTGAGAAGCAGCCCCAAAGATGCACCCTTATTCCATGTTTTACGGTCCGCTGAACAAGCCTATTGGTGGAAGTGGACGAGGCTCGCGTGAGGACAGAACGTGCCCATATAGAACATTCATCAGTAAAAATGACATTTTCAAAATCTCTATCAATATTCTCATGTGCCCAAGCGAGTCGCTTTGTCACATGTTTTTCAGTCAACAGAGGCTTCTTCATTGTGTTGCGCCATTTCAGATGATGAGTACGAAGATGGGTTCAGATAGTTTCGTAGGATATATCTAAACCTTTGACCATTAATTTTGCTTGTCCTTGCCGCAGTGTTAAAGCAGGATTCCGCGAAAACAGATTCACTATTCTTTTTTCATCTTTTTTGTTCACTTTTCCTATCGAGCCACGTTCTGGTAAATCATCGACATTTTTAGCCACTTTATATCGCTGTATCCACTTCTGTACAAATGCCTTCGACTTTCTCATATATTTAGCAGCCGCTGATTGCGACATTTTGGGACCTTTCGGGTGGATGCAAAGGAACACAGCCTCGTAGCGCGACGCGTACTTAGCACTCATGGCGTTTAACGTGATTCTCTTTCAAAAGATCAACGACAACTAAATCTTTGTTGACAATGCATCAAGGAAAAAGCTTCCCTCTATTGGCTCGTGAAAGAATTAGAGCGAAATCTTCCATTACCTGTCGGTGAAGTCGACCACGCTCTTACTTGACAGACTGTAGAATAAACATTTTCAATAAAACAGATTTTTTTTAAACGTATTTATCCACAGAATTCTAATTTGCAGAACACGATGTGTATTCCTCGAAAAATTTTAATTTGGTAACGATTTTTGTAAGCATTTTTGATTTTGTTCATCACAGCGACATCTGTGACAAATCTAAAAAATATTCCGAACAAAATTTCCATATTTTTCGACACAGAATCAGAATCTACAATATAAAATTGGGGTACCCATTTCAGATTAAGTTGAAACCGCTCCATACCGGATGTTAGAGGAGAGGGGGGGGGGGGCGATTGTGGTGTCATTGCATGTCCCCTATCTAGATTAACAAATTTTCCTTTTCTACCTTTTCATATGCGTAGTTGTTGAGATATTCGCATCGATAGACTAAAAATGTCGATTACAACGCCGTCTGTCACGTATCGAAAAAAATGTTTGAGACAAAACTTTCATATTTTTTGATGCAGAATCAGAATCTGTAAAAAAAATTGGGATTTTCATACAAATTCGCGATTTGACCCTCAAATAACCTACAAATTTGATCTCAAGGTTAATGCAAAGGTCAGCGTTAGACACGGTTTCACAGCGTTGGAATATCTGATTTTTAATCGTAAAAATCGTCAACAAATTTCTGATTCATGTGACTTTTTGTTAAATGACAAAATTATTTATATTTTTTTAAATTTTAAATTTCGGCCAATCTTAGAAAGTACATTTATAATATAGTTGCAGTTAGGGCTTTATTTTTTTTTTTTTCTTATAAGTTTTTAGAATTTTAATTTTTATTTTATCTTAATTCTGCAAACGTGACGAACAGAACTAAAAATAGCTGACTATTAGCCCAATGATATTGTTGATATGATAATGGTTCTAGGGGAAAGTCATAATAATTATCGTGCTGCGGCAAGACTGTACGCAGAACGCTTTCCTAATAAAAGACATCCTGATGATAGAACAATAAGCCAGTTAACACAAAGAGCTTGTGGTGGACAGCTGGTCCGTCAACGCAGACGTCATGAATATGACGAAAATGATGTTCGTGTTGTGACTGTTCTTGCAATTATTCATCTGAACCCTCATATTAGCAGTCGCCGAGTTAAAAGAGAAATTAGTATACCTGGAAGAACCTCCTTGAGAATCCTTAAAGTCCTTAAATACCATGCCTATCACATAACTTTAATTCAAGAGTTACAGTTTCATTATTTTCAACAGCGCATTGTGTTTTGCCATTCGATATGATAGAAAATGATCCTGATTTTTTCAATTTTGTGCTTTTTTCTGATGAGGCCAAAATTCAAATGACGTGAAGCTCAATAGGCATAATTGTCATTATTGGCCCGACGAAAATCCTCACTGGCATTGAACAGTCAATCACTCAAAGATGTTGAAGCCTTATGGTATGGTGTGGAATTGTACATCGCTATTTAATTGGTCCTTACTCTTTTTAAGAAAATGTTGATAGGAATACCTATTTAGTTAATTAGAGGTCAGTAACCAGCGCTGATGGAAGATGTCGATTTAGAGACGCGACGAACAATATGGTTCCAGGACGATGGTGCAGCGGCACATTTTGCACGGATCGTACGGAATTTCTTGAATGAAAACTACAATGGTAGATGGATTGGACGAGGAGGTCCTATAAACTGGCCTGCTTGTTCACCTGATATGACATCCCCGGATTTTTTTTTATGGGGCTACATAAAAAATGTTATTTTTGAACAACAGCCTACGATAAAATTAAACATACAAGACCGCATTAGTCGAGCATGTGCTGCGATCCTAAGGCGAACTTTGCTTAACACCGTGCGCCATTTTAAAAGACGTTTGCTTTTATGCCTTGAAGTAGAGGGACGTAACTTTGAACACTTGCTTCGAGGTTAAATTAGTAATCGTATAACCAGTGAGAGGTGAGGGGACTCACTTTAAACCAGCACCCTGAATAGTGAGAGGCGAAGGGACTCACTTTAATCTAGCACCCCAAATAGTGAGAGCCAAGAGGACTCACTGTAATCCAGCACCCCAAAGGAAACAGAACTTACTACGTCCACGTCGTTGTTTCTGGCAACTGGACCTGTTTGTCCAATCCATGAACCATTGTAATTTTTATCCGAGCAATGCCACATAATCCATGTAAAATGTACTAGTGAACCATCATTCTGGCAACACAATCTTTGTCACTTGTCTAAATCGACATTTTTTATTAGTTTTAGTAACTGATCTCTAACAAACTGTCTATAGATATTTCTATTGACACTCTTATCAAAAATGTACGAACCAAATACATATCCGTTAACAATTCTACATCATACCAATAAGGCTTCAAGATTGTAGTAATTAACTGTCTTAGGCCAGTGAGGATTCTCGCTAATAAGGGTAATTATGACTATTGCTTTCTCAGCCACTTTAAGATTTAGTCTTATCAGAGAAAAAGCATAAAATTTAAATGATCAGAATCATTTTTTATCATCTCTGAAGCCTATTCGTAAAACAAAATGTGACTTCAAAACGATGAAACTTCCACTCATGAACTAAAATTATGTGATAAGCATGTATCTAAGGACTTTGAGAATTCTCAGAAAAGATCTTAATGGAATAAGGCATTGATTTAGCTACTGCTTGGTTACTGATAATATGAGGGTCTAGATAAATGATTACAATAACAGTCAAAATAGGAGTATTGTTATTGTCGTATTCGTGGTAATAACCTATTTAACCCATCTTCACCAACGGTTTAAATTATGAGTAAAGAGCTTGAATAAGCATAAAATTTGAGATTGATGGGGTGATGTTAGATCGAAGAGGGTTATTGAGTTATTAATTTATTTTTCCTACAAACCACGGTAATGCAGTGAAAATGCAAGAAACAGCTTTTTAAGATATTCGACCTTGATTTTTGACCTCATGGAGGTCTTTAAACAAAATTTTTCAAAACAAATTTGATGTAGAATTTTTTGCTCTTTCCCGTTCCGGTAAAAAAAAATAGGGGTTTACATTTGAAAAAATAAAGTTGACCTTCAACTGACCTTAAAGGTCAACTCCAAGGTCAAGCTAAAGGTCACTATTATCTGACCTCTTATGCCTTATTCAGCTTTTGTCTGATACTTTTTTCCGTATCTTGCTTAGATTCTGAGATATTTAAGTGAGGAAATTAAAATGGCACGCCCTGTATATACTAGGTTGTTCAAAAAGTTTTGAAAGCGACATCTATAGAGCAGTAGAAGAACCAAAATTATTACGCCATTTTAATATTTTATCTTTCATATAAACATACCCAAAGTTTCATTCCACTCTGTCAATTTATTGTTTGTTTACAAGCCATTTGAAGTTGACGTGTCAGTGTATTTTTTTTACAATGGAAAAAATTGAATATCGTGCAGTGATAAAATTCTTTATTTTGGAAGGTTTATCAGCAACGGAAATTTATACAAAAATGGTGAAAGTGTTAAAGGAATCTACTCCTTCATTTCCAACTGTGCATCGATGGGTTTTAGAGTTTAGACGTGGTCGAAAAAGCGTTGAAGACGATCCACGCTCAGGACGTCCAAAAAGTGCATCAACACCAGCATTCATAGCAAAAGTACAGGATATGGTTTTGGAAAATCGTCGATTGACCGAGAGAGATTTAGCAGAGGCCCTAGACATATCATTAGGCAGTGTGAGTCATATTTTAAATGAAGTTTTGGGTTTCAGAAAACTCTGTGCACAATGGGTGCCGCATTCGCTCACAATGGAACAAAAACACGTTCGAATTCGACTTTCTGAGCAACATTTGGAGCGTTTTCGAAAGGATAAAAAGGATTTTTTGCGTCGATTCATCACTATGGATGAGACTTGGGTCTACCATCATGACCCTGAATTAAAACAAGAGGCTAAAGAGTGGTGTCAACCAGGCACTTCGGCACCAAAGCGAGTTCGTGTCCAGAAATCGGCGAAGAAGGTGTTAGCGTCAGTTTTTTGGGATGCAAAAAGGATTTTGTTGGTGGATTATCTCCAAACTGGCAAAACAATAAATTCTGGATATTATTGTAACCTTTTGGACCAATTGGATAAAAAAATTAGTGAAAAAAGACCCGGTTTGCACAAGAAAAAAATCATTTTTCATCAAGACAATGCACCCGCTCACACAGCTCAAAAAACCATCACTAAAATAACCGAATTAAAGTACGAATTGTTGCAGCATCCACCTTATTCGCCTGATTTAGCTCCCTCTGACTTCTGGCTGTTTCCACACCTCAAGAAATCCCTTCGTGGGAAGCATTTTTCATCAAACGAAGAGGTTATAGCCGTCGTAGAGGAGTATTTTGCAGGCCTTGCAGAAAGTCACTTCCATGATGGGATAAACAAGTTGGAAGACCGTTGGACCAAGTGTATTGAACTTATGGGAGATTATACTGAGCAATAAAAGTGATTTCACCAACAAAAAAAAGTATCTTCATTTCCGCTTTCAAAACTTTTTGAACAACCTAGTATATACAGGGTGTTACAGAAGTCCCGGAACGGCTGTACATTTCCGAAGGTGAGGTATTTCGGAAAATGGTCAAGGTCAATCCTTAAGTACTTTCAACGAGGAATTCAATGGTAACCTTTATTTTGACCTTGACGATGTCCTTTAAGGACATTTCAAGGTCAGGTCATGTTTTTTAAAAGGGAACTCCCGTTTTTGACATTGGCAATCGAAAGAGCGGGAAATTTTAAGTTCAAATATGTACTTAGGTCATAAGGGCACGTTGACCTTGAAAGTCAGCCAGGGTCATTTAAACATGAACAATGTCTAGTTATCTTTTGACATAAGAACTTCCCAATTTTTTTTAACCGATCCATTAAAATTAGCAAGGTTTATGAAGTGTTGACTGTAGGCGTGACCTTGACGATATCCTTCGAATTCCTTTAAGGTTATTTCAAGCTCTACTCATTTTTTAATAAAAATTCCTTTTTTTGACATTGGCAATCGAAAGAGCGGAAAATTTTGCGTTTTAATATGAACTCAGGTCAAAATTTGAATGACAAAAGTGAATAAGTGCACAAATCTGATTTTATCGTTATATTTCATACGTTGTGTATGTTGAAAGAAACTAGTTTTTATATGTATTTATATTTTAAGAAACGAAAATTCCTACGATCGTATATGTACCAGAGTATACACGTATTCAGAAATGTATATAAAAGCCTGTATACTTAAGAGTACTTCTTAAATTTTCAATAAATCAAAATTTACTTGAAAAAATTAATAAATTTTCAAATGTAATAAATTATACATAAATATGTGGAGGCACACTCTATCCGGGAGGTGCTCCTATCGTGCGTCTCACGACGAAAACAAACATTACAACCGAGAGAGGGCAGTTAGACACTCAGAGTCGACAGCGCTGAGATAAGAGAGCACTCTCTCTCTCTGCTACGGACCGCGCTCGTGAACGGGCAAGTATTTTCCCGCTCCGAACAAAACCTCATTACACTAAGCACGTGCCGGCGCTATAATCTGTCGCGATCTCAAATTGACTGTGATTAATAAAGTATAAAAATATTCGTGCAAGTGAGTGGAGATTTATTTGCTCTTCCTTTCCCGCGCTCCCTTGTTAACCAAAAATATTAATACATAAAAATATACAAAGCTGTTTGCAATAATTAGTTTCAATACATATATTTGTATTAACTTTCGTACACTTATATGAACTTTTGTACACTTTTGTACACTTGTGTACTCTTATGTACATTTTTGTATGTTTTCAAATTTCTACCGAGGTCTGAAGCCTCTTATTTTATTTTGTTTTCTAATTTTGTTTACTCAAGTAAATTAAATAATAATGAATATCTTAAACAATTAAAATTAATAAAGATAATATTAAAAAATTATGCTTATAAAAGTTGTTATAAAAAATGAAGTTTACCTCTTTTTTGAGTTTAGGATTTGAAATCGATATTTTTAGATGTTGTACTTCAGCTTGCAGTACCAGCAGTAATACTTTTTCTATTATGTTACTTATTTCAGGAGTACAGACACTCAAACAGTCTTCTAATAAGCCTATAAATAGCTTCGAAAAAATTAATGTATTATTAGTTAAAGAAATTATCTTGTCACTTATAATATAAGATTTTGGTACTGAAATCCCAAGATCATCTAATTCAGAAAGTACTTTATATAAATTTTTGGGAGCTTCAAAGTTACTTTGCCTCCAAGTATCTTCAATGGCTCGAACTTTTGTAGACTCAATATATTTTTCACCAATATCTTGTAAAGCCTTACTTAAAGGAATTCTTAAATGACCATTCAACTGATTTCGAAAATCTATTCCCATTTGAGCTAACTGTATAAAAATAATTTTTTAAAACTTTTGAAATCAAATTAACTCTTATTAATTTATTACAATTATAACAAATACTATACTTGTTCACACTGGTCATGTATTGTAGAAATACATTCTACTATGGTGTTCAAAGAAACTTGAGGTACCAAAATTTGCTTTATGAAATGCAAAGTGAAATTTTTTAGTTCATTGTTGCACCATATTACGAGAGCTATAAGGTATAGTAAAATAATATAATTATTGGATTTTTATAAATAACAGATATAAATTTATTTTCACCTGAACTGCAGTTTGTAGAATATGAAAAAATTTTATAAAATTCTTGAGATATTTCAATGATATTTCTAAATGCTATTACACTTAATAGTTTAATATAAGGTATAGTTGCTCCTTCCTTTTTTACTCTTTTCAATCGCAACTTAAATACTGCACTGCATAATTTGAGATATAATTGACATGCTTGAGTACTACAATCAAGTTGTATAAGGAGCTTCACAGCTTTTCTTACAGTTCTTAAGTCACCTCCATGCAATGATTTAATTTCTATACTAGATTCCAATTCTGTTATAAGAATGTTCACAAGATATGTTGCTCTACTCGTGAATTCAATTTTCATTTTTCTTAACAAGAAATTCTCTCGCCTATTTCTTATAAAATTTTTTGCCTTTTCTAATAAATTGTAAGCTTCTTCGAAATAACGTTGAGCAATATATGAATCTAGATCTTCTGTAACTTCTAATATCCACTCTGGAAGAATTTCATTCAGATCTGCTTCATTTTCAACTTCATTTCCTTGAGTAAAATAATATTAATAAGTTTCAGAATGAAATTTCCATATTTATACATGTAAAAAAGTGATTCATAAACAAACCCATAACATCAGATTCTAAAGATAATGACCGAGAACTAGGAGTAAATAATTGTTTAGGTGATGATTCTATATTTGTCAATTTTTGTATTTCTTGGAAAATCTTTAATTTTTTGGCTTGATCACATTTTTCTAACCACTCTTTCTTTAAAAATATTAAAAAACTTTAAAACAATAATAATGTGTAATAGGGGTACATTATTTTTAAATTTTACCTTACTAGTAATAGTGGCACACTGAAAAACCCTAGTTTCTGGAAAAACTAGCAATTTAAAAGCAAGTTTTACGGATCCAAGATCTTTAACGTTGACAATAGCTAAGCTTTGTAAATCATAGACAACTTGCATTCTATACCTTGGTGGTCCCCTTCTATTATGAGTAGATAACCAAGAAGCTATCATCAAGACATCATTAAATAAATAGGCATGTACTCGTTTTATAGGTGTACCCTCCACAGGATCCAATTCTAAAAGAGATCCTTCATGTAAACAAATACGGCCAGGTGTTTCTATGAGACTCTGAATCATTAAAAGTATCTATATATTTTATAATTTATCTTTATTATTAAAATAAATAATTGAAAATATTCATCAAAACTATTAATTATAAATTGAAATTATACTTTTATATTAAAAAATCAATTACAATAAAAATTTAATATTTTTGTTGAGCTAAATTATTTATTTATATCATAATTTACTTATTTAGTTGTAAATTTCAGCCACTTTTTAATAAAATAAATTTAATTTTATTATTGTAATTAAAAAATAGACTTAAAGAGGTACCAAAAAGGATTAATATTCAAAAATTTTATAATTTAGTAAACAATAAAATGTGAGTAAAAAAAATCTTAGTTAAATTTTTAAAAGATGGCATTAATTTTCAAGCAAAACAATGAGAATAATTTTTTTAAAATTTAACTAACTTTCTTTTAGAAAACTGTATTTTTATGAATTTTTATTTATATCTCAGCAATTAACATTCAAATATCAATGAAATTTTTTGTTGCATTAAAAAAAAAAGTTAAGCATCATTTTTCAATCTTGATAATGTTAATTCATTAACTAAAAATTTTATTATATAATTTAACAATAAAATAAATATTTCACAAATTTAAAAACTAGTATCAATATTTTTTTAAATTCTATCAATTTGAATTTCAATAAATTTCTTTTACTAACCATAGCACCTTCAACATTTTCAAGTAATTTTATTAATTTTTGTTTAGATTCTTCATCTTTCGATTCGAAATTTACAATTTTCGATTCAAATTCCAAGTTCTCTTCGAACAATATATTAGCATTTCTATTTGTTGCCAAAACACTTAACAAAGACCGTTGTTCACTAAGTAATTGTGATAATTGGTACATCTCACTTTCTAGATGAGAAATTTCTTTTGCAGTATCTATAAATTGTATATAATTTTGATATACATTTTGTTTCAATAAAGCAGATATATTGTCGGATAGTTCTTGAATTTTAGCTCTTTGATGTTTTAATTCATCCACACCAACACATTGTGAATTAAGATTCTTAACAACTGTATTAAAAATATAATATTTTAATTAATGCAGTTAAAACATTCTTTTTAGAAGTTATTTAGTAGTTTTATTAACCTATTAAAATATCTGCATTTATGAATAATGTACTTTTTAAAAATTTCTAATAACATAATTAATAAATTTATTAAAAATTAATTAAAAATCTTTTCATTTTCAAAAATAACAAAATTTTAAACCAAAATTTTTTAAATAAAACTCGAATTTCACTCACTTATAATACCTAATATTAATGGTAAATCAATTAAAAATACATCAGATTTTATAAAAAAAAAAAAATACATTATCTAAAATCTTTGCAAATACCATTATAAAATCAAATGAGAACAATGTATGTAGCATAAAGTTTATATTTTACTGAAAATTAACAAATATATAATGTTATTTATAAAATACAAAATGTTTATATAAATATGAAAAATCTGACAATTTTCTATCTATTTAAAGTTAATGAAGTTATAACATAACAGTTTTATCATACTAACAGTTTTCAGATTTAAAATCTTCTGTCATGAAATGTTTAGCTAAGGCTTCTGTCATCTTCCTTGAGAATTAAATTATATTTCTTCAAATTTTTTATGGAATGATAAAAAATTTTCAATAATTAGTCACTCACATAAATTAGTACAATATTATTCATATAGAAATATTACAATTATTAAATAAATGAATGATTCAATAAAATTATTATTCTGTTTAGTTTTTAAGTGATTTGACAAAAATTGTTTGAATTAACTGAATTTTAAGACAGATTTCAAAGTTTGAAAACTGAAATTCTCAAACTTTAAAACTAATATACCAAACAAAAAAAATTTTTAAAGCTAAATTTTTTTGTCAAAGCAAATATTAACTTTTTAAAAGGTTTATATCTTTAAAATGATTAGATATCCCTAAATACTTGCTAAAGTTTAAAAAAAAAATTTTTTTCATAACATTTTCCAATTATAATTTCAATTATATACTTGAAACAACTAACCCTACCCCAGCCTGCAAAGGTTGCATTCTCCGAAAAAAAAACTATGCCAGCTGATGTAACTTAAATAGCACAATTTAAAAATGAAAGTAGAAAACATTTCACACCTCTAATTTTTTTTACAAAATCCAAAAAATCAAAGTCAGCATCTCACTAAAAGTAAAATGTCGGTATTTTGATTAATAATGCACCTAAAGGCCTGATTTTTATACCAGAAAATTTCACGTTTTCTATAAAAAATTTTACATTACGCAGTTTTTTCAAAAAATTATTTATTGAAAAATATAAGCGAAAAATGAATTTTAGCGTCCTGCGCATGCACAAAAAATTTATGTATTGAAGCTCTGAGTGAAAGTCTGCTAACAATTTAAAGCGCAAAAATATATTAATTATGGTACACGAAAAATTAGATAAAATTCTTTTAAAGATTAGATTCATTGCAAATATCGGATGAATACTAAAAACAATAATTATTTTATTTTATTTTCACATGCATTTTATCAGCACAATTTACTAAAAAATGACGTTTCGGAAGATTGAAATTATGATATATCGGCAAAAAGCAATAAAACATTATAACCTACTCTTTTGACTAGACCTATATATTCTTATGTATTTCTTATGTATTTCTTTGTATATTTATTACATATTCTTATGTATTGTATCAACGCTGAATCCAAATTTGAAGTCAAAATATGGGGTTTGAGAACTCTTTGACAATAAATGTAAAGAACTATGACTTTGGATATTTTTATGGTTTTTCGAGGTTAAAAAAAAAAAAAAAAAAAAAAACAACAGATGGTACGGCAAATTCAATGTCATATTTGGATTCTACGAATCAAAATATATCGAAAACCATATTTTAAACATATTTTTTTTTTAACCCCTGGTACAGCTTTAACCCTTTCGCTACGGACGAATTCTACAGCGCGGTACTCCCGCAGAACGGGCCGCTGCGCCACAAGTGTGTACTTCCGGAAGAACTAAAGTCGCCTGCCGTACGTTCAGAACCACTGCATCTTATCCGGAGTGACTGTAGTCGCTCGTAGAAAGGAAAAGGTTATCAAATAATTAAATAACAAATAACAAAAGTGACCGCCCGTATGCAGTGAGCATCAGACGTTGGGTGACTATAGTCACCGCCCGTACGTACCGAGTGTCAGGCGATGGGTGACTATAGTCACCGCCCGTACGTACCGAGCGTCAGGCGTTGGGTGACTATAGTCACCGCCCGTAGCGAAAGGGTTAAAAAGTCCAATACTCAAAGGTCAAATTTACAACTTTGTTCTTCTAGAGGACTCTAGGGGGCTAAAAATAAATCAAATTTATTGGTTTTTTTTTTTAACTGCTCGAAAATGGTCACTTATGAAACTAAATAAAATAAAATATGATTTATTCAACTTCCGCTTTCAATTATATCTCAAGTCTGCAACGTTAATGTCCACAACCTTAAATCCACAAGTCCAAACCCACAAATTCAAAATCTGCAACTTTAGACGTTCCAAATCGGTGAGTTTTTTTTAAACGATGTTGAAAGTGGCTTTTAGTTTTATGAGTTTGGTATTTTTACGTAGATTTTGAGTTTATTTATAAAAATGCTTGTAAGTTTCAAAACTTACAAGTTCTAAATGGCAAGGGAGTCGCAGGGAATTGAGCAAAGCCATGCTTATGGAATGATTCTGACGTTAAGGTTATGTCTCTGGCATCAGTTGATGGAGGTATGGTGGAGCAGTACATAACTTCGCGCTTTACATTGGCTAGACGGGTGGTTCCCATGGCACCTCCGCTGGAACTAGTCGGCTCAGGAACAACGTCTGCACGTTCTCTCTAGTGTGGTCGTCGGGAAACGGGGCGTGAACCTTCCCAAAAACTCAGGGCGGCTAGTCACGGTTACTAGGTTGAGGTTAGGGACCGACAACCAAGCTCGGCGGCTGCGCGAGCTCCAGAGGTGATCCGACCCGAGGTACCGCCTCGAAGTACGAGTCGAAATGTATGACCGTGGTTCGATTGCCATTACCGGGACCCCGAGATGGTGCGTCTCCCGTGGGGAAGTGGGTTGCCTCTAGGAGTCTTCTGTTTTAGATCATGGCATCATCAAGAAAAAAACAAGAAGACTGAAGAGAAGCAACAGCTTTCCCTTCCCAGGCTGGCCTATAACCTCACAAGAGGTATGGGGACGCCAAAAGAGGAAGGTGCGGTTTGGCCTACTCTGTCGGGCAGTCGGCTGGACATCCCTCGCCCTAGAGGGAGAACAGCAAGCATTTCGAGCCAGACCAGCGCTAAAAGCGGTCTCAGTGGGCATACAGAGCTAGACCTCAAGCACACTTGCGAAATGTTTGAGGACATCGTGGAGGCAAACAGAGACACTGCAGATCATTGCTAACTGCGAAACTGCACGGGAAAAGAAAGGGAAGCCCAAAGTAGTCATAAAGAGACTACTCGAAGAACAGAGTAGAAGAGGAAGAACGGAACCTGCAAACCCCAGAAAGCTGGTAGCTCCAGACGGGCCGAAAAAAGAGCACCGATATCTGCTCAAAAACTAGGCAGTAAAAAAAATGTTATAGTGGAAGTCGCGTACGGGATGACGTATGCTAATATATTGGGAAAACTAAGATAAACGGTTAACCAGATACCATCAACGTTAAAATCATATACGCAAGACAGACAAAGAAAGGGAATCTGCTGCTACAAGTCGCACAAAGAGCCGATATGGAGTCTTTCATCAGCAACTTGAAGACAGCTGTTGGAAAAATGGCAAATGTTATAGAAGGGAAGGAGAAGATCGTCACCCTAGACATCTTAAACATGGACTGCTAGGAGGAGTCTGCCTAAACCAGACCATTAGCAAAGGTTTCTTTTGTCTACCAAGGGAAACGCAGAGCACTCCGCTGGTGTGACGGGTTCCAGAAGTCATTTTAGCTCTGGGCAGGGATGGACCCGATAGCTTGAGTACATCCGTGGCAAGGTCAGCTCAGAACTTGCCATTCGCCAAAGTAGCATCTGAAGAAGCACAGATGCGAGTCCAGCGTATAGATTGTCCAACCTGCAGTGTGGACTTTCGTGTTACTTCGCCGTTGCATGTTCTGTCTATTCGTCGATTCGTTACGTTTGGTAATGTATCCTACGTCCATCTCAAATTCATACCATGTGAACTTCTCATACTTATTCAATCACCACTCATGCTACCGCCACCGACCAGTTCCGCCACCTATTCCAGGCACCCGTCCGCCTTTGTCCCTCTCAAAACAGTCTCGACGAAGGCAGCAATCGCCGTCCAACTGTCCTTGTTCTGTAGCATCCGATTCATTCATCCAAGCATTCGACCAGTCCTCCGGCGTCTGTTATCGCGTTCGTATTCGCGGTTTTAACTGAGCTTTGCATAGTTCACCCGCTGTGTCCAGAAGACTCAGTGGTCTATACAAAAATGGTGATTCCAGATAACTCTTACTCTTGTGTAAAAGAACTAACAGGGCCGTTTTCTAACGCATAATAAACCTCCCGGACCGTAAGCATGCATTATACATATCCAAGAGTAGGTTTGGACGCACAAGGAAAATCTGTCAGAGAATTTTTCCTGGAATGCAGCTTGGTTCCAGCGCCTTTCTGAATTTAAGCGAAGACGTCGCTTGGAGTAGCACCGCTTCGCTGAACTCGAGGACGGCTAGGACGCAGTAGTCTGGAACCTCATCCGTCACCGAATGGTACGGGAAAAAACCATCTACCATCGCGTGCATCGTTGGTTTGTCTTTGCGCTCAGGTACACCGAAACTTCCCAGTTTTCTGGTCACGATTTTGTAACTCAGTCCCCAAGGATCCCTTACTGTTAGTAATTGCGTATGTCAGTTGCTCCCGTACTGTCTTGCAAGTGACCGATAACTCGCCGACGTTAGGGTTTCTTTTTTTTCGCGCTGCAGACCAATTCCGCACGCGATACAGTCTCACCGAATGAGACTGATTTCGTCGGTCTACCAGTAGACTGTTTTTTGTCGAGGCATCAAAACCTCGCATAAACGCATTATTAGCGACATTGACTCGTTTACTAATCAGTCGATCCACGTTGCCGTGCCTTCTGTCAAATCTTTTGGAATAGCTTCCGAAAGTCTTACTGTTTCCAGCGACACATAGTTAAAACGGTCATGGTTTTGTTCCGCGAGATTAAACCTTCTTGGTGGCAGACCCCCCCTTTGTACGTTTTGTAGCGTCCAGGTATGACACAAAACTTCAAAGACGATGTACTGGTGATTGCTGACCATGAAGTCTTCGATCACCCTTCACCGACTTATCCGCAATGACGTACTGTCCGATGTCATCGATACGTCAGGTATCGAGTGCCCCTGGTCTAATATATGTTGGCGTACGTCCGGTGTTGGCTACTACCAGTTCAAGCCTCGCGGCCATATCCAGCAGCAGTCTACCCTGTTTGTCTGCTGCTGCCATACCCCGCTCGATCGCTCTGGAGTTAAGGTCGCCTGCAACGATGAGATCACCCGGGAGATCTCTTAGGGCGTCCTCCAGCGTACCAATCTTTTCCTCGAAGACCCTCGCCGCGACGTTTGGGGACAGGTAGACACTAACGTAAGTGATAGTGCTAACCCTAACCCTGACGAAGTCCTCTCTATACAAGGAAGCTTGTACCCGTCGGCCCATCGCACCCCTCACCCAGATGGCCGAAGTGTCCGAGGCATTCGAAAACCACCCGTCGGTAGTGCGTAGGTCCCGGTACTGCTCGCTTAGTATCAGTACGCCAGCGGTACGTTCTGTCGCAATCTGGGGTAATAGCAGCTGGGCTGCTTGGCACCGATGTAGGTTTCCCTGTAGAACACCCGTCATGCGGTGAACTTTTTCATGAGGTTCTCAAGCGCAGCCCTAAAAACCCCGCATGCCCCGAAACCCGGCCTATGCGCGACTTCTTTTTGTCCCGCTGTCGATGTCGAGTATCTCCAGCCGGACAGCTGGAGTTAAGTACTCGACAGTGCCGTCTCCTCCCAGAGTCTGCTTATGCTTCTCCTGGAAGTCCCGTCTTCCAGTCACACCGCTCCTAAGTCTGAGGAGAAGCCCACCGTCTTTCGTCTTCCGACAATTCTGAATCTGCCGAGGTGCAGATTTAGGGTCGAACCCCGCCTTCAAACGTCTAAGTGCGCTCACGTAGGTCACTCCGTCGCTTGGCTTGATAAGCACTGCGCTGATGCGCGCTGCGCCCTTTCTGTTCTTATTCGTCGCGGATTTCTTCTCGTTTTTCTTTGCTGGAGCCGATTTGGCGCGTTTCGACTCCTTTTTTGTCTTCGCTACTGTCTTTCTGGAGAACTTTCTTCCAGCCTTCGTCGACTGCCACTTTTTGGTAAGCACCCGACTGTTTAGAGCTGAGTCCCGTCGCCTCCCGTTTTCTTTTCGTCTCTGTAATAGCCGAGTCACTTTTCGCCGCGGTGCCCGAGGGGAGGTGAAGGCGGTCGCATTCCCTTTGCGCGCGCTCAACTGCCTCCCGTATCACAGCCATACTGGTTTTTATGGGCTCCCCAACGTTGCTTTTTAGTATGCGCCTCCATGGCTGTAAGGGCAGTCTGTATTCGGGCCAGCTGAGCTCGATGAGCCAGTTGGGGGGGAGTCACGTCAGTTTTTGTTTGTCCTGTCGCTTTTACCTCCGCAACAGCCAGGTTACCAACTGCTGCGGTGGGGGTGCTGGGCTGCACCCTGGACTCCTCTAAGTCCATAATCATCGGAGGCGGCAATGGCAAGCCTGCTTTTCTGTTTGTGTCTGTCATTTTTTGTTAAAAGTATATGTGTAATTAGTGTGTATGATGTGGTGGTCAGGAGGCTCAGCAAGTAGTCAAATACAGCGAACCGTCCTGAATTCCCTTGAGAACTGAGCCCTTCTACAATCCGGTGACCTCGGCAGTTACTCCCCCCCCCCCCCTCGCCCTCCGCAGTAGGGTCCGATCCGAACGCCAATCGGCACTACTGCGGAGGACGAGATTTAGCATAATGCTCTACCAATGTGTGGGGAAGCCTCCCATGCTGGCTAGGCTGGGTCCGACTCTCCCCCTCCAACTTTTTGGCAGCCCAGCAGTGCCTTACTGGTTTTACAGCTGTACCCCCCAGAGTGAAAGCCTCAAGGGAATTTCTTTTTGAACGCCTTTTGGATCACCACCCGGTGAGCGCTGCATAAAGATCATTGTCTGCATCAGGCCTTACTCCAGTAGTCCATGACCCGCCAGAGGATATCCGTTTATAGGACCCCCCAGCACCACACGGTATTTGCCTGATTTATATGGCGCCCCGATCCACGTCCCACCGGATCCCAGTCGTGCAGACTTAAGCACTCGTAGTTGTGTAAGCAAGATAGTGTTTGGGCATGTTAGCAAGGTGCCACTGTCCCATGCATCATTCATGAGTCGGAGCCTTCTATCAGCCGTTCTCGTTTTCGCGCTGCTGCAAGAGCATCGACGCAACGAGAGCGTTGCTGCGTAAGCAGGCCTTGGGCCTAGAAGGATGACATTTGTTATGGGCAGGGTTTCCCTTTACCCGCAGCCAGCTTGCCCCTCCTCCTCCCTCTTCTATTAAAGGAAAGGACCCGGGCTTGAGACCGGTATTTTTTTTTTTTTTTTTTTTTTTGGGTAGGTAGGGAAAGTGCGTTATGCACCTTGCAGGGGGCTGACAGAGTGCCGGACTTTCGCCAGCTAAAAACCCTCCTAGGCCTCGTGGCTAGTAAACCACCCTGGCACCGTTGGCGGACACTTCGTCAGGGTGGAGCCACTTTTGAGGTCATAACGTCGACCCCATGGCATGACGACGGGTGTTTCCCGTTCCTTTCTCGTTAGACGGCACCTATGCCCCCTGGGAACCGTATATCTTCCTCTTCTTTTTACGGAGGAAATCCTCCACGAATGTGGCCACTTTGCTCCAGTGGCCTGGCCCTTGTAGCATCAGCCCGATACTGTTTTTGGGCGTGATGCGTCCCAGGGCCGCTTCTATATTCTCCCTTTCGACACGCCACGCGTAGCATATAAAGAACGTGTGCTCTGCGTCGTCGGAAAGAGATCAGCAGATGCTGTAACGCACTAAGGGATCTACAGGACAACGCCTTTATTAGTGCGTCTTCCAGTCCATCTAACTTGGACTGGAATTCACTAATCGGGTCGTTTGGGGTGAGGTAGACACTGAAATATTATTCTGTTCAGGGATGCATATAGCCGCAGTGCCGAGATCATCTGGGTACCATCCTGTCCTGTCTCTGTCTCGGTACTGCTCGCTGACGAGGACAATGTCAGCGTGCTTTTCGAAACAGATATAGGATAATAGGTTTTGAGCCATCCTGCTTTTATTTAGGTTGCACTGCAGAACAACCGCCATCTCTGCTGAGCTTTTGCCAGAACCTCTTTGAAGGCCCTACATACTTTAGACCCAGCTACATGCTTGTTTGCAGCTGAGTCATTCTCACGACTTGGGCAGAGGGAGCAAACTGGCTCAGCGTTGCATTCACTGGCCCTGTGCCCCTCTCCGCTACATCGGTAGCAGAGATTGCTTCGGTCAGGACCTTTGCATCCGGGGCCGCGGTGTCCGTAGCCAAGACATTTAAAGCATCGCGCTATTATATCGCGGTCCCGCAGCTTACCGTATACAAGGCCGATTCTCAATCGGCCTTTTTGGAGGAGCGTTTCTGCTGCCTCGCGCTCGATGTTTACTAGTGCGAGGCATTGCTCTCTCCAGTTAGGCTTTGTGAGCCTAACTTGCAAGGTTCCCTTACAGTTCTGTAGCTCAGACTTAAGGGCTTCTTTGATCTCATGTGTGGTGCCGCAGCTATCCACATATCGGATTTCCATGGTAATCCGGGGTGTCAGCTACTGTACACTGCTAACGTTGCCGGTAGTTTCTTGAAGGGCTCGGGTAAAATTTGCCCTTTCCTCGGCTTGAGCCTTCTTGAGTTTGATGAGGACCCCTCCTGCTCTGGTCTTTCAGACGAATCAAACCTCCACCCCACTGCTTTCTGGCTTAATGTCTTCGCGGATGACTTGCATAACGTCGGCATAAGTTTTGCCAGATTGGGGTTATAGCAAAATCTCGTCCGACTTTTTCTTCTTTAAAGGTCGATGTTACTTGACGACCTCAGTCCATGATTCGGCCTCGGTTCTTTTTTTTGCCGCGGCTGGTTGTGGCACATCAGGTGAGCTAGAGGCAGGTCGCTTATTCCTTGTTTGCGACGTTTTGGGCGCTTGCACCAGGGTCGCTGGCTCACTATCCCTTCTGCGCGCTATGGTGTTCCGTCAGTGAGCCTGCTCAACCTTATCCAGGATGTGCTCCAACTGTGGAAGACCATCCTATATTTTACTGCTGATGTTCTTTTGCAGTTTAATAACTGCGAGCATTTCCTGCACCAATTCTGTCATTTGAAGGATACACTTAGTAAACGTGTCCTCGCGAGTGCAAGAGCTTGCTACATTTACTGCAGCTACTTTAGAAGCACGCCCAGTGTGGGGTGCTTCTAAAGTCAAGCTTCTTTTTTGGGTTGCGGTTTGTTTGGGCTCCATGGTAATGAATTACTCCAAGATGCTAGACCATCTCCGAACGCGGTGCCTCAGGGTGTGGGGGGGGGGGGGTGATCACCTCCACAGCTACTCTCGCTGCTGTAGAGGATTTTGGCTATGGGACGAGAATATAACATCCGCCCCAGCCTGGCTCCTGCACCCTTCATTGGCATCCCGACATCCGCTTTAGTGTGGCGCCTTGAGGCTAGGAGTTACAGGGAGAGAACGCTGCACGGATCATATCACACATCTCAAATATGCAGTGTCACCGCACCCGCTACTCTCCTTGACCCAGCCTGTAACCCCAGGCAGGACCCCTATGAGGTGCTACTATCCAGGTCAGATGGAACAAGGTTTTCTAACGAGATGTTACTACTTCACCTCCTCCTCCCTATCCTCTTAAAAGGAGAGGTCCCGGGCTTAGGACTAAAATAGCGGAGTTGGGCTTGGGGCCAGTGTAGCAAAGTTATTATTATTATTATTATTATTATTATTATCGTTGTTGTTGTTGTTGTTGTTGTTGTTGTTGTTGTTGTTGTTGTTGTTGTTGTTGCTGCTGTTGGAGTTGTTGTTGTTGTTGTGGCTGTTGTTGTTGTAGTTGTTATTGTTGTTGTGGTTGATGTTGTTAATAACAGTAATAATAATCATAATAATTTTTTTTTTTTTTAAGAGAGGGGAAATGCTTATTACGGACCATCAGGGAGGCTCCGTGCCCCTCCGGTGTGTGTGACTAGCAATAGTTGCCCTACCCACTAAAACCCCTCCACCTAGCCTAATCGTTCTGCCCACTCCAGAACTGATTGCACATTGCGTCAGAGTGGGACCAGACCTTCGCCAGAAAAGCGCCGTCTTCTTGAGGCCTGTTTAACCTCCTCTTCTTCCCTCTTTCATCTAATTGTTGTTCTCTATGGACAGCCTATGACAGGCCGTCAAGGACGGCCTTTTTTTGTCAAAGGACCCTCCTAACAATAGAGATGACCTTCGACCACGCCGATTGACCTTGGAGCATCACAGAGACTATATTGTCTGGCGTGATGGCTCCAGAGTCTTTTTCTAACTCTTCCCGCTCGACGCTCCACCGCTCGCAATAAAAAAACGTGTGAAGAGCGTCATCGCAGGGACAGTCACAAAGGGCACAGCCACTAGCCTCTACCTTCCCCATACAGTGAAGATATTTTAGGAAGAGGATGTGCCCTGTCAGGAACTGGGTGAGGTAGTAATCCACCTCACCATGAGAGCGTCGGAGCCACAGCTCGAGCTGAGGGATCAGCCGAGCCGTCCAACGCTCCCGTGAGTCCAGTTCTCAACGTTGTTGCCAGGCCCGCAAGGATTGGGCTTGGGCTTCCTCCGTTGCAGCAACCTTGCCGAATTCAGCTTTATTCTGGTGCACGAACCTACGCTCTTGAGCCAGAAGGTCGATAGAAACCACTCCAGCGACTACCAGCACCGCAATTTCCGAGACCGACCAGTACGAAGAAGCGATGCGAAGGGCCCCTCGTCGCTGCACCGCGCCATATTGCGACGATACTTCCACGACCGCAGTGCATCAGCCCATACTTCAGCCCCATATAGCATTATGGACTCCACGGTCCTCATGAGCAGGTGTCGCTTGCAGGGGCTCGGGCCCCCAATGTTGGCCTTTACCCTGCTAAGAGACGCCGTCACGACGGCCGCTTTGTCCGCAACTCTTTGGATGTGGTGCCAGAAGATAAGCTTGAAATTAAGCATTATCGACAGGTACTTCACCGCCGGCTTAGTTAGGACTGACGCTTCCCCCACATTGAAAGTACGTATCTTGTCGATACGCCTCTTTGTAATCAAGACGATCTCGGTTTTCGAGGCTGACAGCTCGAGGATGTGATCATCCATGCACCGCACGACACGGTGCATCACCTGATTCAGACGCATCTGTACTGCCTCCACATCGCGAGCGATGATGACGACAGCAACGTCATCTGCGTACCCAATCAGGAAGTTCTGCTCTACCATCTCGATGCGCAGAATCCCGTCATATAAAATATTTCATAATTCGGGACCCAGCACTGAGCCTTATGCAATTCCAGCTGTAAGCTTCCTTCTTGTCAGATGTTTCGTTAACGATGTTGCGATCCGTCAGATAGCTCCGAATCATTCGAGAAATGTATCCCGGGACCTGGAAATCTCGCTGCATCGCTTTAAGAACATCAGCCAACCTGACCGAGTTAAACGCGTTCTTTACATCCAGAAGGACCAACAGGCAGACGGAACGAGAATGTTAGATTCCCCGTTCCACGGCTCTGGCAGCCTCCACCACCTCCTGGATATCAATAATAATAATAATAATAATAATAATAATAATAATAATAATAACTCCGCTATACCGGTCCAAAGACCGGGACCACTCCTTCAATAAGAGAGGGAGGAGGAGGCGGAAGCTGTCTGCGTGTGGTGGGAAACCCGCCCACAGCAAACGTTGTCCTTCTAGGCCTAAGGCCTGCTTCCGCAGCAACAGTCTCGTTGCGTCGATGCTCTTGCAGCAGCGCGAAAACGAGAACGGCTAATAGAAGGCTCCGAATCATGAATGATGTATGGGATAGTGGTACCTTGCTAGCATGCCCAACCACCACCTCAATTACACAACTACGAGTGCTCAAGTTTGCACTATCGGGACACGGTGGGACGTGGATCGGGCGCCTAATATATCAGGCACATACCGTGTGGTGCTGGGGGGTCCTATAAACGGATATCCTCCAGCGGGTCATGGACTACTGGAGTAAGGCCTGATGCAGACAATGTGCACTATGCAGTGCTCACTAGGTGGTGATCCAAAAGGCGTTGAAAAGGGAATTCTCTCAAGGCTGCGTGCCCCTTTACTCTGGAGGATACAGCTGTAAAACTAGTAAGAAACTACTGAGTTGATTAAACATTGATTAAACATTGAGACGATTAAAGGTGAGAGTTGACCCAGAATCAGCTAAAGTGTAGATTCAGAATTGTCGAAAGATAAAAGACGGTGAGCTTCTCCTAAGACTTAGGAGCGGCGCGTCGGAGAGATGAGACTTCCAGGAGAAGCTTCAACAGACCCTTGGAGGGGACGGCACTGTAAAGGACCTTACTCCATCCGTCCAGCTGGAGATACTAGACTTCGACAGCGTGACGGACGTTATAGACATAACGGACGCACTGCGACGTGAGACAGGCGACGGCAGGGATCCGAAGGTGCACATCTTTGGCCCTAACCAGCAAGACATTTGCTTGGCCGTTGTCGAGATGGAGGAGGGCACGGCCCAAACCCTCCTCCGCGAAAGACGCATAAAAATCGGTTGGACCAACTGCCATGTCAGACATAGGCTGACAGTACCTAGGTGCTACCAATGCCTAGGATACGGACACACTCGTAAAGAGTGCAAAGGGCCCGATTGGTCGCGGTGATGCTGGACTTGTAAGTAACAAGACCATGACAGCAAGACGTGCAAGACTAAGGACAGAAAGTGCTTTCTATGCTCTGTGACGGGACACAAGAAAGTCGCGCACAGACTAGATTACGTGGCGTGTGGGGTTTCCAGGGCCGCGCTTAAAAACCTTAAAAAGAAGTCCACAGCATGACGGGAGTACTGCAGAGAAACCTACATCGGTGCCAAGCAGCTCAGCTGCTATTACCGCAGATCGGGACGCAATGAAACGCAGACGTACTGATACTGAGCGAGCAGTACCGAGACCTACGCACCATGGACGGGTGGTTTTCGAATGCCACGGGCACTTCGGCCATCTGGGTGAGGGGCGCGATGGACCGACGGGTACAAGCTTCCTCGTATGGAGAGGACTTCGTCTGGATTAGGGTTCGCACTATCACTTACGTTATTGTCTACCTGTCTCCAAACGTCGCGGCAAGGGTCTTCGAGGAAAAAATTGGTACGCTAGAGGACGCCGTCAGCGATCCCCTGGGTGATCTCTTCGTTGCAGGCGACCTTAACTCTAGAGCGATCGAGTGGGACATGCCAGCAACGGGCAAACGGGGTAGGCAGCTGCTGGAGATGGTCGCGAGGCTTGAACTGGTGGTGGCCAAAACCAGACTTACGCCGACGTACCTTAGACCAGGGTTTGGTTTCTCGATACCTGACGTAACGATGACGTCGGACAGTATCTTTTTGCGAATAAGTCGGTGGCGGGTGATCGATGACTTAACGGCCAGTGATCACCAGTACATTGTCTTTGAAGTGTTGAGTAGTACTTCGACGCCACGAAACGTACAAAGGGGGTTCTGCAACCAACAAGGTTCAACCTCGCGAAACAGAACCATGACCGATTTGGGGAGGCGCTGTTGGAAGCAGTAGCGCCCTCTGAGGCCATTTTAGAAGAACTTATGGAAGGCACGGTTACGTGGACTGACTACATAGTGAAAGAAACTATGTCACTGATAACGCGACTGTGCGAGGCTTCCATGCCTCGCAAACGAAACGTACCGGACAGAAGAGCTATGTACTGGTGTTCCGACGTAATCAGTCTCATCCGGAGAGACGGTATCGCGTGCCGTAGAAGATTACATCGCGCGCGTAAAAGGGGGAACCCTAACGTCGCCGAATTATCGGTCGCATATAAAACGGCACGGAAGCGACTGACGTACGCTATCAAGGACAGTAAGAAACGGTGTTGGCGTAGACTATGCAAGGAGGTGGACAGAGATCCCTGGGGACTGGGTTAAGAAATTATGACCCAAAAACTAGGTAGTTTCGGTCCACCCGAACGCAAGGACAAAAGTACCATGGACGCGATAGTTGGAGGTCTCTTCTCAGCCCATCCATCAAGGGAGGGTCCCTTAGACTACCGCGTCTTAGCTGTCCCGGAGTTCAGCAAGGTGGAGCTACTCCAAGCTACGTCCTCGCTGAAATCCGGGAATGCGCCTGGACCGGGCTGCATTCCTGGGAACATTTTTTGGTAGATCTCTATTGTACGTCCGAGACTACTCTTGAACATTTACAATGCAAGCCTACGGAACGGGAGGTTTGCAACGCCTTGAAAGACGGCTCGATTGGCCTTCTTGTATGAAGGTAAAGGGGAACTCGAGACACCTTCGTCCTATAGGCCTCTGAGTCTTCTAGACACAGCTGGCATACTTTACGAGGCGTTGTTAAAAATGAGAATATCAAGCGCGATAACAGCCGCCGGAGGGCTGGCCGATAACCAGCACGGCTTTCGGAAGGGCCATTTGACTATAGGCGCAATAAGGGAAGTGATCGAAACTTTCCTACATACAAGGCGGGTCTGCTACGGCGCGAGACCAATAGTACTGCTCGCGACCTTAAATGTAAATAACGCTTTTAACTCCACCGGTTGGGGGGATATCCTGGAAGCTCTAAGCCCCAGTGGCTGGAGCTGGCTCCAAGGATTCTGGGGAGAGCCAATTACACACCGAACAAACTATTGTGGAGGTGGAAAACCAGGCCTCTGCAATATGCAATGCTGCTGGCATACTAGAGAAAGAAACCTCAAAAGATGAAAGAAGACGGAAGGCTGCGCCAGGCGCGATCAACATCTGCGCGCAGCAGCTTGGCACAGAGGAGGAAGACGTGCTCGTCTTCATTAGAAGAACGCTCCAGCCACTGCTGGACGTTTTTATTAGAATGGTTGAAACAACGGAAAAACAGCCGAACGTCAACAGGTTCATTAAGGAAGGCCTTCCCGTGGTCGCCGAAGCAGTAGATAAGGTGCTTCACATGGCCGAAGCTTCCTTGACGCAGTCTGCTGCCAAAGAAATAATGGATGTTGTGCGAGGTTTGGACAAGCGCACGAGGGATGATTTAGAGTCCGATCTCGATTAGAGTCCGAACACCCATAAAAAAAATAAAATGGTTGACTCAGACGGGTCGCTTACAACCGTCGAGAGTTGTAAGAAGAGAAAGGCTGCCGCGAAGGCTTCACCGCTGCAAGCCAATAAAAAGGAGCGACGAAAGAAGCCGTTGCTTTTATCAGGAGGCCAGCAGCCACTTTAGCAAAACCAGAAGCGGCAGCAACCTCTATACAAAGCTTGGCAGCAGCGGAAAAAGCAGCAGCCTCCACCAAACGCCAGTTTACCGTACACGACGAATGGGCAGTACTCGCGAGAGACGCCTAAGGAAAAGCAAAAGAGAATGGCTCCCAGGAAACGATGCCAGGCTATCGTTATTCGGTCGAGCCAAAGGGTATTTTACGCGGACGTCCTCAAAGGCGTTCGCGAAAACATCTCTAAAGATATTCCAGCAACTGACATCAAAAGTGTCAGTAAGACACGCGCCGGGGATGTTCTCATCGAACTGAGAGCACAGATGAATAGAGAGGCTACAGAGGTGGAAAGGCTGGGAAAGCCCATTCAGAGCTTTGTCCGTCAGACCGGCCTCGTCAGAAGCCTGGATCCACAAACATCTGTAAAGATCAGAGACTTGGACATATACGTCACAATAGAAAAAGCCGAGACGGCTGTCCGAAAAGTCTTTGAAGACGGAGGAGCTACTCACGGCAGGTGCGGTGAGTATCTCGCTTACCAAACCCAACGCCAGAAAGCAGCGCATGGCCATCGACAAGATGGACCAAGACAAAGCGCCCCACCTAATGGGCAAGAAGAAAATTATCGTTGACTACATGTTCTACCGACTAAGACAGTGGGAGCGCGTGCAACGCTGCCTTAGATGCCTGGGCTATGGGCATCAGGCACGTGATTACCAGGGACCTGACTGATTCAAGGCCTCCTATAAGTGCGGCCAGGAAGGTCACAGGGGTAGAGACTGCAAGGCTACTGACGCCAAATGCATTCTCTGCTCCAGCAATACAACAATCGACAATGCGCTTCAGGACCACACACCTGGCTTCGGAAAGTGTATCACTTACCGAGAAACGCTGACCAAAACAAAAGCTAGAGGCTAATGATGGGCCGTATAACGGTCCTTTAATGCAATCTCCACCGAAGCGATCTAACAAACAGTCTTTTGTCTCAGATTAAGTGTGAGTTAAGTGCTACTTGTCAAAGAGCGTACCAAAACTGGGACGTACTAAAGTGGTATCCAGATAAATTAGGAACAGCGGCAATCTATGTGGATCCACAGTTCATCAGAGAGGATGAACATGGAGCTGGCAACAGCTTTGTGTGGGTGAGGTCCGCAAACGTCACGTACGTGAGCTGTTACTACACCCCTAACGTACCCATAGAAAGCTTTAAAAGAGGTCTGAACAAACTGGAAGATACTGTCCGCGATATGGAAGGCGATGCAGTTCACGCAGGTTACTTTAACGCCAGAGCGATAGAGTGGGGTATGCCAGAGCAGGACAGTAGAGGTAAATACATCTTGAAGATGGCAGCCAGACTTAATCTGTTTGTTCTTAACGTCGGGAACAGACCACCGTTCAAAAGACCGGGCTATCGCGGTACCATTCCGGACGTGTCCTTTGTCTTCGAAAATCTTGCGCGTAGAGCACTAGATTGGAGAGTTCTAGAGGCATACAACGGAAGCGACCATCGGTACATTGCATTTCAAATCTGCGATACATCCCAATCGCAGAAGAAAGGCATAGCGAAGCCACTACGTTAGAACTTAGCCAAATTGGATGCCAACAAGATTGTCCAGGCACTGCTCAAAGAAATAAACCAATTACAGGATGTGACATTCGCTGCCAACGGCAAGGACACAGCGGAGGCTCTAGTGAGGGGGATGATAGGTCTGCTTCACCGAGCCTGTGATGCAGTCATGATGCGCAAAGGATCGCCGCGTGGAAAGCGCCCGGCCTATTGATGGTCTGACGAAATTGCTGACCTAAGGTCGGAAGCGCACCGCCTCAGAAGAAAAGCACAGAAAGCGCGCAACAAACTAGAAGCGGCACTGTTGTCCGCGCTTCAAAACGAGGCGCGAAAGAAGCTACGACGTAAGATCAACCGTAGCAAGGAACAGGGCTAGAAGGACCTCACCGAGAAGGTTAATCGGGATGTTTTCCGCCTAGCATACAAGATTGTGACCAAGAATTTATCCGCACTTCCGACTTGCCCCTTTGACGAGGAGACCATGGCGAAGATCGTGAACACTTTGTTCCAGAAGCACCCGCCGAGACAAGATCCCAAGGACGATGACGTGGGAGAAATCCTATTGTTTACCGTCCACGAACTCAAGCTCGCCGCCAGAACGATGCGGAACAAGAATACACCTGGGCCCGACGGGATATCAGCCAAGATTCTCAAGATAATCGTGGTAAGAGCACCATCTCAGCTGCTGAACATGTACAAGGAGTGCCTCCAGGCAGGCGTCTTTAGCACCCCCTGGAAGGTAACGCGACTAGTGCTGATCAGCAAAGGAAAAGGAGGTGATCCCCGGCTTCCGTCATCCAACAGGCCACTGTGCATGCTGGATGACACAGAAAAGCTCTTCGAGAGGTTGCTAAAACCGCGGCTTTAGGCGGACGTGCTGGAGTCTAGCGACTTAGCCAACAACCAGTATGGCTTCAAGAAGCAGCGATCCACGATTGACGCTATACAAGAGGGGGTACAGCTGGCAGCTGCAGCGTGGTCTGGAAATCACTTTTCTCGAAACCTTGTGCTCTTGGTCACGCTGGACGTAAACAACGCCTTCAACTCTGCCGGAGGGTCAGACATCTTGGCGGCATTGACGAAGTTCAGAGTCCCAAAGTACTCCATGCAAATGATACGGGACTATCTTAAGGACCGTATTCTTCGCGACGAAACATTGGAAGGGACGCGTGAGAGAACTCTAACCACCGGCGTAGCCCAGGGGTCAATCTTCGGCACAGATTATTGAAACATCTTGTACGATGCATTGTTAAGACTCGAGATGCCGTACAGAGTGCACATGATTGCTTACGCCGATGCTGTCGCTCTAGTTATCATCACGCGAGAAGCAAAGCGAGCACAATACTCGCTATACCAAACAATGCGGGGAATATCCGCATAAATGCGGCCACACGGTGTTAACTTGGCAACCGCCAAGACAGAGATCGTCCCTTTTACAGGGAAACGCATTCAGACCATCTTTCCAATGCGTGTAGACAGCGTCCAGGTGTTGACACCGAGCCGGGCTGTATACCTGGGTATTACCCAGGATACAAAGCTGACGTACTCTCAACACGTAGAACGCGCAGTGACCAAGGCTCCCATTAATATGGCTCAGCACAGCCACCTCATGGCGAACACAAGCGGCCCAAAAGCAAGTAAGCGGCGCCTTCTGATGTCTATCGTGACATAAATCCTGTTGTACGGCTCTGAAATATGGGCTGATGCAACGGAAAGGGAGGTATACCCAAAGAGACTTAGCGCCGTACAACGTAGAGGATCTCTTAGAGTCATTAGCGCATATCGTACGGTCTCGGAGCCTGCAGTACTCGTTATTGCAGGTATTATTCCGATTGGCCATCATGCGAAAAAGCGCAAGCGAATCTACGTACGAAAGAAAAATGGAACGGACTGGAGAACGATCCAAAACGAGGAACAAGATCACACCATGGAAACATGGCAAAGATCCTGGAATCAAGAGACCAGGGGTAGATGGACTTACCAAATTATCCGTCAAATAGTCCCTTGGATAGACAGAAAAAACGAGGTTTAGCGTCAGCTGTGCCAATTATAGATAGCGCTGAACGATCACTACCGCCACGTCGTCGGCGTAGGCGATGAGTGAGGCGTTCTCGGGCATTTCCAACCTCAGCAGGCCGTCGTAAACCGCGTTCCAAAAGTCTTATTAGAAGAAGTATTATTAATATTATTATTATCTTTATTATTATTAATATTATTATTATTATTACTATTTTTTTTTTTTTTTTTTCTGTTTTGGTGGTGAAAAAACGGGAAATCTGCCTAAACCAGACCATTAGTGAGGACCCCTTTGTCTACCTGTAGACAAAGGGGGACCCACCGGTGTGACGGGTTCTGTAGTCGCGTCAGCTCTGGCCTCGGATGGACTCGATTGCTCGGGCACAACCGTGGCAAGGGCATCGGCAACCCCAGGGACCGTCTAACCCGCCATACTCCGGCATATATCTGATATAAAACTGTAGACATATGATGCACAAATGGAATATTCACCTTTTGTTCAACCTGCAGCGTGGATCTACTTTCGTATTGCTTCGCCACTGCAGGTTCTGTCTATTTGTCAGTCTGTTTCCCGTAAGGTTGTAACCTGTCTCTGTCTCGTAATTCCTTTTATACGATCCTTTCATTCACATTCACTTCCTGACTCGTGCTTGTGCTACCCTTCACAAACTATTCCAAACACCCGTCCACCTTCCTACCCCTCAAGACAGTCTTGACGAAGGTAGCTATCGCCGTCCAACTGTCCTCGTCTTGCAGCATCCTCGCCACTGTATTTTCGTGCGTGATGCTGCCCGTTTTTGTCTCAAGAAACAGTCTGTCTGTGGGCCATCGTCGGCACACATAGAACGTGTGCTCGGCGTCATCGCGCTCGTAACCGTAGTACTTACATTCCGGCGACCTAACTCGGTTACACCGAAATAAATACTGTCTGAAGTAACCGTGCCCCGTCAAGAACTGGGTTAGGTAAAAATGAACCTCCCCAAACCCTCGTCCGGTCCACGATACCAGGCTGCTTATCAAGCGTCTTGTCGACGTAGCAGTGGCGTCCGTTAACCAACGGTCCGTCCATTCGCGCATTGTCCTGTCTCGTTCCTCAACTGCCGCGTTTGTTCTCCCTACGTCGGCACTTTGTTCGTAAGTCCGTTTCCGTTCCCTAGCGAGCAGGTCAATGGGTATTACACCCGCTACCACCAGGACGGCCTCTGCTGTAGTCAGACCGCATGATAGTGCCTTCCGTAAGGTCTTCTGAAACGGCCTTGGAGGGCGCTACTGCTTCCAGAAGCACCTCCCTAAAACGGTCATGGTTCTGTTTCGCGAGGTTAAACCTTTTTAGTTGCAGACCCCCCCTATGTACGTTTCGTTGCGTCGAGTTACTGCTTAACACTTCAAAGACGATGTACTGGTGATCGCTGGCCTTACAGTAATCGATCACCTGCCACCGACTTATCCGCGAAGAGATACTGTCCGACGTCATCGTTACGTTAGGTATCAAGTACCCAAACCCTGGTCTAAGGTACGTCGGCGTACGTCCCGTGTTGGCCACTACCAGTTCAAGCCTCGCGGCCATCTCCAGAAGCAGCCTACCCCGTTTATCCGTTGCCGGCATTCCCCACTCGATCGCTCTGGAGTTAAGGTCACCTGCAACGATGAGATCACCCGGGAGATCTCTTAGGGCGTCCTCTAGTGTACCAATCTTTACCTCGGAAAACCCCTCCGCGACGTTTGGGGACAGGTAGACACTAATGTAAGTGATAGTGCCAACCCTAACCCAGATAAAGTCCTCTCCATACGAGAAAGCTTGTACCCGACGGTCCATTGCGCCCCTCACCCAGATGGCCGAAGCGCCCGAGGCATTCGAAAACCACCCGTCGGTTGTGCGTAGGTCTTGGTACTGCTCGCTCAGTATCAGTACGTCTGCGTTTCGTTCCATCGCAATCTGCGGTAATAGCAGCTGGGCAGCTTGGCACCGATGTAGGTTTCCCTGCAGTACCCCTATCATGCTGTGGACTTCCTTTTAAGGTTTTTGAGCGCAGCCCTAAAAACCCTACACGCCTCGGAACCCGGCCGGTGCGTGACTTCCTTTTGCCCCGTCGCAGGGCATAGAAAGCACTTTTTGTCCGTAGTCTTACACGTCTTGCTGTCTCGGTCTTGTTGCCCACAAGTCCAACATTACTGCGATCTATCGGGCCCTTTGCACTCTTTACGAGTGTGTCCGTATCCTAGGCACTGATAGCACCTAGGTACTGTCAGCCTACGTCTGACGCGGCAGTTGGTCCATCCGATTTTTATTCGTCCTTTGCGGAGAAGGGTTTGGGCCACGTCCTCCTCCGCTTCCACAACGGTAAAGCAAATGTCTTGCTTGTTAAGACCGAAGATGTGCACCCTCGGATCCCTGCCGTCACCCGTTTCACGTCACAGTGCGTCCGTTACGTCGGTAACGTTCGTCACGCTGCGAGATCTAGTATCTCCAGCCGGGCGGCTGGAGTTAAGTCCTTATCAGAACCGTCTCCTCCAAAGGTTAGCTTGAGCTCCTCCTGGAAGTCCAGTCATTCGGTCGCACCGCTCCTAAGTCTGAGGAGAAGCCCACCGTCTTGTCTCTCGACAATTCTGGATCTGCACCTTCGCAGATTAAGGGTCGACCCCTGCTTTCAAACGTCTAAGTGCGTCCGCGTACGTCACCCCGTCGCACGGCTTGATAAGCACTTCGCTGGCTTACGCCCCGCCCTTTCTGTCCTTTTTCGTCGCGGATTTCTTCACGTTTTTCTTTGCCGGAGCCGATTCCGCATGTTTTGACTCTTCATTAGTCTCTGCAACTGTCTTTTTGGATACGACTTTTTGCCAGCCCCCGTCGTCTGCCACCTTTTGGTAGGCAGCCGACTGTTTAGGGCTAAGTCTCGTCGCCTCCCGTTTCTGTTTTGTAGCTATCACTGTCGGGTCACCCTTCGCCGCAGTGCCCGATGGGAGGTGAAGGCGGTTGGATTCCTTCTGCGCGCGCTCTACAGCCTCTCGTATCACAGCCATACCGGTCTTTATTGGCTCTCCAACGTTACGTTGCTTTTTAGTCTGCGCCTCCATGGCTGTTAGGGCAGTCTGTATTTTTGCAAGCTGAGCTCGAATAGTCAGCTGGGGGAAAGTCTCGTCACTCTTTGTCTGTCCTGTCGCTTTGACCTCCGCAACAGCCAGGTTACCTACTGTTGCGGTGGGGGTGCTGGGCTGGTCATCGTCATCGTCATCGTCATCGTCATCGTCATCGTCATCGTCATCGTCATCGTCATCGTCATCGTCATCGTCATCGTCATCGTCATCGTCATCGTCATCGTCATCGTCATCGTCATCGTCATCGTCATCGTCATCGTCATCGTCATCGTCATCGTCATCGTCATCGTCATCGTCATCGTCATCGTCATCGTCATCGTCATCGTCATCGTCATCGTCATCGTCATCGTCATCGTCATCGTCATCGTCATCGTCATCGTCATCGTCATCGTCATCGTCATCGTCATCGTCATCGTCATCGTCATCGTCATCGTCATCGTCATCGTCATCGTCATCGTCATCGTCATCGTCATCGTCATCGTCATCGTCATCGTCATCGTCATCGTCATCGTCATCGTCATCGTCATCGTCATCGTCATCGTCATCGTCATCGTCATCGTCATCGTCATCGTCATCGTCATCGTCATCGTCATCGTCATCGTCATCGTCATCGTCATCGTCATCGTCATCGTCATCGTCATCGTCATCGTCATCGTCATCGTCATCGTCATCGTCATCGTCATCGTCATCGTCATCGTCATCGTCATCGTCATCGTCATCGTCATCGTCATCGTCATCGTCATCGTCATCGTCATCGTCATCGTCATCGTCATCGTCATCGTCATCGTCATCGTCATCGTCATCGTCATCGTCATCGTCATCGTCATCGTCATCGTCATCGTCATCGTCATCGTCATCGTCATCGTCATCGTCATCGTCATCGTCATCGTCATCGTCATCGTCATCGTCATCGTCATCGTCATCGTCATCGTCATCGTCATCGTCATCGTCATCGTCATCGTCATCGTCATCGTCATCGTCATCGTCATCGTCATCGTCATCGTCATCGTCATCGTCATCGTCATCGTCATCGTCATCGTCATCGTCATCGTCATCGTCATCGTCATCGTCATCGTCATCGTCATCGTCATCGTCATCGTCATCGTCATCGTTATCGTCATCGTTATCGTTATCATTATCATTATCATTATCATTATCATTATCATTATCATTATCATTATCATTATCATTATCATTATCATTATTATTATTATTATTATTATTATTATTATTATTATTTTATTATTATTTTTTTTCCGGTGGTAAAAAAACAGTGAATCTTTCGTAACCAGACCATCAGTGAGGACCCCTTTGTCTACCTGTAGACGCGGGGTCACACACTGGTGTGACGGGTTCCGTAGTCGCGTCAGCTCTGGCCTCGGATGGGCTCGATTGCTCGGGCACATCCGTGGCAAGGGCATTGGCAACCCCAAGGATCGTCTAACCCGCCATACGCCAGCATATGTCTGATATAAAACCATAGACATATGATGCGTGGATGGAATATCCACCTTCTGTCCAACCTGCAGCGTGGATCTACTTTCGTATTGCTTCGCCACTGCAGGTTCTGTTTATTTGTCAGTCCCTTCCCTGTATTGTCGTAACCTGTCTCTGTCTCGTAATTCCTTTCATACGATCCTTTCATTCACATTCACTCATTGACTCGTGCTCGTGCTACTCTTCACCAACTAATCCAGACACCCGTCCGCCTTCTCACCCCTCAAGACAGTCTCGACGAAGGTAGCTATCGCCGTCCAACTGTCCTCGTCTTGCAGCATCCTCGCTACTGTATTTTCGGGCGTGATGCTGCCCGTTCTCGTCTCAAATGACAGTCGGTCTGTAGTCCATCGTCGGCACACATAAAACGTGTGCTCGGCGTCATCGCGCTCGTAACCGCAGTATCTACATTCCGGCGACCTAACCCGGTTACACCGAAATAAATACTGTCTGAAGTAACCGTGGATCGTCAAGAACTGGGTTAGGTAAAAATGAACCTCCCCAAACCCTTGTCTGGTCCACGACACCAGGCTACTTATCAAGCGTCTTGCCCACGTAGCAGTGGTGTCTGTTCACCAACGGTCCGCCCATTCGCGCATTGTCCTGTCTCGTTCCTCAACTGTCGCGTTTGTTGGTCCCTACGTCAGCACTTCGTTTGTAAATCCGTTTCCGTTTCTTAGCGAGCAGGACAATGGGTATTACACCAGCTACCACCAGGATGACCTCTGCTGAGACCGTCTTGTAGGCGCACGCGATACGTAATGCTTCTTGTCTCTGTACGTTTGTTAGTCGCTTGCGGTATTTTTTTTTTTTTAACCTCAAGCGCATCGCCCGGCGGTGTCCGGGCCGCTTCCGACGATGTGCTATCCCATGCGCGCGCGGCCAGCTGTGAGAAAACCGAAATATTAGGCGCTTGCGGACACGCGGAGGAGTCGAAGTTTGGACTCGAGCTGCGCGGTATAATTGGTTCCGCGTCCAGCGGCGGAAGACGGCTATGAGTCGCGCGTTCATCCTGCGCGGGATTCCATGTAGCGGCATCGGCTTCTAGCAGACGACGGAGCTCGTACCTCTCTAGTCGCTGTCGCACGACGTAGGTGTCGCAATTGATGTTTATTCCGCATCGTATTGCGTTTTCGAAGACGCGTCTATCGGTTGCGGTGTAAATAGCATACCGAATGGAACTTCTGAGAATCTCAGGCTCCAGCGAAATCATATCACGATTGGCAGTGCGATCCGACTCCATTCTGCGATACTAATAATAAATAACTAAACCACGAGACAACAGAACAGTTGCAACGGCGAGAGCGACGACGTGCAATAGTGACACATGGCGAATCGAAGTGACGGCGCGGGGAGCAAATATCAACGCTTAGTATAGTCAGCTTAACGCAAATTCTAGAACTTGGACGAATGGCTCGAGTGCGTGCTCGGTTAGCTTTGCTGAGGGAGTTGGCTTCCACCTAAACAGCTGCTGCTACGCAAAACGAAAAAAAAACTCGAGCAGACTAGCTCGCAAATCGTTGCTAAAATTTACGCTGCACTGCTTCCTGACTGCTATGGCCGAATCCACTAACTCAAGCGAAGCTGAAAACTAGGAAAAAAAAACTAATAATTTGCTCGCATGCGTCGGCGCGGGATGCGTAATGCAACGTGCTTAAGCCGGTGAATGCGCTATAGTATGGTGCCAGCCGGAAGAAGGTTAGGCTAGCGGGAGACAGTCGTGGTCCACGACAAGCTATGCAAAAACAAACGGGGGAAAGTTGCGAGAAAATGCGCGCGAGGCGGAGTCCGGGTGCAGAAAAATGGCCACTGAGTAAGCAAGCGGTGTTATAACCGAAAATAATTCCGAGGGATACGAGACAAAAATAGATTTTCGCCAAAATATTAAAAAAATATATATATAAATCAGGTATAATTTAAAATCACAACATGCAACATAATCATAAATACAATTAAATATTCGCTACTGCCGCTTGCAGCATGGTGCGGGGTCAGCGTGCAAAAAAAACAAAACAAGAACAGCACAAAATAATTTTATTAGTGGTGTTAGAGTGAGCGGCGGGATATTCGTCGTCTTGCGAGACGATGTAGCGGTAACGGCGCACCCTGCCGGCAGCGAAAACACAGGCAAAAAAAAATAATTTCTCGAGAATACGGAAAATTATTGAAAAAAAAATGGTAAATGAGAAAAAAATTTGTACTCAGAAAAAAGTAATTTATTAAATGAAATTTATTTAATTAAAAAAAAATATTAATACAGAAAATTTATTTAATTAGAAAGAATTAAAAAAAATTTTTAATAAAAAAAACTTATTATCTTTGACTTACAAAAGAAAGCACAAAATAAAATATTTCAATTGCCAAAAGAAACAAGAAAAAAAACGAGAAAAAAAATGATTATTTTAACCGCTCCGAAGCGCCAGTCGAATTTACGACGTAACTTGCGTCGTGCTAACCTCCGTAGTTGAGAAGCGCGCCAGTTAATACGCGTTTAAGCGCGGCGCTACACTCGCAGCTATCGAGCTGACGTCACAGCTCCACGACAGATAGGTACTTACTCTAACACACGCGGTGGGGATAATAGCGGCGGTACGCAAGCAATTACACAAAAAAATTTTTATTCGAATCAATAGCATGCAAGATAATTTTTGGTTAAATATTTAGAAAAATTTTTACCGGTGTAGGCAGCAAGCCAAGCGCAGCGAAAACACGAAAAAGAAAAAAAAAATAAATAAATAAAAAAAAAATAAATTATTCATAAAAAAAAAGTTGATTTTATCATAACAAAATTTATACAAATTTTTAGAAATACTGACAAATTGTTAACTTGAAAAAAAACTAAGTTAAAATTTTACCTGACACTCGCAACTTTCTTCAAAACAATTTGTTGACAAAACACTTGAAATTATCGCGAGTAGTCTCGATCTTACCGCTGGATGTGCACACTCGAATCAGCTTACCAACCTCCGACGTGGCGTATGCGAGCGCCAGCGCTACTGCGCGGCTTTCTCGCGTGGTCGCTCAAGATGGCCGCCCACTGGCTTCCTTTCCTCCTCGTCCTCGTCCGGCCGCGTGTGCTTTTACGACGCGCGAAAAATGGCGGCGAACGGCGAGTTCGAGAATGCGGTATTCGCTTACGACTGCACTTACCATACATGCACTTCACCCTCACACTTCACTGTCTCTGCTTTTATTGTACACAATTTCACTGTCCTCACACATACACACGATTGCGCGATCCCAAAAATTTTTCACAAATCAGCGTGATTTGTGTCGACCCCACGTTGTCGGCGTCAATTTGTAACGCTACTTGGGATCAGGGTGGCGTACAAATGTAAGCGGGAAGCGGGCGGGTTGCTTGCTAGTGCAAGGTAAAACTACCAATTAAAACTAGATACATTTATTTTAACTAAAATTTAAATACTACAAAACTTGATCGCGTTTTTACGCGAGGTGCTATGAGTCTTCTCTTGACTGGGCGGACTCTTTGCCTTGACCTTGACTGGCTGCGTATTAACAGTCTTTCCTTAACTAGGTGGGCTTTATGCCTTGCCTTGACCGGCTAGATATTGAGATACTTCCCTTAAATGGGCGGACCCTATGTCTTGCCTCGTTCTAATTCCGGCTTTTAAATTACAGGTTTTTGATTTGAAAAAACTAACTTGACCTTAAAATGACCTTAAAGGTCATAGTCAAGGTAGTATTCGGACGTAAAATTTTCCGCTCTTTCTATTTCCGGGGTCATAAGTAGAGATTTCCATTTGAGAAAACTAACTTGACCTCCAAATGACCTTAATGGTCATTGACAATGTCAAAGTAAAGGTCACCATTGGACGTCCCCTTTGAAACTCTACAACTTTTATAGGAAATATTTTTGTCCGAAGGACATATTTTTAGAGTTATTCGCATGGAACGATTAAAATGGGTATACACCCTGTATACTGGGTGTCCCATTTTAAAAAACGGATGAATATATCTTTAGAAGTAAAGGTTTTGCGAAACAAGTTTTCAGGCAGAAGTTATTAGATTTTAAAGGGGACATTTAACAGTGACCTTGACCATGATCTTAAATATGGTCTTCAAGATCATTAGAAGGTCAAGTGGATTTTTTTTAATGGAAACCATTATTTTTAACCCCGGGAAACGTAAAAGCAGAAGATTTCACGTGATTTTACGTAATGTATTTAATCCTAACATAACATGGACCATGACCTTTCCTACAACTTCTAAAGTCATTTGAATTCAAGTTGAACATTTCAAGTAGAAGATCTTACTTTTGATCCCAGAAAATGTAGAAATAGAAAATTTTACCAAGCAAAGATCCGACCAGTTAAGGCAAGACCAAGCAAAGACCTAGTCGGTTAAGGCAAGATCGGACAGAGACTTAGCCAGTTAAAGCAAGGCGAAGCAGAGACCCTGTCAGATAAGGCAAGATCATCAATCAAAATAAGCAGTATTTTTAGCCATGGCAGAATCAAAAGAGCTATTTAGGGCAAAAGATGTTCAAAAGTTGCTCCATCTTCTCGAATACACAAGTTGACGCTTTTTCGGAAATGCTAGATCGTTTTTAATAACACGTTTCGCGGTATGGTTTATTATGCATTCTGAATCCTGACTTCCATATTTTCTTTTGTTGTTGGTCTGGTTCTATAGACCTCATTTTTCAGAAAGCCCCATAAATAAAAGTCAAGCGGTGCAAGGTCTGGTAACCTAGGTGGCTATTCTACGGGACCTCTTCTACCTATCCATCGATTGTTAAAGCTTTTATTAGGATAATTTCTTACAATCATTGTTCTATATGGAGAATCCCCGTCTTGTTGTAGCCATAATCTATTTCTCGTATTTACTGTCTGTCAAAGAAGTACCGGGAATTTTAAATTAAAACAACATTTTTACGTTTAATAATCAAAATTTATTGGGTCGCCTTTAAAATAGGCTCCATTTGCTCCGATACATCTATGCCAACGGCACTTCCAATCATCAAAACATTTTTTATAGGCGCTTTCCGGGATGGCCTTCAGCTCGCGCGCCGAATTTTGTTTTATGGCTTCAATCGACTGAAAACGGGTGCCACGAAGCGGCAATTTAAGTTTTGGGAAGAGGAATAAGTCACAGGGAGCCAAATCCGGCAAATACGGTGGTTGTTCAAGCGTGTTCGTTGAGTTTTTGGCGAGAAAGTCGGTCACAATCGTAGCTCGGTGAGACGGCGCGTTATCGTCGTGCAAACGTTTCATAACGCCTAGGTAATACTCTTTGTTTACCGTCTGACCCTCTGGAACGAATTCGTAGTGCACCACGCCACGGATATCGAAGAAAACAATGAGCATCACCTTCACTTTTGAGCGGCTTTGGCGTGGTTTTCTCGATTTCGGCTCGTTCTTTCCCACCCATTCCGATGCTTGCTAGCTTGTTTGCATATCGTACTCGTACACCCACGTTTCGTAACCAGTTATGATGCATTCCATGAATGCGGGATCGGAATTGGCGCGATCCAGCATGTCCGAAGCGACCTGTTCGCGATAGCGTTTTTAAAGAAAATTAAGCTCTTTTGGAACGAGTCTTGTGGCCACCTTTCTCATGCCCAAAATATCAATTAAAATCGTACGTGTGGACTTGTGGAATATCTTAAGTTCATGTGCTATCTCTCTCAAGCTGGTATGACGGTTTTCAAGCGCCATTTCCTTAATTTTATCGACGTTATCTGCGGTCGAAGCCGTCGATGGGCGTCCGGAATGAGGCAAGTCTTCGACGACTTCACGTTCCTCCTTGAAGACTTTGTACCACTCATACGCACGGGTTTTCGATAGTGCTGTATCACCAAAAGCCTTTTGCAACATTTTCAATGCATCGGCACACGAAATTTCATTCGCAACACAAAATTTTAGACAAATTCTTTGTTTAACGTAATCATCCATTGTAAAAAATCGGCACGCACTATTGACATCGACTGACTTAACCAGCTACTGTTAATACACTCGTTGATAGATTCCGCTCAAACTTGGCATAGTCATTAGGGACAGTTGTACCAACCTATAAAAAATTTTTACTTGCCTAAATTGCCTCGCCAAATTTAAATCGACAATTTCTGGTACTTAATTGACAGAATGTAAATCAACTTTTTTAAGCAGTGCTGGGAATTTATACCTTATTAACTGCAAATAAGTTTGTTCGTCAACGTTGCCGTCAAAAAACTAAGGGCCATTCAAATAACCATTAAAAATTCCGCACCATACATTTAAGGGGGGGGGGGTAGGGTTTTGAAGGCAGAAAAAAACAGGTTTTTACAGATTTTTTTTTGGGCGTACGGTAAAAGTAAATTTATTTCTAATTATTATACATTAAAGAATAGTTATTGAACTATATTCTGTGAAATATTGGTTGAAAAATATTGAAAATTGACCGAATGGCAGCAATTCTTCGCAGGCGCCTCAGAAAAAATACATTTTGCGGTGCACGTCATACCTCAGCACTGGATCATCTGGAATGAAATAACCAAAGTTTTTCTTTTAATTTTTATGTCCCTCTAGGTATCCCTGTCGAGTTTTTCCATTTTTTTTAAATTTTTGAACTTTTTACAAGACTTGAAAGTGAAAATACCGATTTTTGGCCTGAATTCATGACTATTGTTGTTAATAATAAAAAAAATAAAATCAAAAACGAAAAAATCTCAACAGGGTTACCTCATGAATTATGTAAGGAAATACTGTAAAAAATTTGAGAACGATCGGTTGAATAGATTTTGAGTTACAGAGTGCATTGACTCAAAAAACATCGATTTGAGAAAAACGCGTTTAAAGTTTTTCGTAGCGAAAAGACCCTGATAAAACTTAGTAAGCTATTTATTTTTTATTTTACTCACATAGAATCATCAATGCCGGGACCATAGAGTATAGAACTTTCGTCAAGAATGTCCAAAGCATCTTTTTGATCAAGTCTGCGGCGAATTCTATCATTTTTAGCGGTTTCAGCTGCTCGCTCATCTGCTCTGTTCATTCGAATATCGTCGGTTAGAAGCGCCCATCCATGACAACTTGGACCAGTACTGATTCGCATATCTTCTAGGAAGGTTAAATAAGCGTTACAGCCTTCATTGAAAACACAAGCAGCCACTGAAGATGCAAATTCGACGACAGTTGCTGAACCACTCTCAACTTTCGGCAGACTCCTTTCTACACTCTCTTGAAACTTTTCTCGGCATTTTGCGAACAACAAAAATATCACAACGAAATAGAGTAAGAAAATACAACACGACTGTTACACTCCGCGTCTGCTTCGAAAATGAACCAACACCAGGTACCGTTACAACGACCTTGTCTAAGACCTTTCTGTAAACTGCTTAGGGACAATAACAAAAGAGATTGAGAAACAGCTGCCTTTCCGCTGAGCGGTTACAGCTCAGGTAGTCGTTCGAGACACGCCTACTTCCAAAGCTATATCTTTGTGAGTTTTGCTCCGATTGACTTCATATTAACAGACAACATTCTTGAGTTACTATACTTTCATAATATGCAATAAAAAAAAATCACTTTTTTTGAACCCTCAAAACCATACCCCCCCCTTAAACTCCAGCGATGTTGATGGTCAACCTATCGTATCCAGTGTGGGGCATCACACCACCTTGCCTTAACTAGCTGGTGTAGGTCTTTGCCGTGCCTTCACTGGCTTGGCATCACACCACCTTGCCTTAACTGGCTGGTGTAGGTCTTTGCCGTGCCTTTACTGGCTGGACATTATACTATCTTACTTTAACTGGTTGGGATAGACTCTATCTTTACCTTTACTGGCTGGGCATCATACCACTTTACCTTTGCTAGCTGGAGTGGAATCTAGCCTTGCCTCTACTGGCTGGGCGTTATATTACCTTAACTGGCTGGGGTAGACTCTAGCCTTATCTTCACTGGCTGAGCATCATACCACCTTACCTTAACTGGCTAGGATAGAGTCTAGCCTTGCCTTTACTGGCTGGGCATCACACTACCTTGTCTTAGTTGACTGGTATGAACACAAATTTTAGTTTCTTTACGCTACTTCACCTTAATTAGTTGGTATGAATTCAAGTCTCATTTGATCGAATGTTTTAAAAAAATTATTTCTTAATACGATCTTGAAGATCAATATATTACCATGGGACAGCCATGGCAATTTCCTACAACGTTTTGCTGAAAAATTTTTCTTTAGCGACGCCTTCTTTTCAAGATATTTAGCCGGTCACTGCTTGACCTTGACTTGACCTTCCGAGGTCAAATTTTTCCAACGGTAAAGATCATATCTGCACGTAATATTGTCCGCCCTTTTTATTTCCTGTGTCCAAATTGGGGGTCGCCATATAAATGGACTTGACCTTGAAGTGGCCTTGAAGGTTAAGGTCAAGGTCACGGCCAAGGTCGCGGTTGGATAGCCAGTGTTACGTGACGTAACAATTTGAGTAATATTTACAAAAATTAATTAAAATAATATTTATAAAAAATAAAATTATCATTAATCATGAAAATTAAAATTAAAATTAATCATATTAAACCTAATAAATTAATTATAAATGCAACGCATTAATGTTCAATAAATGTGTGAATGTGTTGGTCTCTATACAAAATGTGTAATGCTTGTAGCAACACTGCAAGTTGACTCCTGTGAAAAAATCCAGGAGACATAAAGAATAAATAACATGCTTGCAACACATGTATTGAGAGCCGAGTAATCCAACTTTTCTCGGCACACACACTCTTAGTAAACTACTAGTCGTGTTGCAAATATAAAGTTGATCGCAGTCGTGGCGCTAAATGATTAAATAAATTGTAACGATATTTCTGAATTTTTCAAGTCGATTGTCTTATGGGGCAGTAATAATGAATTGTCTATTACTCAATTGAATATTTTAAAGCAGCATTATAAAAATCTTAAATTCATTCGAAGTATAACTATTATTTTTTTTTTTTTCTTAAATTTTGGTATTTTACTTTTATACTCGAGATGCCATTATATTCAATTGCACAAGTTGCAACGAAGAAATACAGATTTTTTTTCTTTCCCCCAATAATAGATAGTTCATATGCTATATTATTAAAAAAAAAATTTGATTTGATTTAAAAGATCAAAACTTTATTGTTAGATATCAATTAAAAATTAGTTAAATAATAATATTAATTTGTCAAATTGAAGTTATAAATTTTTATTTTTTTGTATGTGTCACAAATAATACTAATATTATAAACTGATATATATATATACATTGTAGCAGGTATAATTGAGAAAGCACGTGCAAGACGCTCCCTCGCACGTGGACACTGCAGTCGGCTCCGGATTGGGCCTGTCAGGCCGCTAAGTCCCTCAATGCGGCCCCGAGCGCCGACGGACGTTAGCCGACGTGCAATGGCACTTTCGTGTAGTACTGACCATTGACAACGTAAGATCCTTCTCGGATCCTACTTTTACTTATGTGTACGGGGCCTTGTCCTAGGGCCCCACTGCCGGTGCTGCTTCTACCGGGCTTGACTGCTCAGAGTGTGTGCCAACAATCGGTTGGCGTACCCGCAGAGGCGGCGGTACTCGGAATACGAGAGCTACAGGGAGTTAATGAATAAAAATGCACTTACTGCGTGCACTTAGCTTATTTATTGCTGAAAGATTAATAAAACAATACACCTTTGTAGTAATTATCGCGTAGAGGTTCGATTACACTAAGTGCAATTAGTACTGCCTAACGCGCAATACTAATCCGCTAGGTGCGCACTGTGCATGCGCACCTTTTTCGATTCGCGCGACTACACACCCACGTGTAGTCTATGGACGCTTGGTATAGACAGAGCAGTTCTCCCTCTATATCGGCGTGGCCTATGACTGGGCGGCTAAGAGCGGTTCTCTCACTCACCTACTCAATCTATGGTTAAGCGAGAGAGCTCGGACCTCTCGCTCGTCTGTGTACTCTATGGTTAAGAGAGAGAACTCGGTCCTCTCGCTCGTTTGCGTACTCTATGTTTGTACGGGTGAGAATGGCTCTTTCTCTCACTCGTACAAATACTCTACAGTCGTACGAGTAAGATCGGTTCTCTCACTTGCACTCACACAGCCTATACGAGCAAAATTCAACGCGGTCTATCACGCGTATCAAGAAAATTAATGACCTGCCACGATCGCGCACGTGAGCAGGAAATTATTATTAATCGCGGACTAAATCTAAGTGGCCACTTACGCCTAACAACGTGGAGAATCGTCCTCTCGAACACGTCTGTCTATCTCTTTGAAAAACGGTTGTTGAGCGACGGGAAAACTCTTCTAAACGTAAACTCGCGTGTTGCTTGCTTAATGGCTTGGACGAGAAGAGCGAGGGGAGATCTCCTCCTTCCCCTCTCGCGTCACGCCTATCAATTTTCTCGCTTCGCGCCATCGATCGCTTGATCGCTGTCGCCGTGGTTAGTTACGCCGCGCAGTCTGCCTCGCACCGCATGGCAGGTGGCCTAACCTCGATAAGCCACCTGTCACAATATATATATATATATATATATTGTAACGGAGTAGCGGTTTTGAAGGTTAACCGCCTCAGGAGCAATTAGCTTCGGGGCACGCGCAATTCGCAAAAGGTGCGAATATGCCCGTTGCGCCCCCTTTTAAGGTAGCTAAAGTCTCGGACGACTTTGCTCCTGGGTCCAGGCACGAGAAGCCGTTCTTTGGACCCAACTTACCCATTGCAAGGCCGCGCAATCGTCGTTGCGCGGCTCGTGTGTCGTCCTCACCTGGCTAGTTGAAATCTCGGAGAGGGCGGTATTCGGGAGGAGAGATAAAAGCTCCACGTCGCGCAAATAATAAGAATCCAAGAAAGAAATTAATTAAAAAGGAAAAAAAAGATTAAATAAATTAAATAAAAAAAGGAGCTATAAATAACTAAGAAAAGAATTTATGTTTCACCTTTGGCTGAAAAAAAAAATCCTAAAAAATGCAAAAAAGGATATAAGAAGAGAAAGTAAAAAAAAGAAAAAGGTCGTTTAAAATAAATAAAATAATTTAATAAATTTCACGAACAATAAATAATAACAATAAAAATTACAAAAAAAAAACAATAAAAAAGGAATTACAACAAGCGCGCACGAGAAGCGAAGGCGGTAAAGCTACTTATAATGCGCGGATAAGGCTCCCGCGCGCAACGCCCGATATAAGTGCGAGAGGGTACGAACGTCTCGCGCATTACGCCTATAGGAGTGAGAAAGAAAGGCTTCCCTCACTCGCGCGCGCTGCCTAACGTACAGGTGCAAGAGAGAAGAATACTGTCTCACACGGAGCCCGTTGGAGCGAAATAGAAAGCACTCCCCCGCTCCGGCGCGCCGCGTCTACTGCGAGTACAAGAGAGACAACGAGTGTTCCGTACTGCGCCGTAGAAGTGAGAGAGAAAGCGCTCTTCCACTCTTGCGCGCCTAGCCTTACGCGAGTGCGAGAGAGAACGCAACTCTCTCACACTGATCTTACTCGGGTGGGAAAGAAAGGCCTCTCCCGCTCGCGCGCGCACCGTATATGCTGCGAGTGCGAGAAAAAGCGACTCTCCCGCACTGCTGCCACTAGAGTGAGAGAGATACCGCTCTCTCACTCGCACGCGCTTATTCTTATACGAGCGCGAGAGAGACCGCGACTCTCTTGCATTGACTATACGAGAGTGAGAGAGATGACGCTCTCTCACTCGCACGAACCGCAAAAAAAACGAATTAGCTAAAGAATGGAGTAACCGGCGGAGGTTACTCCTAAACAAATAAAAGCGAACAAAATTTACGCGCGCAAAATAAAAGTTACAACCAACATACTTGTGGCTGGCCAGCCGCGCACGCAAAACGAAGAATCGAAGGCGGAAAGAGCGAAGAGGCAACTTGTTGTCGCTCTGCGTCGCTTCGCTGGTGTACTCCCGGTCGCCGGTGGCAGATGCTCACGTTCCGTTGGCCGGTGAACGTCCTCTTGGCTACCCATGTAGCCGGTGCGCGCTAAAGTACAAAAAATAAAAAACTCTGCACACACGAATGGTTGGCGCGGCGCGAGAATGAGGCACGAGCTCGCATCGAAAATGACGGCTATACGAGTATCGTACTCGCGAAAATTTTGGAAAAATCCCGAAATACAGGAGCACGTGTCTCTATCGAAGACTCGAGAAGAACTAGCTAAAGGCGTAAAGCGGCTTGGCTACCTAGCCTAGCCTTGCCTAGCTTTCTTATACGGCACTCGACTATCCTATCTCTAGTCGCGTACCGTATCTTCTCGTCCGCGACTGTCGCGTACCGTATCTTCTCGTCCGCGACTGTCGCGTACCGTATCTTCTCGTCCGCGACTGTCGCGTTACGTATCTTCTCGTCCGCGACTGTCGCGTTACGTATTCTCAACTCGGCTTGCTGACCGCGGGAACGCGCGAAATACGACAAGGCGCGGAGCACGGAGTGTTCTCCGTGACACCTCCCTCCCAGAAATCGCTTATCCGGAGTAAGCGGATTCTGATACCCTCCTCGCGTCTCGGATCGCTAGGATGGAAATTAGCGAGGGACGAAATAAGGACACGATACTCTTTTAATTATCATAGAAATGGTCGTTTATTTACTAATTGGTTCTCCTGGCCGCCTGCCGCCAGTGTGTCTGCCTCTGGGGGCACTTCTCGGGGTCGGAGACCCCACGATGCCCGCACGCCGGACACCTCTTCATCTTCTTCTTCGGCGGGTCCGTCCCGGGGGCCGTGCCCGAGAAGCTGGGGATCGCCTCTGGTGTTGGCGCAGCTGCGGCAGCTTGGTTTGGCCGCCTTTTTTCGGCGGCGAGACGCCCCCTCTTGAGAGCGGCACGCTCTGCTTCCTGGGTCTTTTGGACAGCCCTCTGTGCTGCCGGGCCTCCTTGAGGAGCTCGGAGGCTTCTCGCTCCTGGCGCGCGTCCTCGCGCCTACGCCTCTGATGCTCCTCAATAGCTTTTGTTTCGGCCTTGCGGATTTCAGCAAGGCGGGGCCCCTTGCCTGCGTGCAAGGTGGCCCGAGGCCCGGCATGGAGGTACTCATGAAGCACCTCGAAGGCGCGCCTCTCCCGGCCGGTCTCTTCATTCGCAGATTTGCGAGCCGCCAGGAGTCCCAGCTCCACTCGTCGCCATCGCGCCACTAGGTCGTTGGATAGCTCCTGCCACCAATATTCCTCATACTGAGTGGAGGCATCCCTCGTCTCCACTCTCAGACGCTCAGGGGTTGGCGGGCGACCTGGGATCGCTGACGCCGACCTGAACGGCAGATCTGGAGCCCGCAAATTAGCGACTCCGATGCGGCGAGGAGTTAATGGATCATCCTCGTCGTCGCTTAGCTCCTAAATTACCACTGATTCCTTAAGTTCCTTTTGCCGCCTCGCCTCCTCCTCATTAGCTCTCACCGTCTCCGTGGCGGTGGTAAGGGCCGCGTGGACCAGGTGCTGGACCTCTTCTCCCAGCTAGAGGTTGAGTATGGCGGCAGATAGCCGCACCAGCTCCTCTAGAGTAGTTTCGAGGGCCATGGCCTCGATGTTCTGCCTGTAACAAAAGGGCTCAGGCTTACCTAACTCTGTGGAGAAGGAGGGAAAAGAAAAAGAGCAGAGAAAAAAAAACGGAAAAGAGAAAAAAACGGAAAGAAAAGAGCGGATAGGGAGAGAAAAAGAATTCGACAAGGGTTGTCGAGAGACGCTCAGGGAATTGCCCGAGATCACGTCGCGTGGGAGGCCGGTAGCCGTTCGAACTCGGGGCAAACTGGAGGGAAACTACGTGCGCTTTTTCGCACCTCTCGGTCTGCCCCGGCCGCGGGTCTGAGGAGTCCACACGCTCGCGCCCTTCCGCAGTCTACCCCTTCTCCTTTTTTGGCTCGGGGTCGACCTCGGACATATCGTGCTCAGGTTCGACGGGCTTCGCTGAGCCTTCGCTCGTCGGCTGTTGCTCTAGCGCAGGAGCCGGAGCGCTCGCTGGAGGCGGGTCGCTCATTGCCTGCTCTTCCCCCGGTGGTTGGGGCTCTCGGTGTACCTCGGCTGGGTCGACGTCGTCTTCTTCGGGCACTCGCCTACCGTAGTACGCTTTTAGATGTTCTGCATGAACTAAATCTTCAAGCTCACCTCGCTCGCTTATGAGCTTAAAGCAGCTAAAGCCCCTGGTCTCCACTATCCAATACGGACCCGTAAATTTTGACGCTAATTTGGCCGTCACGCCTTGAGCGGCTAAGGAGAGCACGCGATTCCGCTTCCAGACATGATTTCTAACCTCTAACGGTACCTCACGCCTTTTATCGTCGTAGAGGTTAGCCTGCCTGGCCTGCGCGTCGCGGGAATTTCCCGCGGCGCGATCGAGGAGCAGCGGGAGGTTTTGCATCCTTGTGCTCCACGCTTCCCTGCTGTCGTCGGTGACCATGTCGGTCACCTCGCGATCTTGTGCACGCCTTGTAGTTCCAGGAGGCGTCGGCTGCCAGCCATAGTTGAGCACTGCAGGGCTCAGGCCGGTTGAGCTTTGCTCAGCCATGTTCAGGGCGAAGAAGAACTTAGGGAGATGTTCATCCCATGAGTTATCATTGTCTGTAACAAACAAGGCAATCATCGTCTTGAGAGTCCTGTTCGCTCGTTCCACTGGGTTGGCTTGCGGATGATAAGGCGAAGAGTTAGTATGGATTAATTCCGCTGCCTCTAAATACTTATCAACCGCTTGATTTTTGAACTCCGTGTTGTTATCCGAGAGGGAAACCTCTAGAGCACCAAAGCGTAAAACGACCCGCTCGTTAAATTCGCGGATGATCATTTTCGCGTTCGTTTTTCGTATCGGCACGGCTTTAACCCAGCGTGTGAACAAATCCTGAAAGACCAGAATATATTCGAACCCTTTAAGGGAACGGGGAAGTGGGCCAGTTATGTCGGCTGCCGCAACCTGCCATGTCCGGTCTGTTGTTCAACGGCCCATGAACCCAAAGGGAGCACGTTGTTTTACCTTACAGCGTTGGCACACTAGGCATTTGCGGACATATACCCGAACGTCGTCGTAGAATTGTAACCAGTAATATGCTCTGGCCGCCCGCGCGAAAGTCTTCTCGCGGCCTAGGTGCCCTGCTGTTGGGTCGTCATGGCATTCTCGTAGCACCGCCTGCCGTTGTTCTTTCGACACGACCAACTGCCACTCTTCATCATCGCCGATGACTCCGTCGATTTTGTCGGCTGGGCGATGAGCGTGCAAGTTTCTCCCGACGAGCTTCCGTTTGGGGTGCTCGTGAGGCTCTACAGATACGTTGTGGACCCAAGCGAGATACGACTCGTCAGCGGTATTTTCTGACCAGACGAGAGAGGAAAGAGCGACTTCGTCTTCCTCAAACATGCGAGACAACGCGTCTGGCACGTGGTGAAGCGCTCCTTCCCGGTGCTCAACTTCAAAGCAGTGAGCTTGGAGCTCTAGAGCCTATCTCATCAGTCTGCTGGTAGGGTTATTCATCGAGCACAGCCAGCGCAAGCTGCTGTGGTCGGTGATCACCTTAAATTGGTGCCCCTCAATGTATGGACGGAACTTCCTTACGGCCCATACAACTGCCAGACATTCTCGCTCGGTCACGCTATAATTTCGCTCGGCGGAGTTCAGGGTTCTGCTAGCAAATTCTAGCACCTTTTCCTCGTCCTCAACGATTTGCAGCAGCACGGCTCCTATTCCCGTGTTACTAGCGTCGGTGTGGATTACGTATCCACTATCCACCATCTGGCCGAAGATACTGTAAAACTGGGGCGGAGACGATCATTGACTTTAAAACTTCGAAGGCACTTGACTATCCTATCTCTAGTCACGTACCGTATTTTCTCGTCCGCGACTGTCACGTTACGTATTCTCAGATTAGCTTGCTGACCGCGAAAAGGCGCAAAATACGACGAGGCGCGGAGCACGGAGTGTTCTCCGTGACAATATATATATATATATATATATATATATATATATATATATATATATATATATATATATATATATATATATATATATATATATATATATATATATATATATATATACATATATATAATTGAATTAGTATTAGCAATTAGACTTCTAATTTATTATTATACTAACATTTTAATTCAAAATAAAAAATTAAAAAAAATCAAAATAATTTTAAATCATGACAAATTTATTTTCTATTATCGATTCTTTGACTTTAATAAATTTTTCAATAACTTGATTAGCTTTAATTTTTTTAATATATTCATTTTTAATGTATTTTGATTTATTCCTTCACGATGAAATATATTTATAATTGAGTAAAGTATTGTTTTTTCTAAAGAATAGAAATATTATGAATTAAATGAATAAATATTTGAGATTATATTATTTTTTTAAGAATTTTTTTTATTGGGTGTACAACTTTGCTTCCGCCGTTTTTTTCCGAAATTCGAGGCTTTATTGTAAAAAAATGGTTATACATTTATGATTCAAAGTAATGTCCATCGCTGGCCACTACTTTTTCCCATCTTTCGGGCAGCATACGAATCCCGCGTTGAATAAACTGGTCATCTTTTAAATCGATCTACGAATCGATCCAATTTTTTACTTCTTCATAAGACCGGAAGTGCTGGTCAGCCAGGCCCTGTGCCATTGATCGAAACAAGTAATAGTCCGAGGAAGCAACGTCTGGAAAATACGGCGGGTGGGGTAGGACTTCCCATCTCAAAGTTTCCGAATATGTCTTGACCACTTTTGCAACATGGGGTCGAGCATTGTCATGCTATAAAATCACTTTATCATGTCTCTTGTTGTATTGCGGCCGTTTGTCTTCCAATGCTCAGCTCAAACGCATTAATTGCGTTAGATAACGATCGCCTGTGATTGTTTCAGTCGGTTTTAACAACTCATAATACACTACGCCGAGCTGGTCCCACCAAATACTGAGCATGACCTTGGAACCGTGAATATTCGGTTTGGCCGTCGACGTGGAAGCATGGCCGGGATATCCCCATGATTTTCTGCGCTTGGGATTATCGTAGTGAACCCATTTCTCGTCTCCAGTCACAATGCGATGCAGAAATCCCTTCCGTCTTTGCCTTGCAAGCAGCTGTTCACAAACACACAAACGCCGCTCAACATCTCTCGGCTTTAACTCGTACGGCACCCAATTTCCTTGTTTCTGAATCATTCCCATGACTCTCAGGCGCTTTGAAATGGCTTGTTGCGTCACTCCCAATGAGCCTGCCAATTCTTGTTGCGTTTGACACGAGTCTTGATCAAGTAAAGCCTCCAATTCTGCATCTTCGAAAACCTTCTTTCTTCCACCGCCATGCTGGTCTTCGACGTTAAAATCGCCGTTCTAGAAGCGTTGAAACTACTCTCGGCACGTTCTTTCACTAATAGCGGCCTCACCATAGGTATTTGAAAGCATTCGATGAGCCTCGGTCGCAGATTTCTTCATATTAAAGCAGAAATTTAAAACTTCCCGCAAATGACGAGAATTTGGCTTGTAAGCTGACATGTCTAATCGAGAATAACTTTATGATGCAGACACAAATCGATTAATATTTTTATGGCGTTATGTTTACAAATACCTAAGCTTATTGTATGACATCTATGATCTATTTATTTCAACTACCACTTAACGCTACAGCCATCTATTGCAAAACGGCGGAAGCAAAGTTGTGCACCCAATAATAATAATTGACAAAAATATATAATTTAATTAATGATAATTAGAATTCCTTTTTAACATATATATACATTGTCACGGAGAACACTCTGTGCTCCGCGCCGCGTCTTATTTCGCGTATTCGGGATAAGGGGGACCGCCGAAAATAGGTAACGCGACAGTCGCGGACGGGCAGATACGGTACGCGACTAGAGATAGGCTAGTCGAGTGCCGCATAGGAGAGGCTAGGCTAGGTAGACAAGCCACCTCCCGCCTTTTAGAGCAGTTAAGAGTTCGCCGTCGGACGAGTCACGCGCTTTTATCGGAGATTCACGGAGTTTTTTCCGCGGGAAGCATCGAAGTCCCCGCCATTTTGGACGCGCCAACTTCTCGTTTTTTTTTCTTCTTCGGGCGTTTAAAAAGAAGGTTATTGGTGTGTGCATCTTTGTGCCTTGGCGAGCACCGGCTGCGCAGGCAGCCAAGAAAATCTACACCGGCCGACGGCACCGACGTGGATCACCGGCGACCGGGAGCAGGTCGATTTTTGTACGGGGTGAGAGTAAGCCGAGTCGTCGTCTCCGCCATCTTCGCCGAGCGTCTAGCGTGCGCGGCTGGCCAGCCAAAAAGTAAGTCCATGAAGACTTAAAGTTTTCGCGCGTAGAGTTGTTTTTTTTCCTCTTTGTTGTATTTGCGTAGGAGTAACCTCCGCCGGTTACTCCGTGCTTTAGCGACTTTGTATTTTTCGCGGTTCGTGCGAGTGAGCGAGCGCTATCTCTCTCACTCTCGTATACAGGGCGAGAGAGTTGCGTTCTCTCTCGCACCTATAGAAGCATAAGCGCGCGTGAGTGAGAGAGCGGTATCTCTCTCACTCTAGTGGCAGCAGTGCGGGAGAGTCGCTTTCTCTCTCGCACTTGCGGCATATACGGCGCGCGCGCGAGGGGAAGAAACCTTTATCTCCCACCCGAGTTAGATCGGCGCGAGAGAGTTGCGTTCTCTCTCGCACTCGCGTAGGGCTAGGCGCGCAAGAGTGGGAGAGCGCTTTCTCTCTTACTCCTACGGCGTAGTACGGGAGATCCGTTGTCTCTCTCGTACTCGCAGTAGAAGCGGCGCGCAAGAGTGGGAGAGCGTTTTCTCTCTCGCTCCAACGGGCTCCGTGCGGGAGAGTGTTCTTCTCTCTCGCACCCGTACGTTAGACGGCGCGCGCGAGTGAGAGAGGCCTTTCTCTCTCACTCTCATAGGCGTAGTGCGAGAGGCGTTCTTTCTCTCTCGCACTCGTAGAATACGCCGCGCGCGGGAGCCGTTCTCGCGCATTATATCGCGCCTCACCGCCTGCGCTCCTCGTACGCGGCAGTCACAATTGATTTTGCTTTCTTTTGTCTTTGTAATTATTATTGTTAATTAATTTATTATTTATTATTTCGCTTTTTTTATTAAATTATTTTATTTATATTTTTGATTGGTTTTCCTGTTTTTTTTTTCTCTCCTATATTTATTTTTCCTGTGTTTTTGTTTTGTTTATGGTGCGAGCTTCTCTCGCTTAAATTGTTTAATCTTTTTCTTTCTTTTTATTTCATTTACTTTACTTTTCTTTTCATTTTTTTTTATTATTTTTGCGACGAGGAGCCTGCAGCTCTCCTCCCGGATACTGCCCTCTCCGAGATCAACTAGCCAGGTGAGGACGACGCACGAGCCACGCAACGACGATTGCGCGGCGTTGCAACGGGTAAGTTGGGTCCGTAGACCAGCTTCTCAAGCCTGGACCCAGGAGCAAAGTCATCCGAGACTTTAGCTTCTAACAAGGATACGCAGCGGGCATTTTCGCGCCTTTTGCGAATTGCGCGTTCCCCGAAGCTAATTGCTCCTGTGGCAGGTAACGCTAAATCTGCCACCCCGTTACAACATATATATATATATTAGGTGTAGTAAAAAGTAATCCATTATTTTGCCAATAGATGGCTTCAGTAGTCTGTATCTCCCGTTGTAAAAGTGCGATCGGGTTACACTAGATGGCGTTAGAAAGATAAGATTTTGTACTAAAAAAGTTTATGATACAGTTTTGTGATTGCTTGACTTAGTATTTTTTTAGCACGCGTCAAAGATGGACACCAACAAAGAGAAAATACGCCATATTTTACAGTTTTTCTTCGATAAAGGCGAAAACGTAAGCCAGGCAGCTGAAAATGTGAATAGTGTTTATGGTCCTGATACTGTAACAGCCAATCACGCGCAATTTTGGTTTCGTCAATTCCGTTCCGATAATTTTGACGTCAAAGATGCACCACGCTCTGAAAGACCAATTGTCGAAAATGTCGATAAATTAATGGAAATCGTCGAGTCCGAACGTCACGTAAGCACTGTTTCGATTGCCCAGGAGCTAAGCATTGTACAAAAAACCGTTTGGAACCGCTTAAATAAGGCTGGATACAAAAAGAAGTTCGAAGTATGGGTGCCACACGAGTTATCGCAAAGAAACCTCATAAACCGAATTTCCATCTGCAAATCGCTGCTGAATTGCAACAATATCGATCCATTTCTGAAGCGGATGGTTACTAGTGATGAAAAGTGGGTCACTGACGACAACGTCAAGCGACAACGGTCGTGGTCAAATCGCGGTGAGCCGGCGCAAACGGTGGCCAAGCCAGGATTGACAGTCAGAAAGGTTTTGCTGTGTGTTTGGTGGGACTGGCAGGGAATCATTTACTATGAGCTGCTCTACTACGGCCGAACTCTTAATTCGGACCTGTACTGTAAACAATTGGACCGTCTGAAAGAAGCAATCGCCTAGAAGCGGCCAGCTTTGGCCAATAGAAGAGGAATTGTATTCCTTTAGGACAACGCCAGGCCGCATACATCGATAGTGACTCGCCAGAAGCTCCGGGAGCTTGGTTGGGAAGTTCTCATGCATCCACCTTATAGTCCGGACCTGGCACCAAGTGATTACCACCTGTTTCTGTCTATGACGAATGATCTTGCAGGTGAAAAATTCGCCTTAAGAGAAGATTGTGAAAATCGACTGTCCCAGTTTTTTGATAATAGGGACAAGGGTTTCTACGAGAGAGGCATTATGAAATTACCTCTAAAATGGCAACAAGTTATCGAACAAAATGGTACATATTTGACCAAAATCATATTATTCTATCTATGCTGAATTAAACCTTAAATTTAATGCAAGAATATTGGATTTTTTTTCACTACACCTAATAATTATCTAATGTTCCTCTCTTTTTTATTTGAAATAATCTAGTCATGAGTAGCGGTGATCACCACAAAACGGTTTTTTTGTGGACCCTCTGCAAATGTACTGTATCTTATACGTCTTTTAATATTTTGTTATCAAAGAGTTATGAGATATAGTTGAAATATATATCTTCTATATAGAAAAAATTCGTTTTAATTTATTTGAATACTTTGCCAAAAAAAATTCCCGAAAAAACGCTTTTTCTTGACGCTCCAAGTGTATCTCCCTTCTTAAATAAAAATGGAATAGTTCGTATATTTGAATATGGAAATTGACACAAAATAACCATCTGCAGACCTCTAGTTTCAAACATTGCAAAACTTTACGAACAAATAATTTATGATAGAATCTTCAATTTTTCTCACAAAAAATTAAATTTCGTCAAATAGGCAATATGGGTACAATTTAATTAAGAAGCTGGGTGCAAATAATAATTTAAATTGTATATTTAACTTAGTATATAAAAATTTTAATAGAGGGAAGTCAACTCTGATAAAGCTTTTAGATCTATCAAAGATTTTTGAAACGGTCAATTATTAACTACTTCTTAAAAAATTATATTGTTATAGAATTAGAAGAAATGCAAATAAGTTAATCAAAAGTTATCATACTAACAGTTGTGTAAGAGCAAATGATGCTAGTAGTAATTTAATAGAAGATCATGTTGTGTATCTGATAGGACCAAAAGGATGTTGTGCACTATAAACTGCTACAACCTGGCGATACCATAATGGCCGATCGGTATGGACTGCAATTGATTCGTTCGAGCCGTGCATTACGAGAAAAACGGCCAGAATACAAGGAAAGATTTGACAAAGTTATTTTTCTGCATGATAATGCTCAGCCTTATGTCGCGAAAGTCGTGAAAAAATATTTGAAAACGCTCAAGTGGGATATTTTGCCGCACCCGCCGTATTCTCCGGACATTGCTCTTCTGATTACTGGTTGTTCTGATGGACGCAGCACGATCTGGCTGGTCATCGGTTCACTTTTTTGGCAGAAATCGAAAATTGGCTCTCTAACTTTGATCACCTCCAAAGACGAGACATTTTTTCAAGATAGAATTTGAAAATTGCCTGAGAGGTGGGAAAAAGTAATAACTAGCGATGGCCGATACTTTGATTAATCTTTTAATTATTTCTATTTTGAAATAAATGCATTTTTGATCGCAAGAAATGGACCGAATTGATTTGTACTTCCAATATTACCATTATCATAATCATTTTTTTTCCGGTGGTAATAAAATGGGAAATCTGCCTAAACCAGACAATCAGTAATCACCTTTTTGTCTACCTGTTGTCGCAGAGGGCCCCACTGGTGTGACAGGTCCCGTAGTCGCATCAGCTCTGGCCTCGGATGGCATTGGTAACTCGGGGACCCTATAACCCGCCATACGCCAGCATACACCTGTTGGAAATTCGTAGACATATGATGTGAAGATGGATTATCCACCTTCTGTCCAACCTGCAGCGTAGAACTACTTTCGTATTACTTCGCCGCTGCAGGTTCTGTCTATTCGACTGACCGTTCATGTTACGTTGTAACCCGTCTCCGTCTCGTATTCGTTTCATACAATCCTTTCATTCACACTCTCTTACCAACTCATGCTTCCTACCATCCACTATTCCAGACACTCGTCCGCCTTTTTATCCCTCAGAATAGTCTCGACGAAGGTACCTATCGCTATCCAGCTGTCTTCGTCTTGCAGCATTCTCGCCACTGTATTTTCGGGCAGGATGCTGCCCGTTCTCGTCTCAAGTGACAGTCTGTCTGCGGTCTATCATCGGCACACATAAAACGTGTGCTCGACGTCGTCGCGCTCGTACCTGCAGTATTTGCATTCCAGCGACCTAATCCTGTTACACCGAAATAAATACTGTCTTAAGTAACCGTGCCCCGTCAGATATTTAATTAGGTAAAAATTAACCGCCCTAAACACTCGTCTGGTCTACGATACCAGGCAGCTTATCAAGCGTCTCGTCCACGTTGCAGTAATGTTCGTTAACCAACGGTCGATCCATTCGCGCATTGTCCTGCTCTGTTTCTCAATAGCCGCGTTGGTCATCCCTACGTCGGCACTTCGTTTGTATGTCCGTTTTCGATCCTTAGCGAGCAGGTCAATTGGTCTTACGCCCGCTACCCCCAGGACGGTCTCAGCGAAGGACAATCTCAGCGGAGGCCGTCTTTTACGCGCACGCGATTCGTAAAGCCCCTTGTCTTTGTACGTTCGTCCGTCGCTTGCAATATTTCTTTACCTCGAGTGCATTGGCCCAGACTTCTGTCTCGTATAATAAGATCGAGTGGGTGGTGACCATAAGCAACCGTCTTTTCACCGGTCTCGGTCTATACGTGTTTACCATAAGGCGAGAGAGCGCGGAGAACCACGTCGCCGCCCTATATGCCGTCTTCTGTATATGCGGCCAAAAGGTCAGCTTCGTATCCAGAGTCACCTTCAGATATTTCACTTTCCCTTTGGCCTGTGTCTACACTGACGCCACCGTCATCAATATGACGGTTTGTATCCTCCTTCCGGTGAGGAGGAGCAGTTCGGTTTTTGTCAGTGCTAATGTCAGTCCGTGACTCGTCATCCACCCGTCTAGCCGTAACATGAACCGGTTTAACGTCAGCTGTACTAATTCTGGATTGCGCTGAACGATCACTACCGCCACTTCGTTGGCGTAGGCAATGATTTAGGCGTTCTCTGCCATTTTCAACCTCAGCAGGCCATCGTAGACCGCGTTCCAGAAGTCAGGTGCTAGTATTGATTCCTGTGCGACGCTTGCAACGATCGGCCTACTCGACTGTCCTTCAGGGGTCTCGCACGTAATTCGTCGGTTTTCTCAATAATCTCTCCCCACCCGCAGCAGGTAAAGGGGTACCCTAAAAGTCCGCAGAGCCTCTAGAATATTTCCTCACCTGGCAGAATTAAAGGCGCTCTTTACATCTAAGGTCGCGAGCAGTACTAGTGGTCTTGCGCCGTAGCAGACCCGCCTTGTCCGTAGGAAAGGTTCGGCCACTTCCCTTATTGCGCCTATCGTCGAGTAGCTCTTCCAAAAGCCATGTTAATTATCGGTCAGCCTTCCGGCGGCTGTTATCGCGCTCGTTATCCGCGGTTTTAGCAACGCCTCGTGAAGTTTGCCCGCTGTGTCGAGAAGACTCAGGGGCCTATAGGACACGGTTTGTTAAGTTTCCCTTTACCCTTATACAAGAGGACAAATGGAACCGTCTTTCATCTTGCTGCAAATTTTCCGGTCCGTAGGCTTGCGTTGTACATATCCAAGAGTAGTCTCGGACGTACAATCGAGATCTGGCGGAGAATCTCCCCCAGAATACAGCCCGGTCCAGGCATTTTCTCGAATTTCAGCGAGGACGTAGCTTGGAGTAGCCCCACCTTGCTGAATTTCGGGACAGCTAGGTCTCGATTGTCTGAGGGCTCCTCCGCTACCGTATGGATCGGAAAGAGACCACCCACTATCGTGTCCATAGTGGTTTTGTCTTCGCTCTCGGATGGACCGAAACCACCCTATTTCTGAGTTACGATTTTTGTCACCCAGTCCTCAGAGGTCTGATCATCAGTACATAGCTCTTGTTTTCGGTTTGTTTCGTTTGCGAGGCATAGAAATCTTGCGCAGTCGCGTTATTAGCGTCATAGTTTTCTCTACTATTCAGTCAGTCCTCGTAACCGTGCCTTACGTAAAGCCCTCTGGAAGAGCCTCGGAAGGCGCTACTGCTTTCAACAGAGCCTCCTTAAAACGGTCATGGTTCTGTTTCACGAGTTTGAATCTTTTTGGTTGCAGACCCCTCCCCTATGTACGTTTTATAGTGTCGAGGTGCTGCTCAACACTTCAAAGACGATGTATTGGTGATCGCTAGACGTAAAGTCTTCGATCACCCGCCACCGGCTTATTAGTGATGAGATACTGCCCAACATCATCGTTACATCAGGTATCGAGTACTTGAACCCCGGTCTAAGGTATGCCGGCGTACGTCCGTTGTTGGCTACTACCAGTTCAAGCCTCGCGGCCATCTCCAGCAGCAGTCTACTCCGTTTGTCGGTGGCTGACATACCCCACTCGATCGCTCTGGAATTAAGATCACCTGCAACGATGAGATCGACCGGAAGATTTCTTAGGGTGTCCTCCAGTGTACCTATCTTTTCCTCAAAGACCTTCGTCGCGACGTTTGGGGACAGGTAGACACTAACGTAGGTAGTAGTGCTGATCCTAACCCATACGAAGTCCTTCCCATACGTGGAAGCTTGTACCCGACGGCCCGTCGCGTCCCTCACCCTGATAGCCGAAGTGCCCGAGGCATTCGAAAATCACCCATCAGTAGTGCGTAGGTCCCGGTACTGCTCGCTCAGTATCGGTACGTTTGCGTTTTGTTCCGTCGCAATCTGCAGTAATAGCAGCTGGGCTGCTTGGCACCGATGTAGGTTTCCTTGTAGTACTTCAGTCATGCTGTGGACTTCTTCTTGAAATTTTCAAGCGCGGCCCTGAAAATCCAACACGCTCCCGAACCCAGCCTATGCGCGACTTCCTTATGCCCCGTCTCAGAGCATAAATAGCTATTCTTGTTTTTAGTTTTGCACGCCCTGCTGTCATGGTCATGTTACCCACAAGTCCAGCAACATCGTGACCTATCGAGCCCTTTGCACTCTTAACCAGTGTGTCCGTAGCCTAGGCACTGGTAGCACCTATGTACCGTCAGTCTACATTTGACGCGACACTTGGTCCAACCGATTTTCATTTGTCCTTTGCGGAGGAGGATTTAAGTCGCACTCTGTTCCACCTCGATGACGGCCAAGCAGATATCCTGCTTGTTGGGACCGAAGATGTTCGGCTTCGGATCCTTACCATCGCCCGTCTCACGTCGTAGTGCGTCCATTATGTCGGTAACGTCCGTCATGTTGTCGATATCTAGTATTTTTAGCTCGACGGTTGGAGTAAGGTTTATTACCATACCGTCCTCTCTCAGGGTCTGCTTGAGCTTCTCCTGGAAATCCCGTCTTTCTGTCACGCCGCTCCTAAGTCTGAGGAGAAGCCCACCGTCTTTTGTCTTTCGACAATACTGAATCTGCACCTTGGCAGATTCAGGGTCGACCTCCGCCTACAGTCGTCTAAGTGCGTCCGCGTACGTCGCTTCGTGGTTTGGCTTGATAAGTACTGCGCTGGTGCACGATCCGCCCTTTCTGTCTTTATTTGTCGCATTTTTCCTCGCATTTTTCTTAAATAGAGCCGATTTTGCGCGTTTCGACTTCTTTTGCTTCTGCCAACGACTTTCTGGAGACAGCTTTCTTCCAGCCCCCGTCGTCTGCCACCTTTTAGTAAGCAGCTGACTGTTCAGGGCTGAGTTCCGTCGCATCCCGTTTTCGTTTCGTAGCTGTAACAGTCGGATCACTCTTCGTCACGGTGCCCGAGGGATGGTGAGGGCGGTCACATTCCCTCTACACGCGCTCAACAGCCTCCCGTATAACAGCTATAACGGTCTTAATAGTTTTCCCGAAGTTATGTTGTTTTTTAGTCTGCGCCTCCATGGCTATGAGAGCAGTTTGTATCCGTACCAGCTGAGCTTGAACAGCCAGTTAGGGGCATGTTCCATCCATCTTTGTCTATCCTGCAGCTTTAACCTCCGCAACAACCAGGTTATGTACTGCTGCGGTAGTGGTGCTGGGCTGCACCCTGGACTCCCTGAGTCCATATTCGTCGCAGGCGGCACTGTCAAGCCTGCTTTTTTGTTTGTGACGTTCATTTTTGTTTTTAGTTTAAGTATAATTAGTGTATCTAATGTAGTGGTCAGGAGGCTCAAAAAGTAGTCAATTTAGCGAACCGTCCTGAATTCCCCCAAGAACCGAGCCCTTCTACAGTCCAGTAGCCTCAATAAGTTCCCCCCCTCCCGCCCTCCACAACATATTTCCATCCAAACGCCAATCGGCACTACTACGGAGAACGAGATTGAGCATAACACTCTACCAATGCGTAGGGCAGCCTCCCATACTGGGGGCCAACCCCCCCCCCCCGCCCCAATTTTTGGCGGCCCAGCTGTGCCTTACTGGTTTTACAGATGTACTCTCCAGAGTGAAAGGGCACACAGCCTCGAGGAAATATCCTTTTTGAACGCTTTTTGGACCATCACCCGGTGAGCACTGCATAGTGCACATTCGTCTACACCAGACCTTGATCCGGTAGTCCATGACTCGTCGGAGAATATCCGTTTATAGGACCCCCCGCACCACATGGTATGTTGCCTGATTTAAAAGGTGCCCTGATCCACCTCTCACCAGATCCCGACCGTGCAGACTTAAGCACTCGCAGTTGTGTAAGTGAGGTGGTGGTTGGACATGTTAGCAAGGTGCCACTATCTCATGCATCATTCATAAGTCGGAGCCTTCTATCAGCCGTTCTCGTTTTCGCGCTGCTGCAAGAGCATCGACGCGACAAGACCGTTGCCCAGGAAGCAATGCTTAGACCTCGAAGGACGACATTTGCCGTGAGCAGGGTTTCCTACCACCCCAGCCAGCTTCCGATTATCATTATCATTATCATTATCATTGTCATTATCATCATGGCCCACAACGTCACCGCGGTGCAGATGAGGCTTAATTAGGTGATGCGTCGAGTAAGCTTCTGATTGCAAGAGCACGGGCTCGAACTGGCTCCATATAAGACCAAGATCATGCTGTTAACGAAGAGGCGCATTAACACCTTATGCCTGTTCGAGGTAGAAGACGCCACAGTCCAGGCTTCTACAGCAGTGAGGTACCTGGAGGTGACGCTTGATAATAAGCTCACCTTCGGGGCCCACATAAGAAGAGCTGTCGATAAGCTGGCAACAGTAACGACGTCGCTAGGCCTTTTGATGGCTAACACAAGAGACCCAAGGCCCGACAAGCGACGCCTACTGATGCGCGCAGTCTTGGCTGTAATGCTGTACGGCGCCGAAGTCTGGGCTGACGCGCTGTGGTTAGAATTCTACCAAAAGCGCTTGGCCGCAGTGAAACGAAGAGCGGTCCTTCGTATTTCGTGCTTCTACCACACGGTCTCCGAGCCCGCAATCATGGTGATCGCTGGGGTCATACCCATCGATCTGCTCGCCCAGGAGCGACGTTTTGTCCACCAGCAGAAGACTGCTCTGGAGAAGACGGCTGCCCAGCGCATACCAAAAGCCAACACCATCCAGGCCTGGCAAACACGCTGGGAAGCAGATACGAGCCAGGTGGACGGCCAGATTAATTGGCCGTCTTGACCCCTGGCTCGATTGGCAGCAGGGTGAGGTAAATTATTACGTGAACCCGATTCTCGACGGGGCACGGCCTGTTTCAATCCTACCTTCACAAGATACGAAAGGTAGAGGATCCAGGCTATGCCCTCGACCGATCTCCCTCCGACGACGCAGAGCACATATTCTTCACGTGCGACCCGTGGCGTGTCGAGAGGGAGAATATAAAAATGGCTCTTTCAAGCATCATGCCCGAAAATCAGGCTGATGCTCCAAGGGCTTGTCAACTGGATTGAGGTTATCGGATACGTGGAAGATAATCTCCGGAAGAAGAAGAGAAAGATAGACGGTACCCAGGGGGCATAGGTGCCGTCTAACGAGGAGGGAACGGAACACACCCGTTGTCACCCCGTGGAGTCGACGTTTGACCCCAAAAGTGGCTCCACCCCGACTTAGTGTCTGGCGACGGTGCCGGAGTAGTTTACTAGCCAGAAGGCATAGGAGGGCTTATAGCTGGTGAAAATTCGGCACTCTGATGGCCCCCTGCCAGGTGCATAATGCATTTTCCCTACCCACCACAAAAAAAAAAAAAAATTATTATCATCATTATCATTGTCATTGTCATTATCATTGTCATTGTCATTATTAGTATCATTATCATTATCATTATCAGTATCATTATCATTATCATTATCGTTATCGTTATCGTTATCATTATCATTATCATCATCATTATTATTATTTCATTTTATAAAGGGTGATTCATTATGAGGTTTGATTTTTAATAGGCTTCTTTATACAGATTACGCGTGACTCCTGTCAAACTGCAATGTAATTTTTATTTAGTATTGTTTGACAAATCATCATGGAAAGATTTACACCGCAACAACGTATCCAAATTGTTCAGCTGTATTACGAAAATCAGTGTTCTATAAGAAATGTTTTCAATGCTCTTAGAGCAACTTATGGTGTGCATCGTCGACCTACCGAAACCACTATAGTCAATACCATTCGCAAATTTGAAACCCAGCATACATTGTTGGATGATACTCGACTGATTAGACCACATCCAGCACGTAGTGAAGAGAATATAGCGGCTGTAGCTGAGAGTGTGGCTGAAGACCGTGACAAATCAATTCGGCGTCGTTCTCAACAGCTTGGTTTGTCGTACGCAACAACTTCGCGTATTTTACGTAAAGATCTTGGTTTTAAAGCATACAAACTTCAACTCGTGCAAGAATTGAAGCCGGGCGACATGGGTTTGCGTCGTGTTTTTGGTGAATGGGCTCTGAATCAGCTGAATGAAAATTCGCTGTTTTATCGCGAAATATTGTCCAGTGATGAGGCGCATTTTAAGCTCAATGGGTACGTCAATAGACAGAATTGCCGTATTTAGACTGATGAACAACCTGAAGAGCTCCAACAGCTACCACTAAAGCCACAGACATGAACAGTTTGGTGTGGTTGATGGGCCGGTGGAATCATCGGTCCATATTTTTTTCAAAATGAGTTCGGTCAGAACGTAACCGTCAATGGCGACCGCTATCGCACCATGATAACGGATTTTTTGTTACCTGAAATTGAAGCCCGTGGCATCGGTGAACTTCGGTCTTAACAAGACGGCGCTACTTCGCATACAGCGAAAGAAACAATGGACTTATTAAGAAATTATTTTGGTAAAAACTTATATATATATATATATACATATGTTATATATATACGAGGTATGTTCAGAAAATAAGCGGAATTTTCGTTTTTTCAAAAAAATATTTATTTATTCGTCTACACTAATGTTGTCACCTTCAAAGTAGTTCCCATTAGATATTATGCACTTGTGCTAGTGCTTCTCCCAATCCTCGGAACACTTCTGAAATTCGATCTTTCGGATAGCCTTTAGCTCTTCCAGCGATACGCTTTTAATGTCATCTACGCTTGTAAAATGACGGCCCTTTAAGGTTCTCTTTATTTTTGGAAATAGAAAGAAGTCACACGGAGCCATGTCTGGCGAATATGGAGGCAGGGGCATCGTTACAGTATTGTTTTTGGCCAAAACTTCACGAACAAGCAATGAAGTATGAGCAGGTGCATTATCGTGGTGCAAAAGCCATAAATTGATTTGCCACAAATCCGGACGTTTTTATCGGATTGCTTCACGCAAACGCCGTTGAACTTGTAGGTAGTACTTCTTATTTGCCGTTTGACCTCGTGGCAAGAATTTATAATGCACCATGCCATTAAAATTGATAAATACAGTGAGCATAACCTTCACGTTCGACCGCACTTGTCGAGACTTTTTCGGTCTTGGCGATCCAGAATGCCTCCATTGGGACGATTGAGCCTTAAATTCGAAGTCATATCCGTAAACTCATGTTTTGTCACCTGTTATAACACGTTTTAGCAATTTTGCATCGTTGTTGACTTAATTTAGTGACTCCTGAGCAACTTCCATTTGCCGCTGTTTTTGTTCAAAATTCAACAATTTTGGAACAAATTTTGCTGCCACGTGTTTCATACCCAAAACATTCGAAAAAATTTCATGGCATGAGCCAATCGATATGCCAACATCATCAGCGACTTCACTGATTGTGATTCGGCGATCGTTCAAAACCATTTCTTTCATTTTTCCCACTTTTTTATCGGCTGTTGATGTGCTGGGGCGTCCGGGGCGTTCGTCATCTTCAACGTTTTTATGGCCATCTTGAAAACGCTTATACCACTCGTAAACCACTGTTTTACTCATAGCAGACTCACTATAAGCCTTTGTGAACATTTCACACACTTTGTTACACTTTATTTCATTTTTACCGCAAAATTTGATACAAATTCTTTGATCCATTTTTTTAAATAAACGAAAATCGCCGAGCTCATGAAAATACGTCTAACCTTAGCGGCTGCCACTGACAAAGTAAACAATAAATACAGCTGAAAATTGTATCATACTTCAGGGGTATGTGTACCAACATAATAAAAAAAGATTTTGACAATCAGACTCGCCAAGCCCGCGAAATTTGAAAATTCCCGTTATTTTCTGAGCACACCTCGTATATATAGAAAATATAAGTGTAATCAAGGTTCAATAAGTCAACGCACTAAGCAAATTATATCTCTAATCAACCACGAAATTCTAAAACTTGCATAAGTTAATATATATATATATATATATATATATATATATATATATATATATATATATATATATATATATTGGGTGTACAACGTCGCTTCCGCCGTTTGTTTCCAAAATTCGAGGCTTTATTGTAAAAAACTGGTTATACATTTATGATTCAAGGTATTGTCCATCGCTGGCCACTACTTATAGAATAGGCGTACGAATAAGAGAAAGCCACTCTTACTCATTCAATCATCGAGCACGCAGTTTAGCAAGAGAAACAAGCTCTCTCGCTCAACCATAGACTGCAGCGTCAAGTTAGAAAAACGCTCTCACTCAAGCAGTCATAGACTACGGCAGTATAGAGGGAGAACTGCTCTCTATATATCCGTCGTTCATAAACTACACGTGTGTGTAGCCGCGTGAAGCAAAGAGGGTGCGCATGCGCAGTGCGCACCTCGAGAATTAGTATTGCGCGTGAGGCAATACTAATTGCTCTTTGCGTAAACGGACCTCTCCGACATATTTATTACGTTTTTGTATGATTTTTGTGGTTTTTATATTAAATAAGCTATAACGAACAGCAGGTGCGTTTTTCTTATTTTTTTAATCCCTACAGCTTCCCTATCCCGAATACCGCCGCCTCCACGGGTGTGCCAATCTAGCATTGGCACACAAACTGAGCAGCCGAGCCTGGTCGGAGCAACACTGGCAGCGGGGCTTTAGGCAAGGCCCCTCACACACAAAAGATAAAGCAGGACCAGAGGAGGGTCCTGCGTTGCTAACTTGACGTAAGCAAATTACCTCCGTAACAATATACATATATATATATACATACATATATATATATATATATATATATATATATATATATATATATATATATATATATATATATATATATATATATTAGGTGTAGTAAAAAGAAATTCATTATTTTTGCATTAAATTAAAGGTTTTATTTAGCATAGATAGAATGATACGATTTAGGTCAAAAAACTGGGACATTCGATTTTCACAATCTTCTCTTGAGGCGAATTTTTTTACCTGCAAAATCATTCGTCATAGACAGGAACAGGTGGTAATTACTTGGTGCCAGGTCCGGACTATAAGGTGGATGCATAAGAACTTCCCAACCAAGCTCCCGGAGCTTCTGGCGAGTCACTATCGATGTATGCGGCCTGGTGTTATCCTGATGGAATACAATTCCTCTTCTATTGGCCAAAGCTGGCCGCTTCTAGGCGATTGCTTCTTTCTGACAATCCAATTGTTGACAGTACAGGTCCGAATTAAGAGTTCGGCCGTAGGGGAGCAGCTCATAGTAAGTGATTCCCTGCCAGTCCCATCAAGCACACAGCAAAACCTTTCTGACTGTCAATTCTGGCTTGGCCACCGTTTGCGCCGGCTCACCGCGATTTGACCACGACCGTTGTCGCTTGACGTTGTCGTAAGTGACCCACTTTTCATCACTAGTAACCATCCGCTTCAGAAATGGATCGATATCGTTGCGATTCAGCAGCGATTCGCAGATGGGAATTCGGTCCATGAGGTTTCTTTGCGATAACTCGTGTGGCACCTATACATCGAACTTCTTTTTGTATCCAGCCTTATTTAAGTGGTTCCAAACAGTTTTTTGTGCAATGTTTAGCTCCTGGGCAATCGAAACAGTACTTGCGTAACGGTCGGACTTGACGATTTCCATTATTTAATCGACATTTTCGACAATTGGCCTTCCAGAGCGTGGTGCATCTTTGACGTCAAAATTACCGGAACGGAATCGACGAAACCAAAATTGCGCGTGATTGGCTGTTACAGTGTCAGGACCATAAACACTATTTACATTTTTAGCTGCCTGGCTTGCGTTTTCGCCTTTATCGAAGAAAAACTGTAAAATATGGCGTATTTTTTCTTTGTTGGTGTCCATCTTTGACGCGTGCTAAAAAAATACTGAGTCAAGCAATCACAAAACTGTATCAAAAGCTTTTTTAGCACGAAATCTTATCTTTCTCACGCCATCTAGTGTAACCCGATCGCACTCTTACAACGGGAGATGCAGACTACTAAAGCCATCTATTGGCAAAATAATGGATTACTTTTTACTACGCCCAATAGATAATGCTCTGGTTGAACGAAGGGTTTTGAAAAGTTTCTATTTTTCACAAAATAGCGGATGTTGGAAGTCAAAATTTTGTTTTTGACTAAAATTTTGCTCGTATTCTCGGCTATAAAAAGAAATATTCATCGCACAAAAATTTTCTGTTTAAACAGAGGATTTATATGTAAAGAAAAAGTGTACAAAATTTCGAGTCAATAAATTTAGCCGTTCTCGAGCGACAGTGAGCACCGATTCCGAAAACATGGTTTCAAAAACGCGTTTAAAGTTTTGAAAACGATTTACATGCAAATAAAAATTTCCTTTTAACTTTAAACGCATCATCTATTTTAGCACCATAAAATGTTTTTTCCTTTTCTTTATTGGCGGCCTTAGTAGTAATTTTATGATGTCGGCGAGCTATTCTTGCTTCCCAAGGCTGTCTAATGAACGACGGTTAGCTAAACCGATTTGATTGCAATCTTCTTGCTTTACATATTCGTGTGCATGCGGTTCCAATTTAATCCCCATCGCGTCGAAAATGGACAATAACCCTTATGTACTCTCATTGAATGTGCAGGTAGCGACATAAGCGGTTACGTTAATAGTAGTAAGACTCGCAGGTAACGTTTTCGGCATGATCTTGCAAACGTTTTTATAAAAGCTTTCGTTGCTATCCTGCGTAAATCCTCCAATGCATTTTTGTAATAATTTGTCGCTTGTAAGACTTACATCAATCGGTTTTATGGCATTTAAAACTTCTTTCAGAAAGACAGCGTAATCGTGTTTGAAAGATGCCAAGGTATTTTCCGCCTGCACTTTTTGATATTTGCATCATGACAGCACCTGGTGAACACTTATCATGCTGTGGCTTCTCATTGTTCGAACTTTTGTGATAAAACGTAGCCTAAATGGCATTTTTCAATTTTTTAACCGAATCATAGTTATCACGAATAGCCTTGACGAAATACTTAGACAATTGATCAATCAATTAACCAGAAGTTTCTCTTTACCATCGAGCCCTTTGTTGTGTTTTTTGCATCCACGTAAACGCGTGCCGATCCGTTTTTGAATGTGACCGACGCATTCTTTCTTCGTTTAAACACTTTCTCCATAAAGAGCAGCTTAAACAAAGACGAAGTAAGTTTTTGAATCTCCGTCCCCGACTTAATGTAAAAATCTCACTCCAAGATTTTTCAACGAACGGCGAAACATTTCGATCACAGCATTGACCTCCATCTTTCTCGCAAAACTGTGTGATAGTAAGTATCTTTATGTGTTTTGTACCATTTTTTATATTCTTCAGCGTTTTTCTTATCTTTTCAAAATTTTTAAGCCTTGTAATAAGAACTTTTGAAATCACATCAACAATTTTGCCCGTAAAATGCCCGATTTCCGATACAACGCCAAATAAAGACGTAAATCCGCGTTTGTACTACGTTCCATCACCAGAGACAATCAAATCTGTATTGTTCCTGTCACTGTACACAGAATTTAGTACCATTTTTTCTTTAAAACTCTTCGACATGAAAAATTGAGCCATGTGCTTACTTGCTTTACAAATATGTTCCAAAATTATGCGGTATGTACTTTTACCTAAAACCGGCGGAAAGTGCACCAAACCATAACATTCTCATGCACCTTTATAACCAACACCTATGTCACGCATTACTAATATAAATCTTTGATTTATTTCATAAGAATGTTTAACAAAATCGGTCGATGATGTGTAATCTGGAGGACACTTATCACACACCACAGAAATTTTAAAGCCGAATGCGCGTCCACTTACACAGCTCCAAATGATATCTTGTTGTCATACTTTACACATTTTACAAGATTTGTTATCACTGCAAAAACAGTTACAAGGTTTATAATTCTATAATCAGCAGCGCCAATTTTTGGTATATTGTATTTGTCTTGATGTTTTGATTTTTCTGCTGACGTACTAGCATCCACAGTTTTTGGACTAGAATATTGCTTCTTTCTTCTCAATCTTGATTTGTAAACCGAACGAATTTTTCGCTCTTCTCTTGAATTTTTTCTTTCTATTTTGCACACACTTATCCACTGAATTCGAATATTAAAACTTTGCAAGGCGAGAGTAACCCAACGTATACACAGCTACACGTCTCACAAGCAACTGTATTCAGTATATACGAGTACACTACCGTTCAAAAGTTTGAAAACAGCCGATTTTTATTAGAATAAAAAAAAAACCGTTAATAAATCTTTACATAAACACGTTATTATTGAAGTTCATTCATTATTATGACTATGCTTATAACAGTAATAAACAAAATTACTTATTTCTTACCAGTTATTCCTTATCTTAAAATAGACCGGCACACGTGTTTTATGACCACAAAGGTAATGAGATATATTATTTTTGCATTTATTTGTACTAAATATTTTTTACTACATGTTAATTTAACGTCTGATTAAGATTTAAGTGTAATAAATCATGACTTACGTGTTTTATTGTCGTTTTCATTGAAATTACTATAGTGTTTCCAAACATTTAAACGGTAGTGTAACACATCGTTCAATAAGTCCCAAGACTAACCCAGAGATGGTGCTAGTAGTACCAAACTGGCCACGTTTCCATAGAGTGCGAACCTTTAAATGAAACGTGTAAAAATTTCACGTCGATCGGATCACAGACAGCAGAGTTATCGAGGTTAGAGTAAAGTCACTTTGTAATTTGTTTGAAAAATGAAAAAAAGCGAGTTTCGCGTGTTGATAAAACATTGTTTTTTAATGGGTAAAAATACCGTAGAAGCCCAGCAATGGCTTGAAAAACATTACCCGGACTCCTCTCCATCCAAACCAACGATTTGTCGTTGGTATGCTGAGTTTAAACGTGGTCGTACGGACACAAACGATGCGGAACGTTCGGGTAGGCCATTGGAAGCCGTTACACAGGAAAATGTGAGTAAAGTGTTAAAAATTGTGATAAAAAATCGCAAAGTAAAGGTCCGTGAGATTGCAGAAATGACACAGATATCATCTGGAAGCGTATTTACAATCCTTCATGAAAAATTGAGCATGAAAAAGGTTTTTTCCAAGTGGGTGCCGCGATTGCTTTCAGTGGAACAAAAACAGCAACGAGCCGACGATGTAGAGAGCTTTTTATCGCTATTTACTCGCAATAAAAAGGATTTCCTGCGTCGAATTGGGCTTTGATTTGCTTCCCCACCCCCCGTATTCGCCAGATTCAGCCCCCAGCGACTACTGGCTCTTTGCTGATATCAAAAATATGCTTCAGGGAAAAAAATTTGGCTTGAATGAGAAGGTCATTGCCGAAACTGAAGCCTATTTTGAACCAAAGGATAAATCCTTCTATAAACATGGTATAGAAATGTTGGAAAGGCGTTGGAAAGATTGTATCACTCTAAAAGGAGATTATATTGATGAATAAAAATGATTTTTGAAAAAGAATGTTGTTTTTGTTGTTAGTCTCGGGACTTATTGAACGATGTGTTATATGTATATATATTGTAACTTCAGTGTCTCAATGTATAGAAAAAGAAATGAACAGAGAGAAATTTATACAGATTATTAACGACAAATAAAAATCAAAAATATTATAAACAAAATTATAAGTAAAAAATAATATAAAATATAGCGATAGGATAAGGTATAAATAAATAAGAATAAGAAGGAATAAAAAAATTAAATAAATCAAGAAAAGTTAAAATTAAATGTTAAATTAATTACGAATACGATCATGAGCAAAAGAAAATAGACGAAGAGGGTTAAAGGCCGTGAAACGGCAAGAGCATTGAACTCAGAAGTCGAAGCAATCGTCATATATTCTATGTAACGCTATTTATTAAAATAAGAAAGCTAAGTAGAATTCAAGCATAAAAAGTAAAAGGAAACATGCGAGCACCGAAATCATCTTATATAAAGAAATAAATATCACATCCTACAAACAAGTGGAAAAAAGAAATAAGAAAAAATTTGAATTACGAAAAAAGTTATTGCAAATAAAAGGTCATAGAAAGCCAGCAGCCCGAGAAAGTTAAAATTCTATTACGTTCCACCAGGGTTACTGGATGAACAAAAAATAAAATAATTTATTTTGCATAAATACGTAGATAAATAAAGTATACAAAAAATAACTTTAAAAACAATTGGCGAAATAAATTTTTTGTACATATGATGCGAATCAAAGAAGTAAAAAAAACTTGTTAAGTGATAGAACAGCTCGAAATTCGCGAAGATCTCGACATTTATATACAAGTAAAAACGTGATCACGCCTCAGCTAGAGAACAAGAAAAACACATCGTCAAGAATATCGTAACTTATTAAGTAATTAGAAGCTCATAGGATTCAGCCTCAATCAAGGGTCGGCGAGAGTATATAAAGCCGAGCTCGTCCAGGCAGACTCCACTTGATTTCAGACACTCAGACACGACAGTCGAGAGGTAATAGTCTCTAAGCTTCTAACGAGAAAAAATGTAAGAAAATATAATAATTTAATAAATTTAAGTTCCAAATTTTAAATTGATTTTTTTTATCAAAAGACTATGTGTGAGATTAAGACAGATTACAGAAGAATTGCACAACCTCCAATCAAGGACATTTTGCAAGTGATGCAGATGTCCAAGTATTGGTAATGCTGTAGTTTTATACTGAAGGATTCTATACTCACTCTAAAAGTAAATAATCCTTGAACAGACCTAAGTTTTTCGGGCATATCGGCACTGTGTTCGATTACACCAGGATGGGGTGTCAACCAATATCAAAAAAAAAAAAAAAAAAGAAAAAATAAAAATATGTAAGAAAAATAAGAAACTGCACACGAATTTCAATATCGAATTAGCACCTATGTATTAGTTTGCTACGATACTGCATTCGCTAGCAAGTATATAGGTATAGTTAAACTCAAATTTAAAACTCTTTAAATGTCAAATGTAAACATTATCGGTTCAACGACCGTAGTCGCGTCTCTTTTTAAGACGTCACATAGTGGCGTATGGTCGTAAATTTTATATTATCGTAAAAGAAAGTTGGAAAATTTAGATAATTAACGCGAGTCGAAATTAAATCGACAAATTCAATATTTATTGTAAAAATTACAAGTAGGATCGTGGTTAATAATCGATATACGTTAAAACTAATAAAAATTCTTTAAGCCATTTGGGCAAACAACAACATTTTACGCACAAACAAACGGTAATTGTCAATAAATTGGAGTTTAACACTCGAAGGTGCACATTTAAAAAAGGTTAAATATCTAAATAAACCAATGAGCTAGCATAAGTTTATGCTACCTTGTTATAACGTGGCTTCGACACGTTACAATATATATATATATATATATATATATATATATATATATATATATATATATATAAGGTACATTAACCCCTTAACTTGTAAGCTCGACTTAATTCGAGCGCGCTAAACAGGCTAAACTGTGCACACTCTAGATAATTCGAGCGGTGTTGTATTGCGTTGTATGGAAATTCATTTTTTTTGTCTGTTATTTTTAAAAAGAACTGTACGTGAAGGGGTTAAAGGTCTTTATAAGCCCAGGTAACTGAGCGCGCAACTGCGGCTACTTGCCTACATCATGCGCTGGAGACGGCTCCGTACAAATTTCTATATCTCCGTAAATAACAGCCGGATTTTCTGAAATTTTTACAGAATATTTTTGATATGCGTTACTTTTAGAAAATGCAAAAAAATCGATTTTCTCAGAATCCTAAGTGTATCTCACTCCTTAATTAATAAAGCCATGTAGATTGGTTCTATACACATATTAGAAATATATGTAAGAGACTCAGCAATGTCATCTTTTGATTAAAAATGCCATCTTTTTTGACTTAAATTTTGTTTATGGGTAGCAAGTCTCAATATCTATATTTTTGTATATGTGATATCTTGGATCCTGGTTTCAAGAGAGATAAAAACGAAACAAAACAATTATAATGCGTTCATATCACTAATTTATATACAAGACATACTATAGATATAGCATATGTGTGTGCATTTTGTTGATGTGTAAGCGTTTGCATGTATGTGTTAATATGAGATTTACTCATTATCACGCATAGCACTTTATAAATTTTATTTATTTGTATATCGCGCTCATCTTAAAGGTATCATTATAGTAACAAATAATAATGTAGTCAATTCGGCCATTGTAAATGATTTTTATTTAAAAAAAATACATTTTTCTGAGGGAAAAATTCTTTTCTTGTTACATAATATTTTATTTTTGATATAAATTACGTTTGTAACCTCTTATAAATGGTAAACCTGTTGTAACTCTTTTTTGATATTGTATATATGCATTTCCAAAAAATTTTATTAAATTCGATTCTTCTATTAAAATTCTGTCATAAAAGAAACTCCATGAGGCATAAGTATAAGCTAGACAGCATAAAGGATTCTGCAAAATAAGCTGCAACATAAAATTTTGCTACAATATATTGTTTTATTTCTCAAATCGTACATTTACAAACTTTATTTTATAAAAAGAATAATTAAAATTAATATTTATATAACTACATATTCATTAATATTTATTATTATTAGTGAAATGCAATGGGAAGTTGGTAGTGATTCTTACCCATTTTGTCCGTTCAAGCTTAAGAACTTAAATTTGTGCATTTAGAATAATAAAAAAAAACTTCATAAATATTTTTAAAAATATATTAAACGTGGAATAATATATTTAGTAACTAACACTAGTACCACGCTGCCCTCCAAGCTCTGATGGAGGCCATGCCTTCTTGAGGCGAAGTGTCAGACTGTCTGGTAGGTAGAATGATTTTCTTATTAGATAGTTAGAAAAGTAGCTCACACACACATGCACGCACACGCACACGCACCCACAAATTTTTAAGGACGGGAATTTTTACGTTAAAATCAACCTTTTATTTTATACGAAATTTGTGCATAATATTAACGAATTTTTCACGAAGAGTACCTGACCAAACTAGTGGTCAATATTTCGACCAGATCCGTCTGGAATGTAAGGGCCTATGTTAGAAAGTTTGTCTAATGATTTGAGGGTATTTTTCTACGTAATTTGATGCGCTAAACACGAAAAAAGTAGTAAAAGAAAGCCGTAGAGGCATCCATAATCTTGAAAATTATTTTTTTATTTTGACCTCAAATTTGATATATTTGCGTTTTTTTGGTGCGCTGGGTTCAACAAAATTAATCTTTTTACTCAAATATTTCACAAATAATGACTTCTTTAAGCAATCGATAGCGTAAAGCGGGAAAAGCGATAAGCGCGGAAAAAATAGATGAGCGCGACGCAAGACGGGCAAGAGGAGATCCTTCTTCTCTTCTTGCCTACCAAGTCGTAACCACGTGCAGCGTCAGCAGGCGAGTTATCCACGTCGAGCGAGTGGTTTTTCGAGGAGACGAGGAACGGAATTTTGTGTTAGTAAGTGGCCAATTAAGCGATATCTTTATTACTGCGATTAATATCACGCACGCGATCGCAAGTAACATTTGTATTAGGTCATTAAGTATGAAATGTTTGATTACCTAAAGCCTCAAATTTGATACCAGATATCTCCGATATTTCACTTTGATCGTCCTTTATTTTTTTGCATTGAGAAGGTACGCCATCTGGCTTTCAGATGCACTCTTTTGTTTTTAATAGTCTATCGTATTGTCGTCTGAAGGTTAAATATTGTAAGCCATGGATAAGACAAAAATGCGAGTTATTTTTGAATATGAGTTGCGTCGTGGAACTAATACAGCGCAGACAAGCCGAAATGTTAACAAAATGTTTGGCAAAGATGTAGCTAACGAACGTACAGTACGTCGATGGTTCGAAAAATTCTGATCCGGAGATTTTAATCTTTAAAATAAACCACGCGGGTGGCCTGTGAGCAAGGTGGATAACAACCAACTGAAAGCTGTAGTGAAAGCAAATCCATCTGAAACGACGCGTGAACTTGTAGCAAGGTTTGAAGTTACCATCCCAACAATATTAAGTCATCTAAAAGCAATCGGAAAAGTAAAGAAGCTGGATAGGTGGGTTCCGCATGAGTTGAGCGAGCATCAGCAACGGAACGGCTTCAAGGCTTGCTGTTCTTTGGTATCAAGACTAAAAGGCGATCCATTTTTGCACCAGATAGTCACGTGCGATGAAAAGTAGATACTTTTTGATAATCGCAAGCGTTCGGCACAATGGTTGGACAAAGATGAAGCGCTAAAACACACCCCAAAGCCGAGTATACACCAAAAAAAACTAATGGTGTCTGTTTGGTAGTCCAGCGCGGGTGTTATACACTAAAATTTTATAAGACCTGGGCAATTGATAACGGTGGACTTCTACTGTAAACAGTTAAAAGAAATGATGAGGCAGCTGCAAATTAAGCAGCCGAGATTGGTCAACAGGGACAGACCAATCCTCCTGCAGGACAACGCTCGACCACACGTTGCAAGATCGACGTTACTTGAACTACCGAAACTAGACCTGGAAACCCTTTGTCACCCACCGTACTCGCCAGATCTCACGCCAACCGATTACCGTTTTTTCCGAGCTTTAAACAATTTTTTGCAAGGAAAAATATTTAATTCCCAACATGCGGTGGAAAATGCCTTTCGGGATCTCATCACCAGCTGCTCTCCAGATTTTTTCGCTAGCGGTATTAATAAGCTATCGTTAAAATGGCAACATTGTATTGATAGTTTAGGTGCATATTTTGATTAATTATATTATTTCTTGCTCGAGATATAATAAACCGAACTTTCGGTCTCAAATCGGACGTTTCATACTTAATGACCTAATATATGAGTTGCGAGTTGTAAGTGAGAGGTTAGCTCTTGCTCACATATACACTCTGACAAAAAAGTATCCGGAAATTCTCATTTAAATTGCCCGCGTTGAGTATTATTAAGTATTTAAAGTTTCTGTATGTTGGTAGAACTGTCCGTAATCGCTATGCCAAACATGAGTGCGGTCTGTCAACTAGTTTGTTTACGACAGCTGTTGAAACCAGTCGACCTCAGTGGTAGTCTGCGAATGTTACAATGGAAAAAAATATTGAACAAAGAGTTTGTCTCAAATTTTGTGTTTTGAACGAAATTTCGTGTGCTAAATCGTTGCGAATGCTGGAAAAGGCTTATGGAGACTCTGTTTTATCGAAAACCCAAGTGTACGAATGGTACAAAGCCTTTAAAAACGGTCGGGAGATCGTCGAAGATTTGCCTCGTTCAGGACGACCGTCGACCTCTTCAACCAACGATAACGTCGAATAAATCAAGGAAATTGTGCTCGAAAATCGTCATGTCAGTGTTAGAGAGATAGCTCGTGATCTCAACATCTCTCGTGAAACCGCTCGTTTGATTTTAGTAAACCAATTGGGCATGCAGCGCGTCGCCGCTCGGCTCGTTCCATTAGAGCTGAATTTTCTTCAAAAACAGTACCCGATGCAGGTAGCTGCAGACATGCTGGATCGTGCGAATTCTGATCCCACGTTCATGGGACGGATCATAACTGGTGACGAGACATGGGTCTATGAAAATGACACACAAACGAGCCAACAATCATCGGAATGGGTAGGAAAAAATGAGCTGAAACCGAAAAAACCTCGCAAAAGTCGTTCGAAAATCAAGACGATGCTTATTGTTTTCTTCGATATTCGTGGTGTGGTTCATCATGAATTCGTTCCGCAAGGTCAAACGGTCGATAAGGACTTCTATTTAACTGTTTTGAGACGTTTGCGTGAAAATATTCGCCGTAAACGGCCGGATTTGTGGCATAACAATTCGTGGATTTTGCATGACGATAACGCACCATCTCATCGAGCCACGATTATTAACGATTTTAAGACCAAACACTCGATAAATACCATCGACCAGCCACCTTATTCGCCTAATCTAGCTCCGTGTGACTTTTTTCTTTTCTCCAGACTGAAATTACCGCTCCGGGAAACCAGATTTGACTCCATACATGCCATAAAAGAAAATTCGCAGAAGGAGCTGAAGGCCATCCCTGAAAGCGCCTATAAAAAATGTTTCCATGATTGGGAAAAACGTTGGCACATGTGTATCGCTTCAAATGGAGCATATTTTGAAGGAGATTCAATAAATATTAAAGAAATTTAATATTTTTGCGTTTTATTTCAAATTTCCGGATACTTTCTTGTCAGAGTGTATATCATAGTGGTGTGTGTATGCGCGCGCTAGACTACACGCGTGTAGTCACCCGGTTGGCCGCGAGAGGCCGCGCCCAACCGATAGCCAGCTGAGACGTGTTAAGGTTGGTTCATACGCCATGCTACGTGAACATAGCAAGGCAAGAGACCGACACGCATGTGCAGTGCGTGTTTTGTGCAACTGAAACGTGTGCGCGTTATTTTGAATTGCGACCCTTAGCTAAGATCTTAAACGTTGTGAATAAGTGACTTTTGTATCGATTTTTTTAATAATTGACTCTAATAAAGTTGACTGAGCATAACGGCTGCGCCTTGTTTACTTTTCCCCTTTCTAGCGTCCCTTTTCCGAATACCACCGCCTCCGCGGGCGTAACAACTTTCAGTTGACACGCACTTGACCTAGTTGAGCCCGGTGGGGAATATCGTCGGTGGCGGAATCTTGAGGTAAGGCTCCCTCACGTATAGAAAGTAGGATTTAAGGAGGATCCTACGTTGTAATATGTTCGGCACTGCACAACAGTGTACCATAGTGCCACTGCACGTCGGCTAACGTCCGTCGGCATTCAAGGTCGCATCAAAGGATAGCTGCGTCCGCAGCAGTACGCACGTGTGAGGGAGAGTCCTGCACGTGTACCGACGAAAAACCCCGTTACAATATAAAATAAAATAAAATATAAATGCAATAAAATACGATGATAAAACACATCTACTTCGTCATTCAGTCACTCTTCACTCATTTATCCCTTAAATACAGGCATACAGTTAAAAACGGTGTAAAAGGGACAACACATAATAAATAAATTAATAAATTAACACATAAAAATAAATATATGTCATTCGAGTTTGGTAAGGTGTCTCTTAATTGCTTTTTTGAATCTACTGAAAGACGAAAGGTTTCGTAACCCATCAGACAGAGTGTTTCATAAATGTACATCTTCATTATATACTTTTCCATTATTCACACCTTAAACCTAGAACAGGAGGAGAGGGGGCCAAGCAGGAATAGCATCTGCTTTTCCTTTGTAGAAATATCTTTTAAAAACGAAGCATTTAGGTTACAGCACATTAGATAACAGGTATGGATTATTGCTGTAACATATACACACAAATGGAGACGTATTTAACACTCAGACGCAGACACAGACGTACCGGGTTCATTGTGTTAGGGCTAGGTAGCGCTGAAGAAAGGAAAAAGAAGAAATTAGAGTGGAAGAATCAGTAATAGAATCTGTTCCACTAAGGAAGAAGGATTCTTTATCTGAAAGTGTCGACTGCTTTTCAATATGCAGGTTGTCGGGTCTAGTAGTAGTACTGAGGTATACGCTTATACACCCACATAGACGAACGGATGTTTAGACGCAGATACGTAGACGCTTACATGAACATACATTAATGATTTCTTGCAATTTTGAGACTGACTTATTCACAGATAGTGTACGGTACTATTTAATAAGAGAAATTAAAAACAAAAAAATTAAAAAAAATTCAAATAAACATAAAAAAAAAAAATAAAATATCAAAGAAATACAAAAAAATATATTAAAAAAAAAAGTTTTTTAAAAACGCTATTATTTTTGTACTAATCAGTAAAAAATGCAAAGCAGAACAGTCTGTTTCAAGTTAAACACAAACAATTTCTAGGCGTTCTTAAAAATTGTCGAAACATGCTGATATTCCGCTACGCAGATTCTTCTGCGTGTCGAGAATATTGAAATTTTATGATGTGAAATTTTAACTCGCAGGAAAAATCCTCATGTTTAAAATCAGTGTACACTTGTGCGTACGCCAGATTTTTTATTTCTGCGCTACGAGAAGCTTCTTTTTCGCCGAAATAACACATTTACAGATACACAGGCACTCGGCTCAGTTTGCGACAGAACAAAGTATAGATAGCGCGACTTGGATGCAATTTAATTTCTATTATTTCCTTATGATCATTTTTGCAGTAAAATAAATATTTTTACTATTGTTTCTTTTTTTTTTTGTTTTTGTTTTTTTTTTGTTATAGATGTACTATAAATACGCACAAAAGCAGCCGGAAAGCGTAAAATATTAAAATTTTAAGCTTGTTTAGATTAAAGCTTAGTCTATTATAATATCGTTTAGTTAGTCAAGTTTTATTATTAAGTTTTTTTTTTGTTGTTAAATATAAAAAGTAAATAAAAATCGAACTTGTGTTAATTTAACCTTAATGATACACCCATCCTTGGATATAATCGAACGGCGATTACTAAGCGCTCTTAAAAATCGTGAATCAGCCAAAACTAATAAAATATAATCAATAATAAGGCGCACCTCGTTACTATTGAAAAAGAATATATCAACAAAAAAAGAAAAAATCATTGATAGAGACTTAGTTAAGCCCAATACACGTTTAAATGACAAATTATTAATTTATAAGGTCTTAAATTATCGCACAATTAGAATGAAAATGCAAGTTTTACAGCTACCGTATATGTATAGTAAAATTTATACTGCATAAACTGTTACATATTTTATGTGTTCTGTTATGAAATAATATAATGTAAATAAAGAAAATATCAAAATTACAATAATAAATAATTATAATTTAAAAGAAGTTAACAAATATGAATATAAGTGATACAATAGATGCGGCGATTGCTCAAAGCGACAAGAAGAACGCAGAAACGGGAAATCAAAGAAAATCTGAAAATTCTATAAGTTCCTATCACCTATTATTAAAAAACTAAAAGCTTTTAATCACTGGAAACATGTCAATTTAAAAGAAAAAGCGAGTTATAATGCGTATATTATTATTATAAAATTTAAAATGAATTATTTGACTTGAGCTCGAGGGCGGAGCTCTGTCAAAACCACCTGGTAGAAGGACGTGGAGATACAAAAAAGAATATTCAGGAAAAAATAAGTGGACACAAAACAAAGAATATAGATTTGTGTCGCGTCTATGGAGCCGTGAATGTCTGCGAGATGTGCGAGTGTGCGTGGATATGTGCGAGTGTCTGATAGTGTGTGAGAGAGTAAGTGAGTAAGAGAGAAGCGGAGGGAGGAAAGAAAACGATAAGGTGCGGTAGGGAATAAATAATGGAAAGGAGTCGTTAGAGCCCGTCGGAGTCCCGCGAGGCGGGCCAAGATCAGCGGTTCGCGCTAGGCGCGGTGTTAGCTAATCTCCGGGACTGCGAGCTTTGCGTGTGAACGCAGATTGCTATCCCGAGCCTAGGTGCTTAGGACGCCCTGGCCGTTGATGGAAAGTAGCTCGTCGAACTTGCGTTCGACCACGGTTAGCATATAGCGTAGGGCGCAGATATCGCTTACCGCAGAGCGTAAATGCACCAGGCGCAAGATCGCTCGTGAGCAGAATGTATTCGCGGCGATTGCTGGAATACGAGGGAAGGATGTGGAGGGATAGACAAACGTCTAACAGGTCTACGGGCAGTGCAAGGCGCTAAGTTCGCATTGGCATAGAACGGGTATACAGCAGGTGCAAGATCGTTTTCAGGAGAAGGAAGCGGAGGCGACTACTCAAGGCAGTTACCGAAGCGTAAGTGTCGAGCTCGAGAAGCGAGTCTGAGATCTGAGGCCCTACGGGAGAGCGCCTCTTGCGGTCGTGAGAAGTAGCGTATTGGTGGAGAGGGAGAACATCTCCCACGCAGCGGCACCAGTCGTCAGACTGTATGTAAGCCATCTTCCGTAGACGGTAGAAAATAGGAATGGCGAGAGAGGGGTTAGGAAAGAGTCGAGACTATGCACGCACGTACACGTCATATCTAAAACAATTTTGCGTAAATTAAAATCTTAAATGTTTAAAAGGGAAGACAACAGGTTTTTCAATAATTTTTCACAAAAAACTGAGAGTATTGATTACATTAAATGTACGTACATATTAATATTGATATTAAAATCTATACACACACATTTTTTTATATGAAAAAAAAAAAAAAAAAACAATGGCGGCGCTACAGCTGCTCAAACTTGGCTCCTTTAATTTGCGCTGTGGAACACCTAACCCCTTGTAGTTAACTAAAATCAACTAATCAAAAGTTTTTAATTAAAATAAGTTCTTTGCTTTTTTTGTACCTATTTATAAAGGAAAAAAAAAAATTTGAACACAAAGAGAAAAAAATTACACTTCTTTTTATAAACAAATTGATAAAAACAATATTTTTAGTAATAATTAATATAAACTTTTAGATATATCCAAAGACTAATACGTTAAAGAATATCTGTGCAACATTCAAAGTTGACATCTTAGTTATTTTTTAAATCATTTTCAACAGCGCTGAAAAAAACATTTTGAAAAAAACGTGATTAAAATTTCGTTCTTGTAGAGTGGAGTTAAAAGCAGTTTAGAATTACCTAAGCTTAATCTGCGATACCAGAACCATAATGCAAGACTTCTACTCCGAGAAAATCATTCATTACGACTAAATTCTTTTCTTTCTGTGCAGTACTGGCCTCTATTGTCGAATTTGACGAGCGCCGCTCTTGCCTCTTGACTCGATTGCTATCATACGAGTCTGCGAGAATCTTCATTCCAAGCCTATTGTTAAATCCAGATCACTCATGATTTTGTATACGAATGAATAGTCATCGCTAAATATTCCTGCAGTTACAAATGCTGCAATTTCAATAATTTTTGCGCCACAATGCAAGCGCTCTGGAAATAAACATAATACAGTTGAATTGAAAGACTCGTTCGCGTTTTGGGTAAAACCGCCAACGCAATGTTCAAGCAAATCATCCCGCGACAAATCTTCATAAATTGGTAGTATATTTTTTGTACGTCTTCATGCAGTAGAGCTGGGTGTTCATAAGAAATATTTTTGGCTTGTGCAGCATTGTATTATTACCACGAGTCGAAGCCAGTGGGATAGAACTGATGTTGCGAGTTTTTATCAGTCGAGATCAAGTGATAATACGCAGCCATAATTTTTCTTTTCATATCATTTTTCGACTACGCATTTCTTTGTATCGCAAGACTATAGTATTTTATTGATTTTTCATTCAAAGCATAGGTTAGTTGCCTTTTCCACCGAACTTGCGGCCTTTTTTAAATTTTGAAGGCTTCACATACGCTTTTCTACGTAATCTACGCACTCCATTTTTTTATTGTAATTAAAAAATATTCGTATGGACTAGCATATAATATAGCTTTAAATGTTTGTGTCGTCATCTTTAACATAATTAATGTAACGTACCCCATACTTTTCTTCTGAACGGCCAAATATCTCAAGAATCGCATCGACTTCTATCTTACCTGCAAAGCTTTTATGATTGATGGTACAACTTTCTTCGTAATCAGCGCCTTCTGGATTGTCGAAGTTATTTTGAAAGTACGTACATGCTTGGCAGTGGCTGTTTTTTACAACTGAATAAATTACTTTTCACGAATAATAACGTAGAATATTAGCGTAGTTACGCTGCACAAAGAAAAAAACCGCGCTTCTCTCAAGATCCATCACCGCTAACAGTGAAATTTATTTAAGGTTTTTATGTATCTCATTTTCTTTTTTCTTGTCTTCAATTGCATTTTTACATGTGACATCAAACAATTTATTGATAAAAGTATGTACGTATTCAATAATGCGTTCATAAACATGTTGACTTAGTCCACTAACAATACATTTGTTTACTTCATAAGCACAGTCAATAAACGGGCTTGATGTAATAAGTACTAGGTTGTTCAAAAAGTTTTGAAAGCGACATCTATAGAGCAGTAGAAGAACCAAAATTTTTACGCCATTTTAATATTTTATCTTTCATATAAACATACCCAAAGTTTCATTCCACTCTGTCAATTCATTGTTTGTTTACAAGCCATTTGAAGTTGACGTGTCAGTGTATTTTTTTTACAATAGAAAAAACCGAATATCGTGCAGTGATAAAATTCTTTGTTTTGGAAGGTTTATCAGCAACGGAAATTCATACAAAAATGGTGAAAGTGTTAAAGGAATCTGCTCCTTCATTTCCAACTGTGCATCGATGGGTTTTAGAGTTTAGACGTGGTCGAAAAAGCGTTGAAGACGATCCACGCTCAGGACGTCCAAAAAGTGCATCAACGCCAGCATTCATAGCAAAAGTACAGGATATGGTTTTGGAAAATCGTCGATTGACCGAGAGAGATTTAGCAGAGGCCCTAGACATCTCATTAGGCAGTGTGAGTCATATTTTAAGGGGGGGGGTAGGGTTTTGAAGGCAGAAAAAAACAGGTTTTTACAGATTTTTTTTTGGGCGTACGGTAAAAGTAAATTTATTTCTAATTATTATACATTAAAGAGTAGTTATTGAACTATATTCTGTGAAATATTGGTTGAAAAATATTGAAAATTGACCGAATGGCAGCAATTCTTCGCAGGCGCCTCAGAAAAAATACATTTTGCGATGCACGTCATACCTCAGCACTGGATAATCTGAAATGAAATAACCAAAGTTTTTCTTTCAATTTTTATGTCCCTCTAGGTATCCCTGTCGAGTTTTTCCATTTTTTTTAAATTTTTGAACTTTTTACAAGACTTGAAAGTGAAAATACCGATTTTTGGCCTGAATTCATGACTATTGTTGTTAATAATAAAAAAAATAAAATCAAAAACGAAAAAATCTCAACAAGGTTACCTCATGAATTATGTAAGGAAATACTGTAAAAAATTTGAGAACGATCGGTTGAATAGATTTTGAGTTACAGAGTGCACCGACTCAAAAAACATCGATTTGAGAAAAACGCGTTTAAAGTTTTTCGTAGCGAAAAGACCCTGATAAAACTTAGTAAGCTATTTATTTTTTATTTTACTCACATAGTATCATCAATGCCGGGTTACACTCCGCGTCTGCTTCGAAAATGAACCAACACCAGGTACCGTTACAACGACCTTGTCTAAGACCTTTCTGTAAACTGCTTAGGGACAATAACAAAAGAGATTGAGAAACAGCTGCCTTTCCGCTGAGCGGTTACAGCTCAGGTAGTCGTTCGAGACACGCCTACTTCCAAAGCTATATCTTTGTGAGTTTTGCTCCGATTGACTTCATATTAACAGACAACATTCTTGAGTTACTATACTTTCATAATATGCAATAAAAAAAAATCACTTTTTTTGAACCCTCAAAACCATACCCCCCCCTTAAATGAAGTTTTGGGTTTCAGAAAGCTCTGTACACAATGGGTGCCGCATTCGCTCACAATGGAACAAAAACACTTTCGAATGCGACTTTCTGAGCAACATTTGGAGCGTTTTCGAAAGAATAAAAAAGATTTTTTGCGTCGATTCATCACTATGGATGAGACTTGGGTCTACCATCATGACCCTGAATCAAAACAAGAGGCTAAAGAGTGGTGTCAACCAGGCACTTCGGCACCGAAGCGAGTTCGTGTCCGGAGAAATCGGCGAAGAAGGTGTTAGCGTCAGTTTTTTGGGATGCAAAAGGGATTTTGTTGGTGGATTATCTCCAAACTGGCAAAACATTAAATTCTGAATATTATTGTAACCTTTTGGACCAATTGGATGAAAAAATTAGTGAAAAAAGACCCGGTTTGCACAAGAAAAAAATCATTTTTCATCAAGACAATGCACCCGCTCACACAGCTCAAAAAACCATCACTAAAATAACCGAATTAAAGTACGAATTGTTGCAGCATCCACCTTATTCGCCTGATTTAGCTCCCTCTGACTTCTGGCTGTTTCCACACCTCAAGAAATTCCTTCGTGGGAAGCATTTTTCATCAAACGAAGAGGTTATAGCCGTCGTAGAGGAGTATTTTGCAGGCCTTGCAGAAAGTCACTTCCATGATGGGATAAACAAGTTGGAAGACCGTTGGACCAAGTGTATTGAACTTATGGGAGATTATACTGAACAATAAAAGTGATTTCACCAACAAAAAAAAGTATCTTCATTTCCGCTTTCAAAACTTTTTGAACAACCTAGTAAAGTACCACATCTGCAAGTAACAGAAATTTTGAAGCCGAGTCCTTTGTCACCAGATTTTCTAAAGGACATTTTCTGTTTACTTGTCGACTCGTCGACTCGTGCTAGAGTCGAACTGATTAAAGAACAGCTCGTACCGTTCTTTAGTATATGTGCCAACGGCGGCTCCACTGACGCGAAGTTGGAGAGCACGCCGGTACTTCACCGTCACGCTGGTAGGGCACATGGCGTTCTGCTGCTGTTAGCGTAGAGGGTCTGCTTGCTGCTGTTGTGTTCGTCACTATGTCGGTCACTGCTGCTGGCTGCTGAGCTGCCGCCGCTATGTCCGCATCTGGCTTATCCCAGAGTCGGACTGACTTAAGGACGGCTCGTTTCATTCTTTAATATATGCGTTGATAGCAGCTCCGCTGACGCGAAGTTGGAGAGCGTACTTGATTAACGCGCTATCGCTTCACCGTTGCCTACGCAGAAATACTCTATCATGCGTATACGGAAGCGCGGACGTTGTATAAGGCCCGCTAAACTTTCATCCATGCGCGAGGCTCTTTCCGGCCGTCGTCTAACATCTTTAATTTGTAATGATGCTAGACCTTCTAAATAGAAATATTTGGTGACTGCACGCTTCTCTGATTTTTGCATTTTTACGTAAGCAAGTGAGGTGTCTTGTTCAATCAGCTTCCAAATGTACACTAACAGCGCAATTGATCTGAAAATTTATATACAAGCTAATGAGATGGCGGGCTACAGAATATAAGCCAAACACTTGTCCTGCTGGTGAAAGGTGTAAAACAGTGAACATTTATAGTGAAATAACCATAACTAAATGCTTTAGTTTTTACTACACAAATGGATGGTCTTATAGAAAAGATTATCACTTCCATATAATATATTTTTGGGGTAACTAAAATCAAATCTGATGTTCGTTTGATCTAAACAGGTCAGGGTCAAGGTGAAATAAAAGTCGTATCTTGAGATTTAACTTCAAAACGAGTAATTTAACTAGTTAATAGATTTTTTGGGTCACTGACACCGAATCTGATGTCTATTTGAACCAAATAATTTAAGGTCAAGGTCAAATGAAAGACAAATCTTAAAAATTAGATTCAAAACAAATAGATATAGTAGTTAACAGGTTTTTTGGATCGCTAAAACCGAGTCTGGCGTATGTTTGACTCTAAGAAGCCAAATCGAAGGTTATTTAAAAGCTATGTCATGACCAATCAAGTTCATATAATCTTAAGCTTGAGATGCTGCACAAGTTTCAAGTTAAGCTTACAATCAAAGCCCACAAATCCCAAGTCCACAATTTTAAACCTATAAACTTGAAGCCTAAATTGACATATCTATAGCTCTTGAGAACTTATATACATTTGTGATGGACGAAAAAATCGAAAAATTTTTTATCACATATTCTTAAAGTACAATATCTGAAGATTATTGTCGCTAAATTTCATTAGGATCGGAGCGATAGTTTCGGAGTTATAGGTAATTTAAGCGCGCGACCGCTCAGCGCGCGCGGCTGCCTGGCACACAGCTGCCGCTCGAACAAGCAGGTATAAAATAAGGATTACAGCGGTATGTTAAACTTCTGGCTTTGAAATTTTCAAACGGTTATGTACCTACGAGTTTGAAGGTTCCACATCGTAAATATTTGTCTCAGTTCTGTATGTGCACTCGAGGGTGAAATATCTAAACGTCAACTATTTTGTGCAAAATATTTTTAATTTCATTTGCTCGTTATATTTTCAATTTTATTTGCTCGTAGACACATCGAATTTTCTCGATTGTAAATATGGTTGGTCAGCATCATAAAAAAAACATGCCATACAAGAGACTCTTCAGAATCACGTAAAGACCGAGTGAAAAAAAGAAAAAAATTATTCAATCCGAAAACCGCAGAGACTGACAAGAGTAGTTTTAATGCGTCTCGAAAAAAGTTAAGGTTATCGAAAAAGTCACTGTGCCGGTGGATTATTCGACGGAAGACAGAATTTCCAATTTTATTACACTTTATACCGCAATTTCGCAGTATGTGAAATGTAAAAAGGGTGACAGTAACATCAAATTTGCTTCAACTGATACACGAGGACTTGGATTTGAAATAGCCGTTTTACAGGGTCTATAGAAAGTCCTGGACCGGTTGAATAACTTGAAACTTAGGGGTTGCACAAAAAAATAATTCGGACTAAAGTTGTAGTAAATTTCTCTGGCTATCCAACCGCGACTTCGGCTGTGAACTTGATCTTGACCTTCAAGGTCATTTCAAAATCAAATCCATTTTTTTAAAGGCAACCTCCAATTTTGACATCGGAAATGAAAAGGGCGGACGATTTTACGTCTAGATACAACCTTCGCCATTAAAGAAATTTGACCTCGGAAGGTCAAGTTAAGGTCAAGCAGTGACCAGCCGGATATTTTGAAAAGTAGGCGTCACTCAAAAAAATGGTTGAGACATAAGTTATAGGAAATTTCTCAGGCTATCCGACGATGATCTCAGTCGTAAACTTGACCTTGATCTTCATCCCTTCCTTCCGCTATCTTGAAATTTTAAGTTTTAAAAATCTGACCTCAAAATAGTAATCAGCGACCTCGAAAACCCATGTGGAAAGTTTGTAGTACACTTCTAAACAAATTCAAAATTTTTCGTCCACCATGTTGGATTCGTCATCTTGAATTTTAAAACTCTTAAAATCTGACTTCTGAGTCTTAATCAACAAAAAGTAATGATTGTGTAAGCGAAAGAATACAATTTAGAATATTTCTAATTTGCTTTCGTTTATTAATACAAAATGATAATACTCCATCGATTTTAATATTCATCATTAAGTTCGATTCTTACTTTTGATTTTTTTTAGTAATTTCAAGAACTGCGTGTCATTTTCTTTGATGATTTAGTGGTTTTCTTCATTCACACATCCTTCCGTGATTTTTAGGTCTTACGATCTTATCGCTTTTTATATTGTAATCTTCATTTTAATTTTTCTATTAGATTATTTCTTTATCTGAATGTAACATGGCTCCTCTCACTGAACGAAAGCGAATATTTATTCTTATGATGAAAGGATACGGTAACAGGACGAGATCTAATGAAGATGTACGGATCATATTCAATGATACTTCTAGGGTAAGAATGGAACCGATATAAAAATTAACAGTACAAAGGACAATTATACGTTTAAATTTAAGTGGGGGTATAGAAGATCTTCCTAGATCGGGTTGTCCAGTTATAGCAACTACTAAAGAAAAACAGCTAGATGTTGTTGTTTTAATCAATGAATATTGCCACAGTACAGTTACGAAATTGCATCAGCAACATGATATTAGTGTCAGATCAGTGCATAATATTTTGACAAGGTAGTTGAAGTTCCATCAATACAAGGTAAAACTTGTACATGAATTGCTTGAAAATGATCCGGTTATACGCGTAGAGTTTTGTGACTTGATGATGACCCGAATAACTGATGATGAATATTTTTTAAATAGAATTGTATTTTTAGACGAAGCTACCTTTGAGCTTAATGGCAATGTCAATAGACATAACTTCAGGTACTAGAGTGATATAAACCCAAGATGAAGTTCGGATACTCGCAGTACTCAATACCTTCAGAAAGTGAATGTCTGGGCTGGCGTTATAAACAACAGTATTGTTGGGCCCTTCTTTATTGAAGGAAATCTTACTGCAATTAAATATAAAGACATGCTCCGAAACTAAATTACCCCAGCGATTCACGCAATGGTGGGCAATGAATTTGATCATACGTTGTTCTAGCAATGCGGTTCACCACCTCAATATGGGCGAGGTGTACGTGCTTATTTGAATGGAATGTTTCCAGGAAGGTGGATAGGCAGAAGAAGTACAGTAGAATGGCTAGTCAGATCTCCTGATCGTTCGCTTGATTATTTTTTGTGGGGTTACGTTAAAGATAAGGTATATCAAACGAGACCTGCAAACCTCGATAAACTTCAGCAGAAAATAAGGGATGAAATTATTACTATTGATAAAGGCATAATTCTTCAAACTGCAGCAGTATTTTACTACCGCATAGCACATTGCCAGGCAGTTAAGGGTAAAAACTTTGAGCATTCGTTAAATAAAAAAAATTAATTCACATTCTACTAGTGATTCAACATTGCCTTTACCTAATAATCTTCTCTCTGCCTTGCCTTTACTGGCTAAGCATCACACCACTATACTTCAACTGGCTGGTGTAGCTCTTTGTCGGGTCTTCACTGACTGGGGTGGACTCTAACCTCACCTTTACTGGCTAGGCATCATACTGCCTTACCTTAACTGGCTAAGGTAGACTCTAGCCTTGACTTTACTGGCTGGGCATTACACCACCTTACTTTAGTTGACTGGGATAAACGCTAACCTCAGTTTCTTTACGATACCTTACCTTAATTAGCTGGTATGATGGCAAGATAAATATGACGGCTTTATTAGCTGGTATACATGCAAGCCTCATTTTATCGAATTCTTAAAAAAAATTATTCCTTAATATGACCTAAAAGATCAAGATATTACCATGGGACAACAAGGGTAATTTTCTACGTTATGCTAAAACATTTTTTTTTTTTGAGCGACGCCTACTTTTCAAGATATCCAGCCGGTGACTGCTTTAACTTGACTTGTCCTTTCGAGGTCAAACTTTTCCGATGGTAAAGATCGCATCTAGCCGTAAAATTGTCCGCCCTTTTCATTTCCGGTGTCAAAATGGACAGTAGCCAAATAAAATTAACTTGACCTTGTAATGGCTTTGAAGGTTAAGGTCGAAGTCACGGCTGAGGTCACGATCAGATAACTAGAGAAATTTCCGATAACTTTTGTCTTAACCATTTTTTTTAATAACGCTTACGTTTCAAGTTATTCAATCAGACCGGGACTTCTTGTAGAACCTGCATGTGATAACTGTGAGCAGCACACGATTTCTTTGTGAAAATTGATGTTTTAGAAGCTGCAATGGATGTAGAAAGTTTATTATATGGCCCTGAAATTAACGACTCTATGTAAGTATTAGGTTGCTGCAGATGAAATGGCCAATTTAGTAATAAATTTTTAAACAGCTGTAACTTTTTATAAAGACAATTTATTTAATTAAAATAGGTACCCATAGATGCACACTTTTCCTAACGAGATACAAGTACATTTATTCCAGTTTTGTAGAAGTCCGAGTTTCTGGTTCGAAGAAACTCCTCAAAGGCATTTTTGACAGCAGCTTCATCATTGAATCTTTTTCCGATCAAAAAGTGATCCAAATATTTAAACAAATGGTAATCTGTTGGTGAAAGGTCTGGTGAATATGGATGGAGAGGAAGAGTCTCATAGCACAACTCGTTTAATTTTTGGACCGTTGCTCTCGATACATGAGGTCGTGCGTTATCATGAAGCAGTATCACTCCATCCCTGTTGACAAGCCTAGGTCGTTGGATTATCAATTTCTGATGCATTTCATCCAGTTGAGCACAGTATTTCTCAGCATTGATGGTTTCGCCAGGTTGCAGAAACGAATAGTGGATAACTCCAGCTGCAGACCACCAAACAGTTACCATTATTTTCTTTGGATGAAGGCTTGGTTTCGGTATGTGTCTCGGCGCTTCATCGGCATCTAGCCATTTGGCCGATCGGCGACGATAATCGTCGGATTATCGTATAAAATCCACTTTTCATCGCAGGTCACAATTCGGTGCAAGAACGGTTCCTTTTTGTTGCGGGAGAGAAGAGAACTTGAAATCTTCATTCGACACGTCATGTTTTGCTCGGTAAGATCATGCGGAACTCATTTGTCAAGCTTATTCACTTTTCCAAGTTGTTGCAAGTGGTGGAAAACTGTCGAATTGTGAACGCCTAATTTCTCGGCAAGATCCCTTATGGTTTGGCGGGGGTCAGACTCCACTAATGCACGCAGCTCGTCGTTAACGATCCATGGTCCTGGGTGTTCACGTGACTCATTTCTAAGGTCCATATCTCCGTATCGAAATTTTTTGAACCACCACCGAGTGGTTCGTTCGCTAACTGTATCAGGCCCAAATGCGCTGTTGATATTCCTCGTTGCTTCTGTTGCGTTGTGCTCTTATTTAAATTTGTATAATAAAAGTAGCCGTTTTTGATTTACTTCGATGTTATCTTTCTCTTTTTGTTTTTACGATCACTATGAAGTGCAAAACAGCAATGACTCCATAAACCAAGGTAGCAGTATTTATACTTCAATATGTCATATTATTTGCGCCGCCTTGTGCCAACATAATACACTAAAATTGCAGCCAACTTTATGTCATTGCTAAATCGGCCTTTTCATCTGCAGCAACCTAATATAAATAAGTTAATTTTAAATATAAAAGAAACATACCTTAATTTTCAAACGAGATTATCTCGAAATCGTTTTTTTTCAAAAATACCTTTGAGGTGGACACGATTACTAAAAATCTGTTAATTCGATCCACATCAAATTCATGCTAATTATTTATTATGTCAATATCTAGAGCCTGAACGTAGAATTTGTAATTTTGTTAAAAATAAAAAATTATCACAAAAAAACCAAAAATTTAGTGCATTGCAAAGTGAATTATTTGTTAAAATTGTCATTTTTTTAAAAATTAAAATTTTTAAAAATTTTTTATTCGAACCCTAGCCATTGCATTATACTAATAAAATCTTTTTAAATTTCTGATTTCAGATAAGCCATTATCAAGATATTATATCCACCGCAACTGATGCTAAAAATAAGGTGCTCTTAGAAAAGAGCTGAAGCTCCGCCATTTTTTAATATTTTTTAATGACAAAAATTGTAGAAGTTAATAAAAGTATATTCCTAAAAGAGAGTCTATACTCTTTTAATAAACGTTTATTGTCATGTTGAAAAACAATCTAGAAAATTATTTCATTTTGCCCGCTACAACTGTATATACATTCTGTCTAAGTACCGGGAATTTTTGATTTAAATCTGGCGGGGCAATTTAGGCACGTAAAATTTTTTTTCTAGGTTGGTACAACTGTCCTTAATGACAATGCCAAGTTTAAGCGGAATTTGTTAACGAGTGTGTTTACAGTAGCTGGTTAAGTCAGTCGAAGTCAATAGTGCGTGCCGATTTTTTACAATAGGTGATTACGTTATACAAAGAATTTGTCTAAAGTTTTGTGTTGCGAATGAAATTTCGTGCGCCGATGCATTGAAAATGTTGCAAAAGGCTTTTGGTGATAAAGCAATATTGAAAACCCGTGCGTATGAGTGGTACAAAGTCTTCAAGGAGGGTCGTGAAGTCATCGAAGACTTGCCTCGTTCCGGACGCCGATCGACGGCTTCGACCACAGATAACGTCGATAAAATTGAGGAAATGGTGCTTGAAAACCGTCATACCAGCTTGAGAGAGATAGCACATGAACTTGAGATATCCCACGAGTCCACACGTACGATGTTAATTGATATTTTGGGCATGAGAAAGGTAGCCGCAAGACACGATAACGCGCCGTCTCACCGAGCTACGATCGTGACCGCCTTCCTCGCCAAAAACTCAACGAACACGCTTGAACAACCACCGTATTCGCCGGATTTGGCTCCTTCTGACTTCTTTTTTTCCCAAAACCTAAATTGCCGCTCCGTGGCACCCGTTTTCAGTCGATAGAAGCCATAAAACAAAATTTGACGCGCGAGTTGAAGGTCACTGACTTTACCAGCTACTGTAAACACACTCGTTGACAGATTCCGCTCAAACTTGGCAAAGTCATTAAGGGCAGTTGTACTAACCTATGAAAAAAATTTTATCTGCCTAAATTGCCCCGCCAGATTTAAATCGACACTTCCCGGTAGTTTTTTGACAGAATGTAAGCCCTTAACAGACAATTACTACACTAACAATTTGGAGTCTGACAAAGTAATGTCACAAAGATTTTCTTTATGATTTGTCTCGTAAAATTGATAGCCACTTGTAGTTTTTCGAATTTACGAATTTTCTATTTGTTTGTTTAAATACTTTTTTATAAACAATTCGATATGATAAAAGAAAAAATACAGGTACTTATTTTGACTTTGCTTCCATTTCAATAGTTAGTTTGATGCTATTTAACCTAGATTCGGCTAGAGATTTAATAGGTTAAACCCTGATCGCCCAGAATTATTAACACTGCTTGGTTTTATTCGAACAATTTCTAGTTCGTCCTGCTCAACAAAATCGGATGTCTCTTTAATAGTTTAGCTTTATTAGATATTTGTGCCTGTGTCACAAATTTATTTATTTTCCTTAAACCTATACCATTCTTTTGCTTAAAATTGTGAATCCGTTTAGATGAACCAGTAAATAATTTAGTTGACATCACTACTTTTTCTCTAGCTGCCAATGCTCATCTTTTAAATCGGTATAAATAGCTCAACATTTATCTGTATCTCTTTGAAATTGTTTAAAAACAAGGTTATAAATGTACTGTAACTTTTCTTTTTTTACACCATTATCAATTATTTGACGTTCCCACTTGTGCAACTGTTTTGAATCTTAAACTTTTTTCTAAGTAGATTGTTGAAGCGCAAAGAACTTTGACAAACATCTAAGTTTTTCGCACTTATTCTGAAAAATGCCGAAAGTTAACTGTTTTTTTCTTTATATTCATTATCCACATCGTTAATTTCTTGACTATCAACTTCAAATGATTCATTTAAATCATCTATTTCGTTATTTTCTGCTGTTGTAGCTTCATCGACGACTACACTATTTTCAATTAAACATAAAGTATCGTAAGTGTCTATAAATATCTCATTTTCAATAGCATTTTTTATACTATCGATTATATATTGAGCAAAAGATAGTTCTAAATCATTATTATTAGACTGTATGTCGTACATTTGGTGATCGCAAGCAAAATGCAATTATTAATATTTGTAAGAGAACGCAAAATTTATCAAACTGATTGAAATACATTTGTATTTTATACGCTAAAAAAATAATTTGATAAGCAAAAATACCCTGTCTTTAGCAAAATGAATATTTGAGTAACATTTTGTCGAGTAAAATATTAGGTTTCTGCAGATGAAATGGCCAATTTAACAATGACATAAAGTTGGCTGCAATTTTAGTGTATTATGTTGGCACAAGGCGGCGCAAATGATATGACATATTGAAGTATAAATACTGCTACCTTGGTTTATGGAGTCATTGCTGTTTTGCACTTCATAGTGATCGTAAAAACAAAAAGAGAAAGATAACATCGAAGTGAATCAAAAACGGCTACTTTTATTATACAAATTTAAATAAGAGCACAACGCAACAGAAGCAACGAGGAATATCAACAGCGCATTTGGGCCTGATACAGTTAGCGAACGAACCACTCGGTGGTGGTTCGAAAAATTTCGATACGGAGATATGGACCTTGGAAATGAGTCACGTGAACACCCAGGACCATCGATCGTTAACGACGAGCTGCGTGCATTAGTGAAGTCTGACCCCTGCCAAACCATAAGGGATCTTGCCGAGAAATTAGGCGTTCACAATTCGACAGTTTTCCACCACTTGCAACAACTTGGAAAAGTGAATAAGCTTGACAAATGAGTTCCGCATGATCTTACCGAGCAAAACATGACGTGATGAATGGAGATTTCAAGTTCTCTTCTCTCCCGCAATAAAAAGGAACTGTTCTTGCACCAAATTGTGACCTGTGATGAAAAGTGGATTTTATACGATAATCGTCGCCGATCGGCCAAATGACTAGATGCCGATAAAGCGCCAAGACACATGCCGAAACCAAGCCTTTATCTAAAGAAAATAATGGTAACTGTTTGGTGGTCTGCAGCTGGAGTTATCCACTATTTGTTCCTGCAACCTGGCGAAACCATCCATGCTGAGAAATACTGTGCTCAACTGGATGAAATGCATCAGAAATTGATAGTCCAATGACCTAGGCTTGTCAACAGGGATGGAGTGATACTGCTTCATGATAACGCACGACCTCATGTATCGAGAACAACGGTCCAAAAATTAAAAGAGTTGTGCTATGAGACTCTTCCTCACCCACCATATTCACCAGACCTTTCACTAACAGATTACTATTCCTTTAAGCGTTTGGATCACTTTTTGACAGGAAAAAGATTTAATAATGAAGCTGCTGTCAAAAATGCCTTCGAGGAGTTTCTTCGAACCAGAAACTCGGACTTCTACAAAACTGGAATAAATGTACTTGTATCTCGTTAGGAAAAGTGTCTTGCATCTATTAGTACCTATTTTGATTAAATAAATTGTCTTTATAAAAAGTTACAGCTGTTTAAAAATTTATTACTAAATCGGCCATTTCATCTGCAGCAACCTAATACATAAGAAAAAGTGCTTTCATGCATTAAAATAGACTTTTTTACAAATTTTAACGTACTTATTTAATAGAATCTAATTCTAACATTTATTTAACAAAGCATTTTAACCTCAACACGTTTGAAATTGTGGACTTAAGGTTTGTAGGTTTTGATTGTGAGCTTGGGTTGTGGACTTGGGGCTTCTAGACTTCTAGACTTTTAGGCTTAGAACGCTAGACTCTAGGTTTATTAGGTTCAGCAGCGTACGCTTAAGTTTATATGGCATTTAATGGTCTTGACATGACTTAAAAATGTTCTTGAATTTAACTTGTTGATGTCAAAAGAACGCCAGATACGATTTGAGCAACAAAAAAACTTGTTAATCAGTACGACTACTTTGTTTTAATCTAATTTTTACGATTCGACCTTCATTTGACTTTAAGCCTAATTTGTTTGGTTCAAATGAATACCAAATTCGGATTTAGCTACCCCGAAAATGTATAAAAATGATAGCCTCACAGCAAAGACTATCCATTTGTGTGCTGGAAACAAAAGTACTCAGTTATAGTTATTTTACTATAAATACAAGGGTAGTCCCAAAAGTACCCAACCTGACTTATGAATACAGGTAGTTTTAAAAAAACAATTACTGCGATTGACAATACCACCTTTCAACAACTTATTATGGAAAATTCATAATGGTACGTTTATTATTATTTTTTTTTACAGACATCCAAAGTGAACACTCTCAGTGAATTTGTAAATATGGAAAAAATCGGGCATCGTTATGTGATACAATACTTTCATTTGAAAGGTTTAAGTTCAACTGATATCAAAGCCGAGTTGGATTCTACTCTGGGAAAGTCTGCTCCTTTGTTTACAACGGTCAAATATTGGGTAGCTGAGTTTAAGCGAGGTCGTACGAGCTGCCAAGATGAACACCGCAGTGGTCGACCAAGTGAGGTCACTACGTCAGAAAATGTGAAGAAAATCTACAAAATGGTATTGGATGACCGTCGACTAAAAGTGCGCGAGATAGCAGACATGGCAGGCATTTGAAAAAGTGCTGTGCATCGCATTTTGACCGAAAATTTGGACATGAGAAAGCTGTGCGCAAGATGGGTGCTGCGTTTGCTCACAATGGAGCACAAACAGCAACATGAAGATGTTTCCATCGAGTGTTTGACAATGTTTCGCAGCAATAAAGCCGAGTTTTTGTGTCGATTCATAACCATGGACGAAACATGGGTCCATCATTTTACACCTGAGACCAAGGAGCAGTCAAAGCAGTGGACTAAAAAGGGAGAACCGGCTCCAAAGAAAGCAAAGACAGTTCAGTCAGCTGGCAAGGTCATGGCATCTGTTTTCTGGGATGCGCGTGGAATAATATTTATTGATTATCTCGAAAAAGGAAAAACAATCAACGGCGCATATTATTCAGCCTTATTGCAGCGTTTGAGTGATGAAATCAAGAAAAAACGGCCCCATCTGACGAAAAGAAAAGTGTTGTTTCATCACGACAACGCACCAGTCCACACGTGCGTCATTATGATGGCTAAAATTAATGAGCTGAAGTTCGAATTGCTTCCTCACGCACCCTATTCGCCAGATCTGGCTTCCTCAGATTATTTTCTTTTTCCGAATTTAAAAAAATGGCTCGGCGGCAAATGATTTGCCAACAATGAAGAGGTAAAGTCTGCGGTTCATAGGTATTTTGAGGAGCTTGACGGTTCCTACTATAAAGCGGGTATCGAAGCTATTGAACATCGTTGGGAAAAGTGTATCAAACTGAAAGGAGAATATGTTGAAAAATAAAAAACATTTTCGCAATTTTTTTACTGTTTTCTTTGTCGGGTCGGGTACTTTTGGGACTACCCTCGTATTTACTATTATAAGCTTCTAGGAAGATTTATATCCAAACAATGAAACTGAGCCACTATAAAAAAATACGTTTCTTATATTGTTTAATTTCCTATCAGTGTGCAAAGTTTCATTTGATTTGGTGAGTGGACGATAGGTAGGGTTACTTGTTAGTCCTAGAAAGCTTGAAGCATGCTTCGTGCGATTTGTTTTCATAATGCCTTAAGCTCTATGTATTTAGTAAGAAGATCTTCAAGAAGTATAATGTACCTTTTTTTTGACGGTGGTTTTAGATCTATTATGTCCGAAGCTCTGAACACGGACCTTAACATTACGTTCTTCCATTAGTCTACTTGGAGCCTGATTAGTATCCTTTTAGGTTAGTAGCTTGATGGACATTGTGCAAAGCTTTCTTCCAATCGGCGAGAGGTAAAACTAATTTTCACGTATGGATTTGTCTTATGTGTATAAAGCTTGCCATTTTCTACCTTTAAATCTGGGTAATTCTTAAGATACTTTTGTACAGTTTCTATTTTTCCATTAAATCCCTCATCGTCTTTTGGAACTTTAACTAGAGTTCGAAAATTATTCTATAAAGCTCGAGATAATACATCAGGCATCGTATGAAAAGCTGCTTTTCGATGCACATACTTTATGTCAATACCTGAAGCGTTGTATTCCAACAAGGTAACCTTCAGGTCGGATCCTTTAAATTATTAAGCCAGAGGAGGCTGTCATAATATGTAACGATCGTAAAGGTTTCGTCTTGCAAATATTCTCTTCAACGATCTACTACCCAGAGTCCGGCAAAACACTCTTTTTTAGTGACAGTATGATTACACTTGGCTTTGTTCAATGTTCTATTTGCACGATGAATCGGATGCTCTTCGGCATCCTGCTCTTGAAAGAACACGTAATTGTGAGAAAGCGTAATCGCTAGCATAAGTTTACAAAATATAAGTCAGCAATAAGTTAAGCTGAGCTAGAATTGGAGCTTGAGTAAATGCTCGCTTGAACTTAATAAAAGCATCTTCCTGCTCCTTCTTCCTAGGCAATGCACAATTTTTTTTAATAATCTGCTTAGTGCAGTTTTGGTATCAGCCACTATCAGGATAAATGTACTAAATCACCCAATAATGCCTTAAAATCTTCTTAATTGTTTGACGTTTATTAGCGCAGGATATTTTAAAATTGTCTGAATTTTGTCCACGACGGTTTTGAACCCTTCGTGGTTGATCACATATTCCAGGTATTTAACCTCAGAGAAACAGAATTCTGATTCTTTCCTATTTATTTGCAAGCCAGCTGTTTTGAAAGCCTTCAGCACTTTTTGCAACTTTTGCGAGTACTCTTCAAAAGTAAGAGCCACAACAATAATATTGTCTAAGTAAGTTAACACGTGTGGCTTCCATTCAGGCTGCATCAATTTATCCGTGGTTCTCTGAAAAGTGGTCGACACATTGATAAACTCGTAAGGTATACGATTAAATTGAAATAATCTATTCTTAGAGACAAAAAATGCCATAATTTCCTTACATTTAGGCTCTATCCAGTGATAAGCTTCACTCAAATCTAACTTGGAGAAATATTAAGCTGCTCTCAGCTTATCTAATATATTGTCCGTATTACGAAACGGATATGCTAAATGCTTCGTGCCTTGATTCACTTTCCTGTAATCTATACACTGTTTTGATACAGTAACCGAACAGCTATACGAAGGGCTATTCCGACGGCTCATTTTTAACATCTTTGGCGAATATCGTCTTGTTCTTTGTCGAATAGGTTCATGCCCTTGCACATCCATATTATGCTTAGTAAGCGTAGTGACTTCCAGTCTCCGATGAAGGAGGAATTAATTCATCTAAGACTTGCTCTATAATTACCATCTCTTTAGCTGTAACTTCTACTTATCTACTAGAACTTGCTAAAGCGGGAAAGCTAGACGGATCCGATCCAATCGATCTACCAGGCACCATCTTCATAATTTATTCTTAACTTAGAAGTCCTCTTAAAATCGATTCCTATAATACAGTCATACTATAGCCTATTAGACACTCTGAAAGGCACAGCCTTTGTTTTTCCATCAATAGTGATCTGTGCGTTAAATATACCCTGTATAGACACTGAGCTACCATCATCTACGCTTACTTCGTCACTAGATTGAATAAGCTTATTGAACAAGCTACTATAATACTTGTCCCCTCGCCAATATACGAGTAAACTGAGCCGTCGTTTATAATACCACACAATTATTTTCCATTCAACTCCAAGTTGATGAAAAAACAAGGCTTAATTTTATCTATTTCACTATCATGAATTAACAAAGACACTATACTTCTAACAGGCTCTGTAGTTTTATTGATTCCCGCTCGACACGTCTTCGTTGTTTGAATCATCGCATCTGTTTGCTCTCTGCCCTGTTCAGTTAGAGTTAGTTTAACGGCTTTAACATTCTGTTGGGCCAATTCTTAGTCAGGTGCGATGAAGCAAGAAAAATAATAGCCCCTTACGATGAAGTTAACTTAGTCAGATTAATAAGGAGCAAGATTCGTGGAGAAGCCCGCGGCGCAATCCTCGGAACCGTGTTCCATAGAATAGATATATTGAAATATTTTCAAAAAGACATCTATTCCTCGACGAAAACTGAACAACAGTTGCCAGGAGAACTCGGTAACATATACTAGCAAGATATCGAAAACGTAATCGCTTTCGCAAACTGGATGCGGGACTTAGAAGCGTAGATTAACGAGGTTCATAAAATAGCCACCGGCGCCTTCCACCCCGAATTTAAAATGCAGACAGAAACACATTTAATAAAATGTTTTAAACAGGGTCTGAAACCAGAAATAGAATATAGGATGAAGGCAACAAACAACATCTCGGACATCGTGAAAAACGCGATACTTGCCGAAAGACAAATCGCCTCTAAAGCAGCCCTTCGCGATAAACAGCGACCTCATAAAAAAGTTTCTTTTCATATGAGCGAAGAGGTTACAAAACCAGAGCCAAAAATATTAGAGGAAACAATGTAGAAAGTGTGAGTAAATAGGTTAGCAATATGCCGTTTTTGTAAGAAACCTGGAAATTTCGAAGAAAACTGCAGAGATACGGTTTTTCAAATGTGACATACCCAGCCATACGACAGCGGTCTGCCGCCAACAAAAATCCTCCAACCTGTCAAATGTACCAATTAGCAGTTACTATAAAGCGCTCTATTAATAGTCTCCCCTAATAGAGCGCCGCCGGAGAGACCCCACGATCTTGAGTGCGCTCATCACTACCGATAAAACTGAAGGACTCTCGAGGAGAATTAGTGCCATAGGTCTACAGAACTATACTGTTCGTAAGCCTTAACCTCCTAAAAAATAAGTTCCCTAACACTCTTATGATCGACATAGGATCAGAGGTTAGTGTACTAAAAGCACATGTCTTGTCAGATCACGAATACCTAAAAAATCAGAACGAATACAACCTGCGAGGCCTAAGAGATGAGATAGAGGAAAGTTTGGAGAAAGCAAAGATTAAATTCGGGGAAACTATAATCGAATAAATTGTAGTACGCAATGATTTCCCTATCTCTTTTGACGGAGTATTAGGAGCCAACTTTTTCTAAACCACGAAAGCAGAAATAGACTTTGAAAATAACTTAATGAAGATAAATAAATACAGTAAAGTAATATAGGATGACAAAGATCGTTCTCACCTGATCAAGAATCTACGTGATATCACAAGCGACGTAAAAACAGGTTTACCATTCATAAAATTCCTTAATCCTCCTTCTTTCTCGGAGCGGAGGTTATTAGTCGATTTAGGATCAGAAATAAGTTTAATAAAATCAAGTCAATATCGCCTGAAGAGGAAATTGATACAACAGAGAAATACAATCTGAGAGGGATTGGAAAAAGGATCATGCCTACCTGGGGAACAATAGAGATCTCATTGTTGGGGGGAAAGATTAAATTCTCTGTGCTAAAAGATAACGTATACATCCCACGGGAAAGTGTATAAGGTTGCAATTGTCTGCGTAGCTTTTAAGTGTACCTCGACTACCCTAACTACCTGATGGTATGTAACGGCATCGCTTTACCACTTGAGATTAGAAAGGCGCTCAGCGGTGCATACAATGGTGAAGCAAATATATTAGATATCATAAAAGAAGAAGACAACGATAGTAATGTAGCTATGAAAAGCAGTTACCTGACCTCAGAAAATGAGATAGCGACCGACCTGGATTATCAGCTCAAGTCAATCGCCAACTTAGGAGATCCTAGGTCTTTCAAAGAATCAGTAGTTAAGGAAAACATCGAAGACTATTTGTCGAAGACTATTACACACCAAACAATATCGGTTCCCACATTTATTAAAAGATGAAATAAATCGTCTGGGAACGACTTGTTAAAGGCAGGAGTCATAAAGAACTCCAATTCACTCCACAACGTCCAATTTTGGGCCATGCCAAAGAAACCAGACGTCCAAGATCCCCTTAGATGGCGCATGGTATTGGATTTTTGGACTTTGAATCAAAAAACTATAGGTGACTCGTACCCACTTCCAAATATTGAGGAGATATTCGACCAAGTAGGGTAAGCCAGGTATATTGTTCTTTACTCAGCTCAGGATTCCACCAGATAAAAATGTATCCAGAAGACGCACATAAGATGGCCTTTAGTACGTCATTTGGCCACTATGAATTTGTTAGGATGCTCTTTGGATTGAAAAACGCGCCCGCTACCTTCCAAAGACTGATGGATAAATTATTAAAAAGAGTGCAAGAAAAAACATTGTTTGTTTATCTAGACAACATTGTTATTTACTTAAACAGCATAGACGAACACTATAAAAGAATAATTGAATTAATTGGCAGGTTAAGAAAAGCAAAATTAAAACTACAAATTGCCAAGTGCGAATTTTTAAAATGCAAAGTAGTATAGCTAGGCGACATGCTTAGTGAAAAAGGATTAGGACCCGATTCCAAGAAGCTAGAAGTCTTAAGATGCTTTTCGCAACCTAAGCACGTAAAGAACGTTAGCCAATTTTTGGGATTAGCAGGATATTATCGGCGATTTATGAAAATATTCGCATACACCTCCAAGCCTCTAACTAAATTATTAAAGAAGAAGACTACGTTTGAAGGGAACAAGAAAACCAAGAAGCATTCAATTTATTAAAGGAAATGCTGTGCAACGCGCCTGTACTACAGTTTCCCAATTAATCTCAACTCTTCATGATCACTACAGATGCTTCAGGATACGCTGTAGGAGGAGTTCTATTTCAAAGAGAGATAGAAATCACCTCAGGAATAGGGTTGTTAAAAGATTTAGAATAAAGAAAATTAAAACCACTGCTCTTTATCCCCAGTCGAATAAATTACTGGGAAGATCTTATCATGCACTCGATCAGTTTCTAAAACAATACACCGATAGAGACAATGAATGAGATGAATGGATTGAGATAGCCATGCTAAATTATAATACCAGCGTGCAAGAAAACATGAAATACATGCCCTACGAGGTGGTATTCGGAAAATTAGCACGGTTACCATCAAGTGACGCCTTAAGGGCGGCTTAAAGACATTCAAAACCTTACTTATGAAAACCTAGTTGGATCAAAACTACGAAATAAGAAGCTATACGACAAAAAGATAAATCCCCAGACTTTTAAGGTAGGAAATTTTCTGTTCCTATTGCTCAGTCCTAAACCAGGCAAATTTGGTGACCACCACTCCAGTCCGCACAAAATATTAGAGGTCCTTAAATCCTATAATGTGAGGATACAATACAAGAAGGGCGACAAAATCGTGTATGCGAATAGGCTCTGTGAATCTCATATAAACCAAGAATTTAAACATAAGCTAAAAAATAAAAGACAAAAAGCGAAAGCGAATAATAAACGACGTAAAAACGCGTAAGAATGAGTAAATAAGAAATGACAAAAAAATATACATAATTATAAAATGAATAAAAAAAAAATATAATAATAATTGAAGAATATAAAATATAAAATATAAAAAAATTTTAAATAGAATTAATAAGAAAACAACGCGTAAATAATAACAACAAATTAGGATTAAGAATAAGGTAATTATCACAAGCCGAACGATTACGAATAAAAGAAAGCAGAATTAAAATTTTCTTTATTTTCCAGATAGACTTGGCGAAAATAATTATTTTCTTATGTCTTTTTGCTCCAGTTTAAAGTCTTGTTAGTTACGACTGTAGATCACGGCACCTGACCATAACCACTGAATTTCTGCTAGAAGTAGGCGAATGCGAACTCCCTAAAACCCCTGTAAATATAATCTGTCGTTACATACAATTATTACAAATAGTAAACTATTGCCAAACTCATGTAACACAGTGTAAAGTAGAGACACAGCGGACCGTATCCCATTGTGGAATGTCCTCTCACAACTTAATAGTAAATCATGGTCAGGCCAAATTCATACATGAGGTTAGTAGTAGGGCGTGCAAACAAATGTATAAAACGGGAATATTTAAATACAGAGATGACACAGTGATAGGCGAGATAAAAATTAACTCCACCGTAACGCACCCTATCACTTACGCAGGAACACTGAGTAATGATGGGCGATGTTTCATAGTCTAAGATACATATAGGAAACGACCTTCACCGATCTAGTAACCGAACAAAATGTGTTTTTAACGGAATCAAATATTTTAACGAAAGTAACGGTGATGAGTTGCCTAATGAAATCCTGTCAAGGATATTTTTAATTAATAATGTAACAGGTAATTTTTTTTCGATGCCTTCACCGATAGAGTAACTAAAAAAATTCAACACTAATTGAAAGTATAAAGTCTATAGAATATGCAAACATAGAGTTGCCTACCCTTTTCTTGTCAAGGCTACAGGGTTGCTTAGTTTAAACAGGTGAATTAGAAATGGTATCTTCACCGATCGAGTAACCAAATCAATTATATATCAAAATAAAGATTATTTTTTTGCGAATACGATGGTATAAGGTAGCCTATGAAAAACCTGCCAAAAATCAGGGTCGTAAGGCGTTATAATTTGGAAATTAAGGTGTATGAAAGTGTGCGAGAAAGAGAGACTCTCCATTCTATCCAACGCGATAGAGGAAGATGCAACATAGCAGCTGTTCGTACCACATCAGCCGCTTGAAATTGTGCGAGAGAGAGAGAGAGAGAGAGCCTATACGTAGTATCAAATGCGGTAGAGTAACATGCACTACAGCGATGGGCCCCATCTCATCTTGCATATGAAACAGAGTGCGCATGTTCTGTACGGTTGACAAGTCAGTGTATGATTTTCAAGCGTTGTTTTGGAGCAACTGTAAATATACTCTAATTATATGCACTTTGAAGTGTATAAAAAGTTAAAGCAAAATTTGCATAGATTGATTATGGTGTTATACATCAAATGCACAAAGAGTGTGTAATTTCGTAACACTTGGATTTACTTTGTGTCGAACTATAACAAATTATTTAAAATGTTTATTAAAAAATATATTAGTGATATACTTATCTTGCAAATTTCGTTTATTTTATAAAAACTAAATGTTGATAATAAAAATTGTATTGTCGTCTCAAAAATTTGGCACACTAGACACACACACACACACGCACACGCGCACGCACACGCGCACGCACACGCACACGCGCACGCGCACGCGCACGCGCACCCGCACGCGCACGCGCACACGCACACGCACACGCACACGCACACGCACACGCACACGCACACACACACACACACACACGCACACACACACACACACACAAGCAAAAGAATTAATAATAGACGAAAATATTTATAATGACAAAAAATTTACTCAGGGTATTGTGTTAAATTAAGGACAATACAAATTGAAATACAAAATTTAATATGCAAAATTTTAGCAATATATATATATATATATATATATCTTGTGACGTGGTGTTTTTGCACCAGTCATACGAGCAGGCCAAAGCATAGCTTGCAACCCTCCTCGTAGCCTGCGATACCCCCTTTACAATCTAGGCGGTCTCGCAGGACTGCCACGCTTAGCCCTAACTAACAGCCACGCAGGGCTGTGCATAACACATCGTTCAATAAATCCCGAGACTGACAACAAAAACAATATTTTTTTTCAAAAATCATTTTTATGCATCAATATAATCTCTTTTTAGAGTGATACAATCTTTCAAACGCCTTTCCAACATTTCTATACCATGTTTGTAGAAGGATTTATCCTTTGCTTCAAAATAGGCTTCAGTCTCGGCAATGACCTCCTCATTCGAGCCAAATTTTTTTTCCCTGGAGCATTTTTTTGAGGTCAGCAAAGAGCCAGTAGTCGCTGGGGGCTAAATCTGGCAAATACGGGGGGTGGGGAAGCAAATCAAATCCCAATTTGTTCAATTTTGCCATTGTTTTCATAGACTTGTGGCATGGTGCATTGTCTTGGTGAAAAAGGATTTTTTTCTTCTTTATGTGCGGCCGTTTTGCTGCGATCTCCTCCTTCAAACGTACCAACAAGTCAATATAATAATCGCTGTTGATCGATTTACCTTTTTTCAGATAGTCAATAAAAATCACACCATGTGTATTCCAAAAAACAGACGCCATGACTTTGCCAGCAGACTGCTGCGTTTTTGGACGCTTTGGGCGGCTTTCGCCAGCCATGCGCCACTCAGATGATTGCCGATTCGACTCCGGAGTGAAATGATGTATCCATGTTTCATCCATGGTCACGTATCGACGCAGGAAATCCTTTTTATTGCGAGTAAATAGCGATAAACAGCTCTCTGCATCGTCGACTCGTTGCTGTTTTGGTTCCACTGAAAGCAATCGCGGCACCCACTTGGAAAAAACCTTCTTCATGCTCAATTTTTTATGAAGGATTGTAAATACGCTTCCAGATGATATTTGTGTCATTTCTGCAATCTCACGGACCTTCACTTTGCGATTTTGCATTACAATTTTTAACACTTTACTTACATTTTCCTGTGTAATGGCTTCCAATGGCCTACCCGAACGTTCCGCATCGTTTGTGTCCGTACGACCACGTTTAAACTCAGCATACCAACGACAATTGGTTGGTTTGGATGGAGAGGAGTCCGGGTAATGTTTTTCAAGCCATTTCTGGGCTTTTACGGTGTTTTTACCGATTAAAAAACAATGTTTTATCAACACGCGAAACTCGCTTTTTTACATTTTTCAAACAAATTACAAAGTGAATTTACTCTAACCTCGATAAATCTGCTGTCTGTGATCCGATCGACGTGAAATTTTTACACGTTTCATGTAAAGGTTCGCACTCTATGGAAACGTGGCCAGTTTGGTACTACTAGCACCATCTCTGGGTTAGTCTCGGGACTTATTGAACGATGTGTTTCAACCTTTACCAGGTACATGGGCTTGGAGCTCAAGTAAGGCTCCAGCGAGGAGTTAGTCTCAGGAGCCTATGGCAGTGCTCGCACACACTGCAGCAAAGTTTCTTCCCAAGCTCTCCCTGTCCTTGTCGTGGTTCCCGTACCTGTAACCTCCCAGACAGTAGTTCAAAGAAGAAGAAAATAATAGTAGCAGCTGCACCTTGGAAGAGAAGTACAAGCTGCCACACAACACCATAGGAAATTGGAAGAGAAGGTTAGGAGGTAAGCCAAGACACTTAAGCACCGCATCTACGTGCAAGTAATTACGTACCTGGAATTGTCTAGAAGCGTTGCCTTGCTGCCGTTGCTAGCAGGCCATCGCTGTCCCCGACACCACCGCTCCGCTTTCTCCGCTGCTAATCGTTCGATTTGCCTACTGTTGATCCGCCGCAATGCCGCACATGTAAAGGAGAGAAAAGAAACAAATTAGTCGATGCCTACCAGCCATGAAACGCGTCGACTTACCTGGACTCCCTGGACATCGGACGTAGATTCTCGCCACTCCAGAGAAAATTTAACAACACTGGCACTCGCGAGCGGATAACCTAAACGCGCGCTGCTTGTGCGCGATAATATCAACTGCCGACAGCGCTGAGCGCGCGCGGCGGCTGCGTCGCGTAGCGTATTTTACACGTACGTTGCGCTGGCGCAGAACGATTATCTAAAATTCGCGCTCGCGAAAGTGCCACGCAGGAGCTTCTAGTTCACTCCATTCGAGATATTCGTAGACAGCAGTCACGAACTAAGACCATTTTTTGGTAAAGAAATTCGAGCGAGCGAGCGTCCGGGTAGTATCCATGTGTGTGTTAAAATATCTGGTAAGTGCCAAGGTGCAGTGGCAGCTGCCAGGAGGCATATCTTCCTCGAATCGTCCCCGTGTCCTTCCCGGCTGTGTGTGTGCTACCACGACGCGTGCTATGCGCCATTTTTGTCTTTTCGCGTCTTGTATGCCCGCGACCGCTCTAACCGTGGGCTAGCCGTGCAAATGGGAGTGCCGCTGTAGAAACCGCGCTACACGAGTGTAGCTGGTGCCCTGGACTCGCGTAAAAACGCGATCATTGTTGTAGTTAGTTAATTTTTAGTTTAAATAAATATATTTGTTCGTGTCTATTTTTAATCGGTTGCTTTAACTTGCATTAGCAAGCAACCAACCCGCTTCCCTTTACATTTGTAAGCCACCCTGATCCCCACTGGCGTTACAATATATATATATATATATATATATATATATATATATATATATATATATATATATATATATATTGTAACCTCAGTATCTGGTTATAAGGAAAAATTAAAATAAACAATTTTATATATGTTAATATAGAAAAATTTATATAAATAAAATCTACAATATTATTAGCAAAGTTAGGAATAAGAAACAATTATAAAATAGAGCGATAGGATTAGGAAATTGAAATGTAACATAAATTACGAATAAATTCAATACCGCGAAACAACAAGGGCATTGAATTTCAAGGTCGCTACAATCGGCGTATATTCTATATTATACTAGTTAGACTAATGAGAAATCAAAGTAAAGTTTAAACATAAAAAAGTAACAGAAAAAATGTGAACACCGAAATAATCTTATATAGAATAACAAATAACATATTGGACAAACAAATAGAAAAAAGAAGAAATGTAAAATTTGAATTAAGAAAAAAGTTATTACAAATAGAAGCTCATAGAACATCTGTACCTCGAGAGAGTCCAAATTCTATGATTAATAAAAAACAGAATAACAATAGATTTTATAAAAATACATAGATAAAGAGAGTACACATATCGTGACTAAAAAAAACAATCAATGAAATAAATTATTTGTACATAAAAAGTGAAAAAGGAAATTTAAAAAACTTGTAAACAATAAAAAAGCTCGAAATTTGCGAAAATCACGATATTGTTATACATGTAACGACGCAACTACATCTCAGCTAGAAAATAAGAAAAAAACATTCTCGAAAATATTGTAAACTATTAAATAATTGTCCATAGAAGCCTATAGAACTTCACCTCAATCAAGGAGCGGCGAGAGTATATAAAGCCGAGTTCGACAAGGTAGAAGACACTTGATTTCAGACTTTCACAGAAGACGGTCATAGATTACTCTTAGCAAATGTAAGAACAATTTATAATAAATTTGAAATTTAACTTTTGAATTGATTTTAGTTTTTTTTTCATAAATGTGTGAAATCAAGGCAAAGTAACAAGAGATTTACAAAACCTCCAGTCGATGGCATTTTGCAAGTGCTGTAGATGCCTAAGTATTGGTAACATTGTAAATTTCATAGTCAAGGGTTTTATCCTTTTTTAAAAGAGATAAGATCTTTGAGTAAACTGAAGACTTTCGGGTACATCGACACTGTGTTCGAGTGCACCGGGGTCGGGTTTTAAAATATTAAAAAATAAAAAATTGAAAATAATAAACCGCACATGATTTCCACTATCGAATGAGTGTGGCTGGTTTAAACACCTATGTATTAGTCTGCTGGGATAATGCATTCTCTAGCAAGTACATAGGTATAGTCTTCCTGAACGTTAAACTCTTTAAAGGCCAAACGTAAACATTGGCCGGTCAACGACCCTCGCGGCGTCTCTCTCTTAGATGTCACGCAGTGTCGTATGATTTAAAAATTTTGTATTCAACTGAAATAAAACTAAAACGTCGGAAAGACACTTGTCTCGGAATTTAATTGATAAAATACACAATTGTTACAAAGAACACAAACAGGATCTTGGTTGATCATGGATAAAATTTAAATTGTTAACTTCTTTAAATTCGATTGAGATAAAAACACACACACACACACACACACACACGGGAAATGTCAACGAAATCGGGGTTCAGCACTGGAACGTGCACACATAAAATAAATAAAATTATAATACAAATGAATTAACATACGATTTTGTTAATTTTGTTATAACGTGAGAATTCGACACGTTACAATATATATATATATATATATATATATATATATATAAAATATTTATGTCCATCACAATTTTAAGCGGCTGATGTGACGCGAACAGCTGCCATGCTGCATCTTCCTCTATTGCGCTGGATAGAACGGAGTCTCTCTTTCTCGCACACTTCCATACGCCTTAATTTTCAAATTTTAACGCCTTACGACCCTGATTTTTAACAGGTTTTTCATAGGCAACCTTATACCATCGTATACGCAAAAAAAATAATCTTTATTTTGATATATAATTGATTTGGTTACTCGATCGGTGAAGATACCATTTCTAATTCACCTGTTTAAACTAAGCAACCCTATAGCCTTGACAAGAAAAAGGTAGGCAACTCTATGTTTGCATATTCTATAGACTTTATACTTTCAATTAGTGTTGAATTTTTTTAGTTACTCTATCGGTGAAGGCATCGAAAAAAAATTACCTGTTACATTATTAATTAAGAATATCCTTGACAAGATTTCATTGGGTAACCCATCACCGTTACTTTCGTTAACATATTTTATTCCGAAAAAACACATTTCGTTCGGTTACTCGATCGGTAAAGGTCGTTTCCTATACGGATCCTGTATCAGAAGCGTTTGCCGAGACCTCTATAGTGCTTGGGAAAATGTAGTCGTATAAGGATTACTGAAAATCACGCTGAAAGAGCACTTCGTACTAATCAATCTTAATGACAAAAAAATCCATTTAAACTCTGAAACATCGTGCACCCCCTCTGACTCTTCCTGAATCGACTTCGAAAACGAATATACCTATTGGGATAGTCTCCCGACAGACCAGTGTACACTTAATCGATACGGAGTCCTGTACAAAGGATTAACCAATAAAATTACGGAAATCAACACCGATAACGACAAAACTGTATATTCACTAACCACCGACGATGTAATTATAACGCCGGGGTGACGTTTCAATTGCGTTGAAAATAACGCAGACTGCTTTTTGCCTTTTTTGAGCCAAAGTACTGAAACTTATGGGCTCGGGATGGCGGAGGAATTGAATTTGCGATTCAATTATTCTATTCTATTGTCTCTCTCTCTCTTTCTCTCTCTTTGTAGTCCGTTGTTGGGGTTTTGATGTCTTCTTCTTCTCCTTGGGCTCGACTGCTTGAATGTTTGCTGGCTGACTGCTTGTTGAAATTTTCCGGCTCTGCGAAGTTCTTACTAAGTGTTTGCGTCTTGACTTCTTGAAGAAAAAATTAAAAATCACGGCAAAAGTGTCCTTCGCAGGTTGATCTTCCCTTTTTATACATTCGTAGAGAGACGACTGTGGGCCAATCCGATTACTAGGAATTAGCGCGGGGTGGACGCTACTGCTCTATCTTAAGGGGGGAAATCACAGTAAAATTTTCAATTTTTCGAAAAAAATTTTTTTCGCCTAAAAGGTGCTTTAGGGTCTTAAAAATAATATACCAAATAATGGAACACGGCAAAAGTGCCCGAGTGCCCAAATTTTTCATTCTGCGGTAACGCCACTCAAGTATGCTCCGAGCGCCTTTAAAACTTTAAACGCGTTTTTCTCGAAACCACTTTTTTTAAGCTCGCCGAAGACATAACTCGAGCAAATCTCTACCGATCGACTTGAAATTTTGACAGTAGCTTCGAAATATCTTTTTCCACGGAGCTACGTAAGATTTTTTATTTTATATAGCTTACTTTTTTTTATCGAAGATTTGATGGCGTTTTTTTTTGTTAAAAATTTACCTTTATTTTTAAACATGCACCATTTTGTGAAAAATCAATACATCAAAAAAATCCTACGTAGCTCGCTAGCTGTTGTTATATGAAAACTAAAAAATTTTGGTTTTTTCTTCCAGGTCAAAAATTAAGGAGTCTACGTCTTCGGCCATCGACACGCTTTCAAAAATAGGCGCCTTGAGGCATATGCTGCGCAGCCGCCATTTTAAAATATTTTTTATTGAAAAAATTACATTTTGTACTTTTTTAGTATTGCTATAAAATCTACTTTACAGATTTTCGATTGATACTTTTATTCAGCCAAAATTAATTCCCGAAAATATGCCTATTTTTTTGTGTGCTACTGTGATTTTCTCCCTTAAAGGGGTTTTGTTTGAGTAGGAGCATAAGAATCTGAGAGAGAGATGATTCTTTTCTGCATAATTTTTACACATGTTTATTTCCTATTATTTAACGCAAAAATACGTTAAATTAAATTACACGATCGTTTTTTATTTAAAATTTGGCGCATATTACAAAAAAGAACGAAATTTTTTCGTCGTATTTAACGCAATTACAGTCTGTCAAGTAAGAGCGTAGTCGACTTCACCGACAGGTAATCAAAGATTTTGCTCTAATTCCTTCGCGAGCCGATAGAAGGAAGCTTTGTCCTTGATGCATTGTCAATAAAGATTCAGTTGTCGTTGATCTTTTAAAAAAGAATCACGTTAAACGCCATGAGTGCTAAGTACGCGTCGCGCTACGAGGCTGTGTTCCTTTGCATCCACCCGAAAAGTCCCAAAATGTCGCAATCAGCGGCTGCTAAATATATAAGAAAGTCGAAGGCATTTGAACAGAAGTGGATACAGCGATATAAAGTGGCTAAAAATGTCGATGATTTACCAGAACGTGGCTCGATAGGAAAAGTGAACAAAAAAGATGAAAAAAGAATAGTGAATCTGTTTTCGCGGAATCCTGCTTTAACACTGCGGCAAGGAAAAGCAAAATTAATGGCAAAAGGTTTAGATATATCCTACAAAACTATCCGAACCCATCTTCGTACTCATCATCTGAAATGGCGCAACACAATGAAGAAGCCTCTGTTGACTGAAAAACATGTGACAAAGCGACTCGCTTGGGCGCATGAGAATATTGATAGAGATTTTGAAAATGTCATTTTTACTGATGAATGTTCTATATAGGCACGTTCTGTTCTCACGTGAGCCTGGTCAACTTCCACCAATAGGCTGGTTCAGTGGACCGTAAAACATGGAATAAAGGTGCATCTTTGGGGCTGCTTCTCAAAGCAGGGATTCGGCACTTTGCACCTCTTTACTAACAACCTAAATGCCGATAAAATGATAAAAATCTACAAAAAGGCTTTACTGCCATCTGCCAAACGATGGTTCATCACAAAAAATGAAGATTGTATTCTGCAGGAGGACAACGATCCTAAAAACCGCAGCAAGCTCTGTACTCAGTGGAAGACTCAATCTGGCATCGTTACATTGAATTGGCCGTCGCAGTCGCCCGATGCAAACCCTATTGAAAATGTGTGGGCATATATTAAATGGAAGCTTCGTCGAAGACGCACATACACTTTAAAGCAGTTGTCTTACGAAATTCGTCGGATCTGGAGATCATTGCCACTAGAATACGCCGTCAAATTAGTAGAAAGCATGCCTCGGAGATGCCAGGCAATTATCGACGCCGGTGGTGACTGGACACATTATTGACCGAATTGCATCATTGTTTGTAATGTGTACAATGTATATATAAATATGAAAGTTTCATCAAATAAATTTTTTTATAAATTAACACGACAACGCTCTTACTTGACAGACTGTAATTAACGCAAGGATAATTATTGTAAATGGAGAATGATAATTTAAATAAAAAGAAATTATTGCCACCAAGAACACGTGTAGTTTCCGTGGGTAAGTAAAGTAATTTATAATTACAGAACGGTAAAAAAAAGACATAATTGCAAAATAATAATTTGAATAATTATTTTTTATAAATTACAATTTTCAATTTTATTTGTGGGTATCGCTATGAACTGTCGTTAATTTTTTTGGTAAAGCCGAGAGTTATTGAATTTAACATTTATTAAGTTTCTCGAGTTGCTATGTTATTTTTAATTAAATTAATTGAGGAATTTTAGAACAATCAACTGTTGCGCATGTACAATTATTATTATAAGTAGACATTGCAAAATGTAAGTAATAGTATACTGATATTAACGCGACTATTCTGATAAAATTTTTTTATAAAAATATTGCAAAAAGAAAAAGAAAAGAAATTCATAGGTAAATAGTTATAATTATTTAAAATATTTAGTGCTACAATTTTCTTCTTGCAAAGAAATATAAGCACTGCCGCAGAATTAAGGTTACTCGGATATAGAATATACCAGGCTGTTCAATAAGTTTTGCAGTTCGATAAGAGAGGGTGTTGCTACTAGCCTAAATTTTTTTTTGTTATGTTGGTACACTCTCCATATGAACGTATGTGAAGTTTTATTTTAATCTGTCAATTCATTCTTTGTTAACAAGTCATTTAGTATCGACGTATCACAGTATTTTTTTACAATGGAAAAAATTAAGTATCGTGTAGTGATTGAATTTTTATTTTTGGACGGTTTAAAAGCAAAGAAAATTTATGAACGAATGTTGAAAGTGTATAAAGACTCTTCGCCTTTAATTAGTACAGTAGAAAGATAGGTTGCTTAATTGAAACGTGGTCGTACAAGCCTTGAAGATGATCCACGCTAAGGACGTCCAAAAACAGGAACAACACCAGAAATCGTAGAAAAAATACAGGATATCGTATTAGAAAATCGTCGAGTGACTGTAAGAGATTTAGTAGAAGCCCTAGGCATCTCATTGGGCAGTGTAAGTAATATTTTGACTGAAGTATTGGGTTTCAGAAAGCTGTGTGCACAATGGGTGCCGCATTAGCTAACAATGGAACAAAAACATATTCGAATGCGACTTTCTCAGCAACATTTAGAGCGTTTTCGAAAGGATAAAGTGGATTTTGTGCATCGATTCATCACTATGGATGAGACTTGGGTCTATCACCATGATCCTGAATCAAAACAAGAGGCTAAAGAGTGGTGTGAACCTGGTTCTTCGGCTCCGAAACGAGTTCGTGTCCAGAAATCGGCCAAGAAGGTGTTAGCATCAGTTTTTTGGGATGCGAAAGAAATTTTGTTTGTGGATTACTTGCAAACTGATAAAACAATAAGTTCCAAATGTTATTGTAACCTTTTAGACCAGCTGAAGGGAAAAATTCGTGAAAAAAGACCCGGTTGGCAGAAGAAAAAAATCCTTTTTCATCAGGACAATGCACCGTGTCACAAGAGCATTTTGACAATGGCTGAGATCCATGAATTAAAGTTTGAGTTGTTAGAGCATCCACTATATTCACCAGATTTGGCCCCTAGCGACTTCCATTTGTTTCCAGACCTAAAAAAATTCATGCGTGGTAAGCGTTTTTCATCAAATGATGAGGTCATAACAGATGTGGAAGCGTATTTTGTATCCCTTCCAGATTCTCACTTCAGGGATGGAATCATGAATTGAAATCTCGTTGGAACAAGTGTATTGATGTTCAGGGAGACTATACTGAATAATAAAGTGTATTACAAACCCTAAAATTGTGTTTTTCTTATCGAATCGCAAAACTTATTAAACAGCCTGGTATAAGTGAGAAAACATTAACGTTAATCATTAACATAATATTTTTGAATTGAAAATGTAACTATAATTATCGTTGGGGAAAAAAAATTACCAAGTGAAGTTAATACGTCATATCGCAAGATCAAGAAGTTATGATTAATACGAGTATGGCGTTAATATTATTAATAATCTTGGTATAATCGCAAGCTTTTTGATTTTATTTTAAGTTAATTATTAAATTCGTGCAAGGAAATTTTTACTAAGAGTGTACCTGTAAAAATAATACTCGGCATTTTGCGTGAGAACGGAAATGCTATGATCTCGCGACGTCTCAAACCGTGGCGGAGACGCTCATTTTCTTATGTCTTAGCGAAAGAAAGCTACCTGTCAAAAATGTGGATTACACGTGTTAATAACGTTCACAGCACCGTCGGTAACTGGAAGTAAGCTTTAAACTGGGGTTTCTCTCTAACCATCTAAAATTCATATTGACCGACTTATCGATCCGGTAATTAAAAAGAAAAATGATTATAGAAAAAATTCTTATCTTAAGAGTAAGAAAAAGAACATGGTCAGGCTGTTTCCAATTTTTAAGTTGTTATGAGATTTACTATAGTGAAACATAGTCATAGTAATTATGGTAAATTTCTTCTTGTAATAGTATACTACTGTGATCAAGAACTAAAGTGAATTTGTTTATAAAATGTAAACTCTTTATTTATTCTTCCAAATCAATTTCATCCCCTTCAAAGTAATCCACGTCTGATAAAACGCACTTTTGCCAACGCTTTTTCCAGTCCTCGAAACAGTCGGAATAGTCTTTTTCCGGTATAGCTGTCAAGACCTTCTTCCATTCGGTTTTTATCTCCTCAATCGTGTCAAAACGGCGTCCCCGTATTAGTCTTTTGAGTTTGCTGAATAGCCAGAAGTCGTACGGAGCCAAATCGGGTGAATACGGTGGTTGCGGAACGATATGAGTCGAGTTTTTGGCAAAAAAGTCGCAAAGAACCAATGCAGTATGACATGGTGCATTATCGTGATGAAGGAACCAAGAGTTGTTCGCCCATAATTCCGGCTATTTCAGACGAATAGCTTCACGCAAACAACGCATAACGCTAAAACAATATTTTTTGTTGACAGTTTGGCCCGGCGGAAGGAATTCATAGTGCACCACACCACTATAATCAAAGAAAACTGTCAACATGACCTTGATTTTCGATCGACTTTGCCGTGGTCTTTGCGGTCTTGCTTTACCTTTTGCATGACAATCGCTGGATTGGTCGATGGTTTAAGGGTCGTATGCGTAAATCCAAATCTCGTCTCCAGTAATGATGCATTTCAAGTGGTCCTGATAGTCAGACAGCAAAGTTTCACACACATCAACGCGACGCTTTTTTTCCAAAAAATTGAGCGATTTTGACACCAATCGAGACTTGACGCGTTTGAGACACAAAACATCCTTCAAAATGGTTTGGGCTAAGCCAAATGATATTCCAACACTATCAGCGAGGTCTCTAATTGTCAATCGACGATTTTAAAGCACCAAATCTTTGATTTTTTCGACGTGGCTCTCGTTGGTAGACGTTGATGGTCGTCCAGAGCTCGGTTCGTCTTTAACGCGTTCTCGGCCCGCTTTGAACTCGTTGTACCACTTATAAACGTTTTTTTGTGCCATAGTTTGATCACCAAAGGCCTTCCGCAACATTTTGAACGTGTCCGCACAAGAATATTTGTTCCGCAAACAAAATTTGGTGCAAGTTCTTTGCTCAACAAAATCACCCATTGTAAAAATCGAAAAATTCACTTTTGGTTGTTTACAAAAACACGTGTAACTCGGAAATAATTAAACCTTCTGACAAACAGACGCTTGAAAAATGTTATAGACAGTCCTACCAACCTAGGAAAAGAAATTTACCTGCCTTTCTAATGCCTAGGAGTTTTAAATGACAATTTCACCTTACTTTTTGATCACAGTAGTATATTGGGTTGTTTGATAATTAATGTCGCTTCTTTCTCATAGATGGCGTGAACTGCATATTTCATGCACGGCCAATCGCAAAGTTGTGATGTTCCATCGTGCTAAAGCCGGACCTCACACCTCTTTGATAACCCGTCAAAAATTAATGGAGCTCAATTGGGAACTGATGCCACATTCACCCTATAGCCCTGACTTAGCACAATCAGACTATTATTTGTTTTGCTCCCTTAGAAACCATTTAAATGGTAAAACTTCCGATTCCGAACAGGCTATTAAAAATGAGTTGGACCAGTTCTTCGCTTCTAAAAACCAAAGCTTCTTCGAACATAGAATTTTTCAACTTACCGCAAGATGGCAAAAGGTCATCCGACAAAACGGTCAATATATCATTGATTAATGTTTGTTGTTAATATAAATAATTTCACTTTGAAAAACATGAAAAAAACGACAATAATTATCGAACAACCCAATATATACATATTTTTAAAATAAAATAAAAAAGGACAATTGCGTTATTTGAAATTAATATAATTGAATTAAGTTTAACGATTACGGCTGTTTTTATATAAATAATACATGTGTTTCAAGAAAGTCGCGAACTCTTGGCTCACGCTCAGGCCAAGTTTCTCAACGGTTTGAGTCGGTGAAGGGACGCTTTATCATGGTGTAGCGCTTGGGTGTGGGTCGATGCGGGCGGTCGATATGTTTTTTTGAATGGCGACCGGTGGCCGGAAAAGCAGGGAGGAAACTTATAGGCTGACAAAAAAAAAACGGAGGTCGTGTACTGATGTTACATAATTTTCGCGCTGGTTAGTAGGGGAAGCGAGAATTTATGCTGATATACTATAGTAAAAACAGAACATCCTAAACTATTTATTTTAGAAACTGGCAAGGACATCTCTTTTGCTAGACTGGGAGAAGGGGTATCACTGGACAACCGAGACATATTCACGTATGTGAACTCTAAGTTTGTGTATGTGGAAAAATAAACCGGAGCACAGGTACAGTGATTGTGCTACAGAATGATACAACAACAATGTAGAATAGAACGGTGGGGATTGTTAAACGCTTTACCAATAGTTAACCATTCACCAGACGAATTCGTCTACAATCTTATAGAAGGACCAGGATATACGGCCACTACCACTAGGAAAGTTGTACACATCGTCAAATGTTTGCCTGTAGAAGTTAAGCTCCATCATGACGTGCACTGTTATGTAGAACTTAAAGTTTCTTGGACAACCGGACACAATTAACTCCAAAAACTTATATCTTGAAGTTGCATGGTACTTGGATATCGTGTAACGTCATATTACCAGCCCTTTTAGGATCAACGAGGAACGGATGAAAATTATACCACAACCAGTAGACAAGCCACCTCTAATCCTAAAACCGTTTACAAGGCGATTTGGAAGTATGTAAACCCTTCGTTCCTCGCAACAAGTGGGATTTACACTTAACACGACTTGGAACAATTGCAAGAAAAGATTCTGTTTCCAATTGAGAAATCTTCTCAACCAAATGAAGTGGCCAGGGAAATCCATGGCCAGGATGCATTTAGCGATGGAGGCACTATTGCTAAACTCCTAAACGAAGACGCCATAGATAGAACTTTGGATTCAGCATGGACAATGGCATAAAAAAATATTTTGACTTTGGTACAGTTAGCGTCGCAATCATTGCAATCCTGACGGTAATACAAGCAGTAAAGATGATAGAAGGGACCATCTTAAATTGTTTTCTACTTTATAGAATCTATGGTTATTCGATGCACCTACTAGCAGCCTTTTGGAATTATATAGCCAAACTATTCATCGTGATTGCACCACCATTCAAATCCAACCACTTAGACAATAGAAAACAGCTATAGATTTAGAGATGCAATCACCAAATCCAGCATCAACGCATGGAAGGTCCACAGGCTTTTTTTTCCTGTACACGCTAGAAGATCCCCGCGTGGATGTGTCTGGGATGCGCGACCACCATTCCTGGTACTGGAATGCGCTTGCCAGTTCATTTCATGATCACCTGGCAACCGTTTAAGCATGGGAATATAATGTCAGTATGCACAACACCGTTTTTTAATTTTTTTTATTCCTCTCATTCTCCTTCCCCCTCTTATTTGCTGTATATAAAATAATTTAGTAATAATTTATTTAGAGTTAACCAAATATATTTATATTTTCAAAGTTTAGTATTTATTTAACTTTGATTAGTCGGAATTATTTATATTATTATATTAGTAATTTAAGTTAGCTACAATTTATTTATAAATTAATTTAATATATGCATATTGAAAAAGTTGAGTTATTTGTTATAAGGCATTCTTTTCTCACTTTCTTAAATTCCAATCACAAGAAAGAAGTTCCAGAAAATATCACATTACGAGCCGTACGTGACAAATTGCAAACGCTACACTGATTCCCACGATCAAAAAATGTGAAAATTACAAATCCCGATGCATCATTATTCGGAAGTGGGAGATGACTTTTGAGTGGAAACCGAAGTAATCAGCCAGACGACGGAAAAGAAAAAATCACTCCCTCGGCCTTTGCAACGCTCTCAGACTGGAAGTCGGAGTCAAGTCCAAATCGCTGCAGTATATACAGTTGCATACGTCAACCGCCAGATACCACTTAAAACCTTAGAGCGAGAGAGAGAGAGAGAGAGAGAGAGAGAGAGAGAGATGAATCGTCTGTTGCAACGCCTTTACGAAATAAAGTAAGTTTACTTGTGATTATTTTTTTTCTCATTTCATTTTTTTACAAATTATCCTTTTTCTTCCTCCGAAGGAATTTTTGGCCGAAAAGCGGCCGATTGTTCATCTCTCTATGACACACGCTCGCTAGGACCTTCTCCAAAGCAGGGCTCGAGGCTGGTTCCATTTTTTGAATACATTCTTCTGTTTCTGCTCAGCCCTGAAACGCACCCTTACCCGTTACAAAATCTCGTAATGCACACCTCAGCCGTCCCGCGCTTATAAGCTTCGGTGCTTAGGCGCTAGAAGACAAAACATATTCAGTCAGCGTATTTTTTTGTTACGCAAATGTAACACCGACGTTACATTCTCAAATGATTTTCAAGTGACTATATAATTAAAATCTAAGTAAAATTTCATTTTCATAAATACTCTTTATTTTTATGTAATTTGAACAAAAGGAAATACTAAGTCTATTTTTTTTTACAAAAATATTTTATTTATTAAAAGCACAATAACTTGCATGATATATTGTAGTACAGTGTAAAATATTTTATTAATAAATATATATATTGTAGTACAGTGTAATATCAAGTCTATTTGTTTTTTAATACAAACGTTTTCTCTATTAGAAGTACAGTAAATTACATACTATATTGTAGTAAAATGTAAAAAATTCTATCAATATGAGATATAGTTTATATTCAATTTATGTAGACTACGATGCGATTCTCATGCACAAAATTAAATAAATAAAGTAAAAATATTTAATTTAACCACAAAACTAATTATTAATCAAAATACACACCGAACAAACCGACGCTGAGTTTTATTGTTAGTTAAACGCGAGAAAGTACGCGAACGCGATATCGGTTGCATAGCTATCAACACGAAAGTAAGAGAGATAGGGAGAGAGAGAGAGAGGACCTAAACTATCAACTAAAAATAATTAACAAATCTTACGAACAACACGAAATCCATACTGCACGGGAAGTGTAAAATTTCGAGGACCCGAGGTCAACGCAGAAGACGAAGCCGACGAGTAGAAGCTGCCCGCCGAGGTTATGTTCACTTGCCACGTGGAGGCAGCGCGCGGCGCGCTGGCTTTTTGACGTGTCCACGAACTAACACAACACCCGCGCACTACACTCGTACCAACAGTCACGATCGCCCCTCTTTCCCCGCACCATGGATGCCGAAGAGGGATAGAGGACACGAGAAAACAAAAATACGACGCGGCAACGAGAAAAGATACTACGAGCGTGCCGAGACAGCTGGTAAAGGGGCACGCGACGGCGAGTGGGGAAGAGAGAGAGACAGAGAGAGTGTACGAATACTTTAGGCGCGTACTAAATCATGAGCGCACTCTCTATATATTATATACTCAACGGCGCGCGCAAGACAAATTTAAATTACAGAATCTCTCTGCAAACTATTTCTCAATGTAAGAATGTCGGGTAAACAGAGTATAGCGTCATTTGCGTGTGCGCATATACCTACATGAGAAACTCAAAACTCGCACAATCGCGACAGGGGGCAGCACCTATTGGAGAGAAATTTTGGGAAGACTACGAAGATCAAAAATTAATTAATACGTAAATCAGACGAGATACATCAGAGCTCATAGACAAGGAGAAAAGCAACGGTAACAGAAGGTATCAAACATTCAATAAGGAGAAAAATGCGACTTATCAATACTCTTCTTTTTCATGAATTAAATTTTAATAACGGAATCGGGAATTTTTAAAAATTAGTCATCTTTTAGCCACCGTGTAAGCAACACCGCCAAATCTTTTATTATATTTGCGAAATACCGAGTGTTACGTGACAAAATTTTAATAATTAAATTAAATTAAAAACTTATAAAAAATTAATTAAATTAAAATTATATAAAATACTAGTATGAAAAATTAATTAAATTAAAATTAAAATGAAGCAGTTCAATGTACTACTGCAACACATAACATATCGTTCAATAAGTCCCGAGATTAACCCAGAGATGGTGCTAGTAGTACCAAACTGGCCACGTTTCCATAGAGTGCGAACCTTTACATGAAACGTGTAAAAATTTCACGTCGATCGGATCACAGACAGCAGAGTTATCGAGGTTAGAGTAAAGTCACTTTGTAATTTGTTTGAAAAATGGAAAAAAGCGAGTTTCGCGTGTTGATAAAACATTGTTTTTTAATGGGTAAAAACACCGTAGAAGCCCAGCAATGGCTTGAGAAACATTACCCGGACTCCTCTCCATCTAAACCAACGATTTGTCGTTGGTATGCTGAGTTTAAACGTGGTCGTACGGACACAAGCGATGCGGAACGTTCGGGTAGGCCATTGGAAGCCGTTACACAGGAAAATGTGAGTAAAGTGTTAAAAATTGTAATGAAAAATCGCAAAGTAAAGGTCCGTGAGATTGCAGAAATGACACAGATATCATCTGGAAGCGTATTTACAATCCTTCATGAAAAATTGAGCATGAAAAAGGTTTTTTCCAAGTGGGTGCCGCGATTGCTTTCAGTGGAACAAAAACAGCAACGAGTCGACGATGCAGAGAGCTGTTTATCGCTATTTACTCGCAATAAAAAGGATTTCTTGCGTCGATGCGTGACCATGGATGAAACATGGATACATCATTCCACTCCGGAGTCGAATCGGCAATCATCTGAGTGGCGCATGGCTGGCGAAAGCCGCCCAAAACGTCCAAAAACGCAGCAGTCTGCTGGCAAAGTCATGGCGTCTGTTTTTTGGGATACAAATGACGTGATTTTCATTAAATACCTGGAAAAAGGTAAATCGATCAACAGTGATTAGTATATTGACTTGTTGGTACGTTTGAAGGAGGAGATCGCAGCAAAACGACCGCACATGAAGAAGAAAAAAATCCTTTTTGACCAAGACGATGCACCATGCCACGAGTCCATGAAAACAATGGCAGAATTGAATGAATTGAGCTTTAATTTGCTTCCCCACCCCCCGTATTCGCCAGATTTAGCCCCCAGCGACTACTGGCTCTTTGCTGATCTCAAAAAAATGCTCCAGGGAAAAAAATTTGGCTTGAATGAGGAGGTCATTGACGAAACTGAAGCCTATTTTGAAGCAAAGGATAAATCCTTCTATAAACATGGTATAGAAATGTTGGAAAGGTGTTGGAAAAATTGTATCACTCTAAAAGGAGATTATATTGATAAATAAAAATGATTTTAAAAAAAAAATGTTGTTTTCGTTGTTAGTCTCGGGACTTATTGAACGATGTGTTAAATGTATACGTTTAATGTGTGAAAATGCTGAGCGCGCAGTTCGACGAACTCTGTACAACAAAGTGTTAGAATAAAGGTGGGTGATACTTGCACTCACGCTGCAAATTGACTCCTGTAGGAAAAACCCAGGATACATGGAAAATAAACTTATTCTTATAGTTAAATATTTTTCCCACACACCTACGGAGAGTTGTGTTGCTCAACTTGCCTCGGCACACACATTTGAACAAATAAAATATCTAAAGTTGAATTTTAGTTGGGAGGCGTGGGGGAAGCTTGGAAGTCCACCGAGGCTCGCGCAGATGCCAAATAAGCAAAAATCCTCACGATGCCTTGACCTCAAGGTCTTTAAATATGAGTACCAACGGGCCGCGAGGAGTTGACCGTTGGGAAAGAACAGCAGTAATCTAAGCTCCGTCGTATCGTCATTTAATTTTTTGAGTCTTAATATTTTAATATATATTGAACAATATTCCATTTTAATAATTTTGTCTTAGTTTAATCCCGGTTTGGGCCGCGTGTTGCGTGTATTAGTGTATGCTAGAAAAGTGACGTTCACTAACTGTGTCAGTGTGTTAGTATAAATTATTAAATAAAGAACAATAACTAAGGAGAACTGTTTGTGCTAATTACTTTGAACCTTAATTCCTCATCGCACGGGCACCTTCGGAATTCCAGGACACGCTAAGGTTCAGGTAAGATTTTACTTATAATCATTATGAATGTCAACTTGATTAATTTCGCTTTTCCTCTCTGCGCCTGATCCCTACTAAAGAATGGGGTACAGGCAGTCATATTCATAATCCGCGACAGCATGGGTCCCTTCGGTTCGCGATGCGCGGGCGGGCCCGTACGGGACGGGCTGGCGGGTCCCGCATTAAAATAAATATTAAAATTTCGTGACGTTCGCGTAGCCCCGCACGTAACAGCGAAATTTTTGGTGGAGGCGCCGGGTAACCGCCAACACTGAGGGACTTATGTTGTATTAATTATGTCAATTATATTTGAATTATTTAATTAATTATTGACAAAGATTAGTTTTCCTTTTTTTTGAAAGCGCCTTTTATATTTTCGTTTATATTATAATATTTCTACAATTTTTTAATACATTTTCAACATAAATGAAAAAATTGTCAATAATCTTGAATTATTTACATTTTTTAATAATTGTAAAAAAAATTCTTCTATATAACTCGAAAGTTTTGAAATTAACAAAATTATTTTATCTTGCATTATATATAGATTTATTAAATGTATGAAATTTAAAAGAATAAGTAATTAATATATTTTTTAAAAAGTTTCGAAATTTTTAAGATTAAAATAATGAAAGGAGTAAAGTCACCTAAATAATAGTGTCTTTCAAAGTTATAACTGTTTTATAAAATCTTCTACATTGTGAATTTAAAAGTAGTAACAAAATAGATTACAGTTTGACATAATTATTCAAAAAGTAAAAAGTCTTGATTATTTAAGTTAGTTTTACATAACTATTAAATTATTAACATGATAAATAAAGTTTTTATTCAAAATATAAAGTAATCTTAAATATAACCAGGTTGAATGTTGAAAAAAACCGAAAATAGTCTATAACAAAAAATAATTTTTTTTTCAAATTATATAAAATATATATGGGTACATAAATTAATGTTCATTTATTAAATATCAAAGTATTGAGACTCCAATTGCTATAATAATTCATAAAATGATAAAAAACCAGCAGTATAGTAAAGACAATAAGTATATATATATTTACTAGTCTTATTGAAAAAGTAGATGAACAGTTTAAATTAATCTAGTAACAAGTTGTCTATGTGTAACAATCTTGTTACAAGTTATTGTCAAAAATGTTATATAGCAGCTACATCGTTCAATGCATTTTGTAATTGAGAAATCAAGTGAAAGAAAGAAAAAAAAAAAAAAAAAAAAAAAAAAAAAAAAAAAAAAAAAAAAAAAGAGATTCCACTGCTGGGACCAGACTTATTTTTGTAGATTTACAAATTTCATAGAGCAGAATAGGCATTTTGATATTCACTGTTCACTAGATTTTATACATTATATTTTTAAACTGTGTATTTCTCAATTCAAGTCCTTCTACTAAGCTGAATTTTTTTCATCTTTATTTTTGACTAGCAAATGTAATTAAATATTCTATGGTTGAAACAGAAATATAGAAAAGGAATAGAATTAATATTTCAATTTTAGAGTTTAAAAAGTAATTTTTACATTTTTGTAATTCCAACTAATTTTAATCTTGAAAAAACCATTTGTGCAACTTATTCAAATACCGCAAATAATAATGCATTAAATATACATATTATACCATTTTTAATTTACATAATACTTTTTCTAAATTAATCTTGTACTTGATACTCAAAAGTATCGAAATTTAGTATTTCGAATGTTATACTTTTCTAATGGTAACTACTAATTCCTTTTTATATTGTCTATGAATTTTTATCAAGGTTGTGATCGAATAATAATAAATTCGATGTCCCTTAACTTTAAAGGCTTCTGATATAACTATATTTCTAACTACATTCAGAAGTTTGTTAAAATTATTTAGTAATTATTTACAAAAACTAAGGATGATAACTATAACAAAAGTTGTACAAAAATTTTAGAAAATTTTAATCAAAGATGTTTTACATTGATAATAACAAATTATGATGAAAATCAATCTAATTTAGGATATTAGCTTGTATTATTGTTAATTGTGTTATGGAGATTATTGTTAAACTTGCCTTCTTTCCATGTCTGAGAAAATAGTTTTTTCGATTATGTTACACAGATTTTAAATGACTAATGCGATTAACTGTCATTTATTGTATAGTAATTAAATTTTCATGATATAATAGAGCCTATGCTTGAAAATTCGTGCAACATTTTATGACAAAGTATGTAAAATACAATTGAATAGTGGAAAATTTTCTCTGCTTAGTTGATCAAAACAATGTGTGTACGTTTTAATTTAAAGAATTAATTAAAGTTAAACTAATTTTTCTATTAAATATATTATACTTTTATATATAATATTTAAAAAAAAAAAAAAAAAAAAAAAAAAAAAAAAAATTGACATTTTCGTACACTCAAATCTAAGTGCATATTTTTTTTTAATTATTAATTTATTTTATTAAGAATGATTTTATACCTTTAAAAGAATTGCTTTAAATGTTTATTATACATTAAAGTACTATTTTTTTATAAAGTTTTACGGAGAAGTTATAATAAAATTGTACGTTAATTAATTTTGTTCAGCTTGTACCGCAAATGAAAAACTTTCGTTTAAAAATAAGTATTTTATAGAATGTCTATTTTTAATAAATTAATTAAATCCAAAATTTTTATTGATAATTATTAAGAAAGTGTCAATAAAATTATTTTATAAATAAAGTCATTAAATTTATTAAAATTAATATACAAATGTATTAAATATATAAAATATATAAAATAGGCCGTTAAAATTAAAATTATATTTTATTTTAATAAAATTGTATTGATTCAAAGTTCTAAATCTCTCAAAGTTGAAAATTAAAATATTCTTGTATTAAAATTAAGAAATAATTGATGTACATTTTTAATAATTTAAACTTAATTATTTTGTTTTTAAGGTTTTATTACGAACGTGTTTGAAAAGCATATTGAAATTAATCATATTATTAAAATTAATATACAAGATATATTGAATCTGAATTAATTGATGATGTCTAACCAAAAATTTGTATTAAACTTAATAATTCTTTTTTTTTGCATCTAAGTAATTAGTTTTTATAATTATTTTATCCTTTGTAAAAGAGAACTAGTATAAACCTCACCGTGCGATCTCCCGTCAGATCGCCACAGCGATGAAATTATTGAAATATTAATAACAAATTTTTATAAGATAAAATGTTCTTATTTTTTTTGACAAATGTAAATATTTTTATTATTTTATTGTGAATACAAACATTTTTATTTTTATTAGAATGGTCTATTTGTTGATAATAAATATATTAAAATGATTTTATTTCATGTCTTAAAGAGAATTAATGTAGTTCTCTCCGCGCGAAGCCTGGCCGTCGGATCGCCGCGATGTGAAAATGATTATGCTACGAATGCGGTGGCAATTTTTACATTGATACAACTAAATACCATGCGGAAAATTTTGTTTAACATTATACAGTGGATGTAAGATATGTGTATATGTATGTATGTGGCATACCTATAAGTGAACAATATATATATACATAAAAAAAAAATTATTTATATAAAGAAAAGTGAAAGTGAATAAAATAAGTGGAAAAGTGACAGTGAATAATGAAGCAAAAGGATAAACTAAATAACAATTTTTATTTAATAATAACATTTTATAAAAAAAGAAAAAAAAAAAAAGAAAAATATTTTATTTAATAATAATTTGAAATATTTAATAAAATTATTAAATTTATTGAATTTATTTCAAAATGTGTTCATGTCAATATAATAGTGATGTTGTGAATAATTTTGAAAAAATATATAAAAATTCAATCAGACATGATAAAATAAAAGCATTTTTATTAAAATACTTGGTATATTAAATAAAAATTTTAGATATCAAAGTGTTTTATTTTGAGATCTAATGCTGTTCTTTCCGTGATTTGCCCGGCCGTCGGATCGCCGAGGCATGCGAGTGATCATGCTAGGAATGCAGCGATAAATATTACATCACCGCGAGATAACGCGCAGCTGATCTTCAAGGTTCTTTTTCTTATTCTCTCACGTGTAAACTAAATAGGATTTAAAATTTTATAAATAAAAATAATAAGCAGAAGAGAAAGTGTGAAAATGTGAACTTGTGTTCTTCGACTATTCGCTCTGTGACAATTGCATGAATGTCAAAGATGTGTAAAATAAGAGGAACAAAAGGAGTAAAAGTTACCGCTAGTGTGAAAGTGGTCTATAAAAAAAAAATAATGAATGAATAAGATAAATGAAGAAAATAAATAAATAATGAAATGCGCGAATAAATAAAAGTGAATAAAATAAAAGAATAATAAATAGAAATAAAATAAAATAAAAGAAAGTGAAGTAAAAATATAAGCGCAAATTAAAATAAAAAGAATAATATAAATGAAATAAAGGAAAATAAATGAAAAATAATGAAATATGTGAATGAATAATATACAAATTAATAAAATAAAAAAATAATAAAATAAAATAAAATAAAAGAATAATAAATAAAATAAAATAAAATAAAAGAATAATAAATAAAATAAAATAAAATAAAAGAATAATAAATAAAATAAAATAAAATAAAAGGAAAAGATGTAAAAACATATGTGCGACATAAAATAAAATAAAGTAATAATATCAATGGAATAAAGAAGAAAAATTAATGAAATAATAATAAAAGTGCGTGAATAATAAAATAAAAGAATAAAATAAAAGAATAATAAATGAAATAAAATAAAATAAAAGAAAGTGATGTAAAAATATATGTGCGAATTAAAATAAAAAAATAATAATAATGTGCAGCGAATCAATAAATAAAAAGAATAAATAAAGGAAGAATAATAATAAAATAAAAATAATATATAAATGAATAATAAGTAAGATAAAGAATGAATAAATAAAAGAAAAACAGATAAATAAAATGCAACAAAATAAAAGAAAGGGAAATAAAACGTATATATGTATATATATATATATATATATATATATATATATATATATATATATATATATATATATATATATATATATATATATATATATATATATATATATATATATTGTGACAGGCGGCTTATAGAGGCTAAGCCACCTGCCATAGGCGATAGAAAGAGAGTTCGCGGCGCGACGATACGCGGCGCCATCGATCAAGCGATCGATGGCTTGACGCGGGAAAAGCCGCGGCGTACCGAAACGCGGCGCTATCGATCAAGAATCGATAGCGCTACGCGGGAAAACCGATAGGCGAGAGGGGAAGGAGGAGCCCTCCCCTCAAGCCTTATTCTCGTCCGAGCATTTGTAAGAGCCGCACGTGTTTCGAGCGATTAGGAAAGAACCGCAGATTTTTCCTAAGATTCTCCGCAGCGTTTCCGCAGATCGAAGAGACGATTCCGCGATCAACTATTCGTGAAAGTAAGTGGCCACTTATTGTATTAGCAAGTCCGCGAATAGATTATATTTAGTTTTCCTGACGCGTGTGCGATCGCGTCAGGCATATATAGATATAGTAGAGTTACGCGCGAGCCCGCGTAACTCAAACTCAATTAGGCCGCGCGAGTGCCAGTGAGAGGATCGATCTCTCTCTCGCACTATCATAGAATAGGCGTTCGAGTAAGAGAAAGCCACTCTTACTCGGGCAACCTGCGAGCACGCAGTTGAGCGAGAGGAACGAGCTCTCTCGCTCAACCATAGACTACAGCATCGAGTGAGAGGTAGAGCCGCTCTCACTCGAGCAGCCACGAACTACGGCAGTATAGAGGGGGAACTGCTCTCTCTATATCTGCCGTCCATAGACTACACGTGTGTGTAGCTGCGCGAAGCGAAGAGGGTGCGCATGCGCAGTGCGCACCTTGAGAATTAGTATTGCGCGTGAGGCAATACTAATTGCTCTTCGCACCAATAGACCTCTCCGCAATAATTCGTTACCTTTTGCCGTGTAATTGTTATTTTCATTTATTAAAACAACTATTTTGCACAAAGCTGGTGCGTTTTTATTTATCTTCCCTCTAGCGTCCCTATCCCGAATACCGCCGCCTCCGCGGGTGTGCCAACCGATCGTTGGCACACATACTGAGCAGCCGAGCCCGGTGGGAGCTGCACCGGCCGCGGGGCCTTAGGCAAGGCCCCTCACACACACCGAGAATAAAGCAGGACCAGAAGAAGGTCCTGCGTTGTTAACGGGTGGGAATAAATTTACCCCGTTACAATATATATATATATATATATATATATATATATATATATATATATATATATATGCGGATTGAAATAAGTTAAATAAAACAAATGAAATAATAAATAATTAGTATAAAGAATAACATATAGAAAGAAACTGCGTTAAAACAAAGTAAAATGAAGCGAGAAGAAACATATAAATATATAAACATGAATAAATAAAAAGTGAATAATAAAAAAAAATTATAATTACAATAAATGAAAATAACGCGATAGTGAGTAAATGAAGTGTTGAAAATTAGTCATAAAGTGTAAATAAATAATTGTAAATTGAATGAATTATTATAAGTAAAAATATTAAGGTCACAGAGTGAAGCAAGTTGATTACTTGGAAAAAAAAAAGAAGATTACACCTTCTGCTTCGATAATTATTACAATATTACTGAATATTAATATATGCGTCGTATACCATATTATTGTACCATGTTATAAACCATATTATAAATAAAAACATACAATTATATATATTTATTGTGTCATGATTATCCCTATACTAATTATCTCCCTGTTAGATTAAATTTACATATTAATTAAAAATTGACATACGAGGTCTGGCTATTAAATAATGGGACTGGTTACGAAAAAGGGCTTTATTACAAAAATTACTCTACATTTAAATGCTCCTCTTTAATATACTCCCCTTTCCTCGCCACACACCTTTCCATACGTTTTTTCTATTGATCGAAGCAGTGCTGGAAGTCTTCTTTGGTGAGGGCCTTTAGAAGCACTGCCGTTTTTTGCTTTATCGCTTCCATCGACTCGAATCGGGTTCCTTCCAAAGCAGATTTTATCTTCGGAAACAAAAATAAGTCGCACGGTGCCAAATCTGGCGAGTACGGCGCGTGTTCGAGCACTGGAGAGTGCTTACCGGCCAAATACTGCTTCACAGATAGCGCGTTATGGGCAGGTGCGTTGTCCTGGTGCAAAATCCACGAGTTGTTCTTCCGCAACTCGGGCCGTTTTATACGAACTTGTTCTCGCAGTGTTGCCAAGACTGACAAATAGTAAGTCTGGTTGACAGTCTGACCCTCTGGAACCCATTCAGTCATCACGATACCGTTAACGTCGAAAAGAACGATCAACATTGCCTTGAATTTTGATTTGGACATCCTTGCTTTTTTGATTCTGGGCGATTCAGGCGTCTTTTAATGCATCGATTGCCGCTTTGTTTCAACATCGTATTGAAAAATTCACGTTTCGTCGCAAGTAATAATGTTTTTCATCAGTCCGGAATCTTTTTTTAACCTTTCAAGGAAATCTGAGCAGACCTGTTGACGCAAGAGCTTTTGGTCACGAGTCAGGTTTTTTGGCACCAACTTCGCACAGACTTTTGTCATATGTAATTCCTCGTGTAAAATTTGTCTAACCGTTTCATTATCGGCGTTTACAGCCTCAGCAATCATCTGAATGCTCATTAGACGATCTGCACGCACAATTTGGTTGATTTTGGTCACTGTTCCCGGAGTTGAAACAGTGACAGGGCGACCTGGGCGTTGGTCATCTTCAGTGCTCACTCGGTCCTCACTGAAGCGCTTACACCACTCAAAAACACGCGCACGAGATAGAGAATTGTCCTCATAGGCCTCTTGCAACAATTTACAGCATTCAGTCGGAGTTTTTTTCAATTTAACGAGAAATTTGAGATTGATACGTTGCTCCTGTTTTTCGTCACACATGGTTTTCGGCACGAGAAAAAAACACGTTCGTTTTAAACCGCTACTGCACAAATACAATAATAGTGACGAGAACGTGTTTTGGTACGTGCATAGACAAGATATCTAGATACCCAATGCACTACTCGTTTTTTTCCCCACCCCTCTACGGCGCCCTCTAGGCGCGCAGTCTCGTTATTTAATAGCCAGACCACGTATTTAAAATTTTTTATTTTTCCTAAAAGCATTATGTATATTCAAGCTATATTAATAGCAAAATTAGAATTATTTCTAATTTTAGAACTTCTTATTATTAGTAAGAATTTAATAATAATTAAAAAAAAAAAAAAAATGTTCATCCTTTTTCAATGTTCTGCATGCAGCAGCCATATTCATACTATTTTGTATGTAACAGCGCATAATATTATAAATATATAATATTGCATAATAATGGAAAATTGTCGCTCGAAAAGTTTAGATACATCTTTTTTTTCCTCTTCGTGAACCGATTTCGATGAAATAATGCTTGCATGTTGCTTTGAGCTAAGCTTAGGTTATCCATTAAAACTCTTTGAATATACGTTTAATAATTTCGGAGATTAGCGCGCACAAGCAAACAAACAAACGTGCACAATTTTTGGATACAATAATCGGATAGGAACAGGATATATAAAGCCAAGCCACAAATACCTAATCATTAGAACGGACCAAAGGCAGTACATGATAATGAATTATGAGGACTTGCAGAATTGCCAACATACACATCATGCCTACGTATGTTTAACCAACGGACCCTTGTCTGAAACCACTATTCAAGAAGATTGCGAGGTATCAATCTTGCTAAGACTCAGAATACAAATAATGAAAACCTGCGATGTAACCATAACTCCCAATAACGTCACTCAATGGAGTTACCTAAAGATGGATGGATCCTGGCTCTATTCCTTAGGACAAAAAGAAGATTTATGTCTAATCTGCCCAGGACAACCAGACCAAACTATACACCTCCAGAAGACAGGAATTGTACGTATGACACCCGGCTGTGTAGGCAAGACCGACAAACATCTTCTCATAAGTGAAGGAAACCAACGCAACGATTTTCAATACATATACAAACCAGAGATAACACTCAATGTAGAGGCCATATTCCCCGACATGTTAAACTATCATCAAGAACTGATCAGCACTCCAGAAACAGAGATCTCAAACGCCCCTGCACCAGACGTTCAAGGATGAAAAAACCGCGAAGAGTCGATAAAAAAAATTACCCGTCGTTTAAAACAAATAGGAAATCATCAGAGAAGCATCTCCAACACGCATTACCTAATATACGGTGGAGCTGTGGGCCAAATTCTAATCACCGTAGGGCTCATCTTCATTGCCTGGAAGTGTCATACTCGAAGAATGCTGCAACATCAATATCAGACCAAACGCAAAGTCAAAATAATCTCTGACACTACCCCTGCACATCGTATGCAGGAAACACGACTGAGCCCAATTGGCCTACAAAATCAACCAACATTCGAAGGCCAGTCCTGCACACTACAGAATAACTTTATAGCCGTATATTAATTTAACGTTGTATAAGAAATTCCTAAAATTTCATTGAATTTTTATAAAAATACAAGCTAATTAATTTTACTCTCAAGTTGTCCTCAAATACTGTACGCACCCTGTACAAAAATGTGAAGCAGGAAGATTGCAATTGAATCAGCTCAGTTTACCGTAGTTCATTAGACAGCACTCGGAAAGCTAGAATAGCTTGCCGACATCGTAAAATTACTACTAAGGTCACCAATAAAAAAAAAGAAGAAACACTTTATGATGCTGGAATAGACAATTTACTGTAAGTTAAAAAAAATTTTTATTTGCATGTAAATCGTTCTTAAAACTTTAAACGCGTTTTTTTCAAAACCGTGTTTTCGAAATCGATGATCACTGTACCATAGTTCGGGAACGGCTCAACTTAACGACTTGAAATTTTGTACACTTTTTCTATATATATTAATCCCATGTTTAATAGAAGGATTTTCTTGTGCGATGAATATTTTATTTTTATAGCCGAAAATGTGAGCAAAATTTTAGTCAACAAAATTTTGACTTTTAACATCCGTCATTTTGTGAAAAATAAAAATTTTTGAAAACCTTATGCATAACCAGAGCATTATAGAATTATGTTGTGATTCTCTTTTTTTTTTTAATTCAGATGATCCAGTCATCAGCAGCGGGGATCACCGCAAAACGGTTTTCTAGTGTGCAACTTCTGCAAATGTACTATATCTTGCACGTTTTTTAATATTTTGTCATTAAAAATTATGAGATATAGTTAAAACATACTGTCTGTCACAAAAATACCGGGAATTTTAAATTAAAACAACATTTTTACGTTTAATAATCAAAATTTATTGAAACGCCTTCAAAATAGGCTCCATTCGCTCCGATACATTTATGCCAACGGTACTTTCAATCATCAAAACATTTTTTATAGGCGCTTTTCGGAATGGCCTTCAGCTCGCGCGCTGAATTTTGTTTTATGGCTTCAATCGACTGAAAACGGGTGCAACGGAGCGGCAATTTAAGTTTTGGGAAGAGGAAGAAGTCACAGGGAGCCAAATCCGGCGAATACGCTGGTTGTTCAAGCGTGTTCGTTGAGTTTTTGGCGAGAAAGTCGGTCACGATCGTAGCTCGGTGAGACGGCGCGTTATCGTCGTGCAAAATCCACGAGTTGTTCGCCCACAAATTGACCGCTTCTTACGGATAAGCTCACGCAAACGTTTCATAACGCCTAGGTAATACTCTTTGTTTACCGTCTGACCCTCTGGAACGAATTTGTAGTGCACAACGCCATGGATATCGAAGAAAACAATAAGCATCACCTTTATTTTTGAGCGGCTTTGGCGTGGTTTTTTCGGTTTCGGCTCGTTTTTTCCCACTCATTTCGATGCTTGCTAGCTTGTTTGCATATCGTACTCGTACACCCACGTTTCGTCACCAATTATGATGCGTTGCATGAATGCGGGATCGGAATTAGTGCGATCCAGCATGTCCGAAGCGACCTGTTCGCGATAGCATTTTTGAAGAAAATTAAGCTCTTTTGGAACGAGTCTTGCGGCCACCTTTCTCATGCCCAAAATATCAATTAAAATCGTACGTGTGGACTCGTAGAATATCTCAAGTTCATGTGCTATCTCTCTTAAGCTGATATGACGGTTTTCAAGTACCATTTCCTCAATTTTATCGACGTTATCTGCGGTCGAAGCCGTTGATGGGCGTCCGGAACGAGGCGTCTTCGACGACTTCACAACCCTCCTTGAAGGCTTTGTACCACTCATACGCACGGGTTTTCGATAGTGCTTTATTACCAAAAGCCTTTTGCAACATTTTTAATGCATCGGCACACGAAATTTCATTCGCAACACAAAATTTTAGACAAATTCTTTGTTCGACGTAATTACCTATTGTAAAAGATCGGCACGCACTATTGAGATCGACTAACTTAACCAGCTACTGTAAGCACATTCGTTGACAGATTCCGCTCAAACTTGGCATAGTCATTAAGGACAGTTTTACCAGCCTAGAAAAGAAAATTTTACCTGCCTAAATTGCCCCGCCAGATTTAAATCGGCAATTCCCGGCACTTTTTTGACAGAATGTATATCTTTTATATGGAAAATAATTTTAATTTATTTGAATACTTCGCCAAAAAAAATTTCCGGAAAAACGTTTTTTTTTGACGCTCCAAGTGTATCTCCCTCCTTAAAATCATTTTCTTTCAAAAACGACAGACTTTTCTGGGTTGATGCGGAGCTGGCTCAACTATACAGACAGGGCGATGCCTCTAGGATTGATTTAAACGCACAAATCAACGTCGCCATATGAATTCTGAGCATTACCTCATTTCTTCTGTATCACCTCTCTTAAACGTTCCCGCATGCTAATACACCTACGTATTGCCGTCTGCGAGATTCTTTGCTAAAGTTTGATAATTAATATACAGAGTGTCCCATTTAAAAGTAAAAAATGGATGCATATATCTCTAGAACTAAAAGTTTTGAGAAAAAGGTTTGTGGACAAAAGTTGCTAGATTTTGAAGGAGTCGTCTAACTGTGACCTTGAACATAACCTTGAATATGGCCTTCAAGGTCATTTAAAAGTCAAGTTGGTTTTCTTTCTAAACGGTAACTCTTACTTTTGACCCCGGAAAACGGAAGCAGAGAATTTTTCGTCCTTATGACCTTGACCATAACCTTACATATGACCTTCAAGGTCATTCAAAGGTCAATTTAATATTTTAAATGCAAAGCCTTACCTTTGACTTCGGAAAGGGAAAGAGCAGAAAGTTTCACGTCAAAACCGTTATGTCCTTGACCATAACCTTGATGGTCATTTCGAGGTCAAATTAATTTTTTCAAAGAAAAGTCTTCGCCTTTGGTTATGGAAATATAGAAGGCGAAAAACTTATATGGGATATCTTTCACCACGACATTGACCATAACCTTGACCATCACCTTGAAGGCTATTTGAAGATTAAGTTACAGTTTTTCAATAGGAAACTAAAACTTTTAACCCCAATTTTAATACTTAATAATTCCGTTGGCATTCTTTTAACAGTAGACAAATAATGATGGTCCCCTTAGTAAGTTACGCATAATAAAAAGAAATTAAAAATGAAAAAGCAGTAAATGTTTTTAAATTAATTTTTATTAAAATTAACTTAAACAAAGTTAGACATACCTAAAATAATATTTTTAAAGCTAATAATACTTTTTTCAATAAACAAAGATTTTTTTCTAATAATAAGAGAAGTTTGATGGTCTCGAATTTCGTATTATTTTTGCTTTGATTTAATATTCTGATAGACAGCGATCACCTTCGATGAATAACATAGTTTATTATAATCATTCTGGAAATGTGAATGAATTCTTTTTTAGTTAGCTTTTTGATTGTGAGTTGGGTTGCCATATAGTGGTTTCTGAATAATAGTGGCCATATAATGGTTTCTGAAGTTGTTACTAATTTAAATCAACTGTGTTATTCATTATAAGTTTATTTGAATGCGAAATTGAGACATCATTTTTATAAAATTGAGTGTTATCAAATTGTATTATTTAAAAAAAAATTCGTTATTTTAATTAAAGAAATAATTTATTTGTTTATTTATTTTTTTTAATTAAATTTGTTTTTTTAATTTAAGGTTAATTTTTTATTTTGACAGTTTCTCATTATGCCAGACTATACAGCTAATGGAATTGTCGATATTCTTAATTTAATGTATTAGTGCATATAAGATGTAATATAATATAATTAATATAAATTATAATTCATAATATTCAGTATTTTTGTTTTCTGAGGTCAAAAGTAAGATTTTTCAATTAAAATGTTTAACTTGACTTTAAATGACCTTTAAAGTTGTAGTCAAGGTCATAGTCAAGGTCATATTAGAATATAAAATTTTTTGCTGTTTCGTTTTCCGGGGTCAAAAGTAAGGGTTTCCGTTTAAAAAAATCAACTTGTCCTTCAGATGACGTTGAAGGCCATATTTAAGGTCATGGTCAACGTTAAAGTTAGACCTCCCTATCGAAATCTAACAATTTTTGTCTTAAAACTTTTTTCTTAAAACTTTTAATTCTAGAGATATATGCACCTGTTTTTTAAAATAGGACATTCAGTATATTGTAATTTTGGCACGATAATGAAGGAAAACACTTGCAATTCTGTGAACCGTTGTTAGGCGAACAAATTGTAATGCGTTTACTTCTTGACTTTGTATTAATAATGTTTAAGAATTGTTATAGAGCACTGCCAGACCACCGTTGTTAAATGAAGTGTGCGTATCAATTTTTCCCTACCGCATGGTACCGAGTAATGTAAAATCTCTACCGCGTTGTATTGTAAGCTATCGAGACCGACTGCCGTAATGCACGACGAGTATTGAAATTCTCTATCGTGGCGTACCGCCAAATATCTAAATCCCTTACCATGTCGTACTGTCAAATACCGATACACCTGCCAAGTATACCGAATCCCGATCGTGAAAATACCCTGAAGAATGACATTGAGAATCTACATTGAAAATATTTGTCTGTTGTACCTTAGAAGGATGACATCGAGAATCAACACTAAAGACCGCTGTAAACCACCATTCCGCAGAAATATTAGATCGTTCTGAAAAAAAAAATTATTACTATGCCGGTAATCGTACTAATGTCGGTAAATAATACTTGTATGTAAATTCATTTTTGTGAGTGTGAGAATAGAAAGCTGCGAGTGATTTTCAGCGTCAAATTAGATAAATCTTAAGGTTACTTAGTTACGAGTACTGCTCAGCGGCTGTTTGCATCGCGAACTGTGTTCGCTTTTCCTTAAGGGAAGAAGAGTTTGTAACACCATGCATCTAGTATGGTGTTCGATTAAAAATTCTGTTATTCTTTTTTTATCCTCTTGAGTACCTAAAACAGTATAAAATATTAATAATAATAGAAGGAGTTAATAAAATATAATTTCTGTAGAGTTTAGTTAGTAGTAGGAATGCGAGGCAAAATAGCAGAACACTGCATTTAAATGCGTGTATTGCTATTGTAGCAAGAATAATAGCGAAGAATTAGCAGGAGACATGCAGAGATAGTAGTATAGGCAAGAAAAGAAGTATTAACAGAAAAAAGTAATAGAAAAAATTAATAAAATTGAAACAATAGACTTCTGGTGTTATTTGATGCTCATCCTGGTCCTTGTTGTTCCTCGTTGTTTCTCGTTATTTCTTTCCATAGCCTGCTGTTCCTCCTAAAGCTGCCCACTGGGTAAAGAAGCTGTGAAATAACCAAAATAATTAGTACAAGTAACAGACATGATTATTGTAATGATACTTACCTATTTTAGCCTGCAGCGCAGATCATTCCTACCACAAAGTCCTGTTTTGTCCCTTACTCTTGCCCTCACCGTCACCTGTAACAGAAAACAACCATACAAATTAGCAATATGAGGTAAAGAATAATTAACTAGAATAAAGGTTACCTGTTGCTGTGGTCTGGAAGCCTTCTTTAGCCTCCAGCAGTCCCTCTGAGCCCTGAGCTGTCGTCGTAGCCTCTGTCATCGTTGACCAAGAAGCAGCACCTAGGATGGAGCAGAGGCTATGTAACGACAGGACAACATCTTAATTAATTGGATCAATAATTATTTGTCAAAATTTTGGTAAGCCACTGTCAGCTGGTGTTTACTGCTACGCTACTGTAAGATGACTAAACCTCGCCGTCAACCAGGTGGCGGAAATAACACGTCGCTGCAGGAAGAGCTGGCTGCAGCGAGGACGCCCAATCAATAATATTGTATAAACTCAAATCAATGTGTTATGTATTTATTTATAACTTGCTATAAAATATTCAATGGCATAAAATACCACAAAACGAATGAATTTAGTCATTCCTAAATAAAAAAAAAACCCAGAGCTTTGACAGCTTCTATGCACATGTAACGTCAGAGTGACGTTAAGATGTGTTGGATTGACGCAACACAATTAACGCTTTGCCTTTTTGAGCCTAAGCAGCTAAGCTTATGCAAATTTCTATCTTCTAACTTTTTCAAGAAAAGTTGTTTTTTCAAGACTGAGCGGACGTCTAGGCCAAAACTTAGGCCAGCTACGTCGCTCAGGATAGGACCTATCGAATGCTTTTGGTTAAAAGATAATTAGCCAGAACTTAGACTAACTCTACCTTTCGGAAGAACAATAGGAACAGAGTACGAAAATAAAAGAAAAGGAAAAAATTGTTGAGATTGACTCACTTTTTATCCTGATGCCAGGAAGGTGGTCTAACCCTCTCTCCCCCTCTCTCCCGCTCTCCCTCTTTCACCCTTTCCCCTCTCCCTCTTCCGTCCTCCCTCCCTCTCTCTCTTTCGCCATCTCCCCCTCTTCCTCCCTCTCTTTCCCTCTATTTTTCTCTCTTGCCCTCACTCCCTCTCCCTCCCGCTCTCCCTCTTCCTCTCTCTCTCTCTTTTTTTCTCTCCCTCTCTCCTGCTCTCTTCCTCTCTTCCTCTCTTCCTCCCTTCCTCTCTTCCTCTCTTCCTCTCTTTCTCTCTTCCTCTCTTCCTCTCTTCCTCTCTAGCCCTCTCTCTCCTCTCTCCTTCTCTCTCTTCCTTCCTCTCTCCTTCTCTCCCTTCCTCCCTCTTTCTCTCTCCCTTTCTTCCTCCTTCTTCTTCTTCGCGGCCAATCATTCTTATACTTTTGATACACCCTGGTTAGGACCTTCTCCAGAGCAGGGCTCAAGGCTGGTTTAGTTTTTGAAATAGAAGCTTCTGCATCTGCTCAGTCCTGAAACGTACACTCTACCCTTACTAAATTTCGTAGTCCAACCCTTAGTCGTTCCGCGCCCATAAGTTTCGGTGTTTAAACGCTAAAAGGCAAAAAGCAGCCAGCGTATTTTTTACGCAAATGTAACACCGACGTTACATTATTTTATGGCGTTACCAGTTTGGTGTATCGGTAAGCGAAGATTACCGTTGAATTACGCGATCATTATTGCAATAAAATAATTTAAAGAATATTCTTTATTCTTTGTATTATTCGATTGCATAATTTTGGAGTGTATTTCAGAAAGAAAGTGTGTAGAAAGAAGATTATTTATAGGACATTTTTATTGTTTTGGACGCTGAGTTAACGCGCACGTATTCGATCTGACGTCTCTTGCTAGAGTAAAGTGCATGTACCATTTTTTATTGATGTTCTGGGAAAACTCGTAAACTCTTGGCTCACCCATAGGTTGAGTTTTACAACAGTCTGTGTCAGTGGAGAGGGCGTCAAGTAGATTGTGGAGGGAGGCTTTCTCATGGTAGCATTTTTTCCATTAACGAGCAAGGACAGAAAAAAACACGGAGAAAACTTAGGAGCTGACACAGGAAAAAAACGGAGGTCGTATACCGATGTTACATACACAATTTAGATCTGGTTCTATCGCATATATTTAACTTTCAAAGAGTTTAATATTTATTTATGAGTGGTGAAAATATTTGATTAACTGTTTTAGATAAAATAATTTAGTCTACTACTATGGTAAAGAGTAAGAATAATTAACAATTTAACTTTGCGGGTTTATCGATTTAATGAAACTTTTTAAGTTGCTAGCACTGTAAGAGACATCTGTATCAAATTTTATGTCAATATATTAATTAGTTTGCAAGTGACGCTCGTTTTTGTGAACATTAAAAAGTAATTTTGGCGATTTTTATAATGTCAGATTTTAGTGAGCAAAGAAGTTGCATTAAATTTTGTCTTCAGGATGAAATTTTTTGTGCAGAAACGTTCAGAATATTGCAGAAGGCCTTCAGTGAGCAGACTTTGTCGGAAAGAAATGTTTACAAGTGGTACAAACAGTTTAAAGAAGCCAGAGACAGCGTCGAAGACAAAGAGCATCCAGGACGACCATCGACATCAACTGATGAGAAACTCATCAAAGAAATAAAAAATCTTGTGCTCAAAGATCATCGGTTAACAATTAGAGACCTTGTTAATACTGTTGGTATTTCATTTGGATCGATTCAAGCAATTTCGAAGATCATTTGGGTCTCAAACGCGTCAAATTTTAATTGGTTTCAAAAACACTCAATTGTTTTAAAAAGAGCGTCGTGCTAATGTGTGCAAAGAGATGTTTTCTGACTACCAAAACGTCATGGAACGCATTATTACGGAAGATGAGACATGAATCTATGCCTACGATCCATAAACAACCAATCAATAGAGCGAATATCGTGCCAAAGGTGAAGCATGACCAAAAAGATCACTTCAAAGTCATTCAAAAATCAAGGTCATGTTGACAGTTTTCTTTAACTATCGTGGTGTTGTGCATTCAGAATTGCTTCCGCCGGGCCTAATTGTCAACAAGGAATATTATTTAAGTGTTATGCGTCGTTTACACGAAGCTATTCGCAAAAAGAGGCCGAAATTGTATCAAGACAACTCATGGTTTTTGCATCACGATAATGCACCGTCTCACACCGCATTGATTATTCGCAACTTTTTGGCCAAAAATTCAACTCATATCGTTCCGCAACCACCGTATTCGCCTGATTTAGCGCCGTGTGACTTCTGGCTGTTCAATAAACTCAAAAGATCACACCGGGGACATCGTTTTGACTTGATTGAGGAGATTAAACGTGAATCGCTGCGTCAATTGAAGGCAATTCCAGAAAAGGACTTTTCTGACTGTTTCTACGATTCGAAAAAAACGTTGGCATAAGTGTATTGTGTCGGACGGGGACTACTTTGAAGACAACGAAATAGATTTAAAAAAATAAATAAATTGGTCTTATTTTTTGATCATAGTAGTATATATATAAGTTTTCGTATCACGATTAGTGCATAAATAATTCATGCACATTAATTATAAATGCTAGATTATTTCTTAAAATCTTAATTTTATTTATTATAAATTATTTTTCAAGCTCTCAATGATTTTCAATCTCATTAAGGTAATAAATGTGTTCCTGATACCATACTAAGTCTTCAGGTTAGATAATACGGCAATAACACAAGAAGAGATTGTCTTAATCAATAGTATTGAAAAAATGTTATATAGTGCATTTTAAGAGTTTAACAACATTAGTATAATTGAAGAGGAAGCATTGACTTTTTATAAAGAACCATACAAAGATGTTGAAATAAAAATCGTAGAAGTTGATCACAAAATCTGGTGTACAGATGAAGATATACAAGACCTTACATTAGATGTAGAAGAATTGGATTATGACTATAAAGTACGTGCCTTGGAATTTTGGAGAAGTGGCATAGCCAAAAATCTTGCATTAAAAACTATTTGAAATCAATTCTAAAAAGTGCAATTAATTACGCAACTAAAACGTTGGGCAAAAACTTTAAATAAGGGAGGAACTTATAGAGATAAAATAGGTAGAATTTATCAATTTGTATAGGACCATTTTGTTGTCCAATACAAATTGACAAATATATAGTCATATTGTTCATGATATTCGCGTACTTTGCTGAAAGTAGCGTTTTATCTCTGCCGTTAACAGTTTTTTCGCTTTGTCTTTTTGTTTCTGCTTCAAATCCGGAACGAGTAAACGTTCTTCAACCAGTGTGTTTGGCTGTTTCTCTCGTGTTCACTCTACTTTTTACGGCTGCTAACGCGCCGCGTCTTCGTAAACATTTAACTAATGTTCGGTCTCCTCCATCTCCAGCATCTTCGCAGCCTGTGAAAGTTGTTTGCGCAGTACTTACGTGTTCCAGCTCTTCCACAGATATGAACAATAATTTAATACCGGCGTGGTTTGCAGCTTGGTCTGAAAGTAAATTCGATCCCTTCGTTGCAGCTGTTGATCAGAAATTTGAGGACATGTCGACGCGCATTGCGAGTGTAGAATCTGCAAACTGCGTTAAAAGTAAGGATTTGACTGAAATTCAGTCGACCTATAAATTTCTGAAGGATTGGGAGCTTCTCTCTGATCCATGAGAAATACGTACTTCTGGGATCCCAAATAGCTTCTCGAATGATCATGCGAGCGCTGTTCAGGTTTTGGAATCAATTAATGATTCTCAAAATCTAAACTTGATTTCCTCGTGTTGTGTTTGGCCGGCAAAGCGTATGCAACTGTAGTGGGTGCTGCATCAAGTGCTGCATCAATAATGAGTAGTGACTCATTTTCACTCGTAGTTTAGCTTGTTTCGACGACTGTGCATAACAATGTTATTGCTGAGGCATGTTTGCTCAAAGGAAAAAACGCGCCGACTATTTTTGGCTCTGGTGGCAACCGTTTGATCTTTATGGAACCCCTTTAGCCTCAGCCTACATACGAATTACTTTGGTCGGACACCACTAAGGCAAAAGAGCTCAATCGCTTGAGCCTGGTTGTTCAGAATGTCGTTGTTTGTATGCGTGCTAATAATATCACCCCGTTTAAGCCAATTTACTGAGTGAAGTATTTAAATCCGCTTTTACCACACGTTGCTAGACAATGAGGGCGTATAGCTCAAACGGGAAATCTAAACTTCAGACCAGGAAAATATTTTCGAATCTGTCATAGTAATATAAACCGTATTTCAACTCACTTTAACAATTTAGATTTTTTCTTTAATCTACCTCTGCTTATGATATCATTGCTCTTGTAGAAACTTTTCTATCGTCGAAAATTTCTGACACGCCTTCGAAACTAAATGATTACAATCTTTTGTATTGTATTTGTAAAGAGGATAGTGGCGTAGCTTTATACATTTGTGACTATTACGTAACAAAAATTATATTTAGTTTCAATCACCCGTTTAACAATAAACTGGAGAACTTGGTTATAGAAGTTAACTCTATGTAGACTAAGATTTCAATAGTTGCTGTATATCGTTGTCCTCATGCAGCTAACCCAATTGTTATTTTCAAACTTTTATCTGACTTGTTACCTGAATTCTCTGACTTTTTTATAACAGGTGACTTTAACTTCCCTATTCACGGAAATTATGTAGATGCTGATTGTTTCACAAATCTTCCACTGGATTTGAATTTGAAGCTATACTCACAGGGTCAACTCAATTTATTTTTCGCGAAGATGGTATACAGGGTGCGGCAGCATAACTTTCTTATTTCAAAACTCAATAAAACCCATTGTATGAATCATAAAATTTTTATTTGTTTTCTGTAATGTTGGCGCATACCTAAAGTTTTGTTTTACATAGTTTTAAAGATCAAATCAGGTAGGTGACGCCCCCCATTCTCTATACGAGGTGTGTTCAGAAAATAACGGGAATTTTCGTTTTTTGAAAAAAATATTTATTCATTCGTTTACATTAATGTTGTCGCCTTCAAAGTAGTCCCCATTAGATATTATGCACTTCTGCCAGCGCTTTTTCCAATCCTTGAAACAGTTCTGATACTCGATCTTTGGGATAGTCCTTAGCTCTTTAAGCGATGCGCTTCTAATGTCATCTATACTTGTAAAACGAAAGTTTTTTAAGGTTCTCTTTTTGGAAATAGAAAAAAGTCATACGGAGCCATGTCTGGCGAATATGGAGGCTGGGACATCGTTACAGTATTGTTTTTGGCTAAAACTTCACGAACAAGCAATGGAGTGTGAACAGGTGCATCATCGTGATGCAAAAGCCATGAAATGTTTTGCCACAAATCCGGGGGTTTTTTAACGGCGTTAAACTTCTAGAAAGTACTTCTTATTGACCGTATGATCTCGTGGCAAGAATTCGTGATGCACTATGCCATTAAAATAGAAGAATACAGTTAGCATAATCTTCACGTTCGACCGCACTTGTCGAGCCTTTTTCGGTCTTGGTGATCCAGAATGCCTCTACTCGGACGATTGAACCTTAGTTTCGACCTCATATCCGTAAACCCATGTTTCGCTACCTGTTATAGCACGTATCAGCAATTCTGCATCGTTGTTGACTTCATTTAGTGACTCCTGAGCAACTTCCATTTGCCGCTGTTTTTGGTCAAAATTCAACAATTTTGGAACAAATTTTGCTGCCACACGTTTCATACCTAAAACATTCAAAAAATTTTCAGGGCATGAGCCAATCGATATGCCAACATAATCAGCGACTTCTCTGATTGTGATTCGGCGATCTTTCAAAACCATTTCTTTTACTTTTTCCACTTTTTCATTGGTTGCTGATGTGCTGGGGCGTCCGGAGTGTTCGTCACCTTCAACGTCTTCACGGCCATCTTGAAAACGCTTGTACCACTCGTAAGCCCTTGTTTTACTCATAGCAGACTCACTATAGACCTTTGTTAACATTTCATACACTTTGTTACACTTTATTTCATCTTTTACGCAAAATTTGATACAAATTCTTTGATCCATTTTTTTTAACAAACAAAAATCGCCGAGCCCATAAAAATATGTCTAGCCTTAGCGGCTTCCACTAACAAAGTAAACAATAAATACAGCTGAAAATTGTATCATACTTCAGGGGCATGTGTATCAACATAATATTAGGTTGTTCGATAATTAATGTCGCTTTTTTCTCATAGATGGCGTGAACTGCATATTTCATGTAGTAGCGGTTGCGTGGCGTATATTATTATATACTATTATAAAGGTTAGATTGTACACTATCTTCTGTCGAAAACTAAACGTCATTAGTAAATAACAAGTTGGTTAAAAACTAAGTTAAAAATGGACAATCAAAGTGAGCATTATCGGCATATTTTATTGTTTTACTTCCGAAAGGGCAAAAATGCAGTGCAAGCTCGGAAGAAATTGCGTGAAGTTTATGGTGAGAACTGCCTTACTGAACGCCAGTCTCAGCATTGGTTTGCTCGCTTTCGTTCTGGAAATTTTAATGTGCACCACAAACTGGTCGTCCAACCACTACTAATGACAACAAAATAAAGGCGTTAATCAAAACTAACTGGAATATAACAACTCGAGAGATAACAGAGAAGCTCGGCATATCGAATTCAACCGTGTTCTTGCAGTTACAACAGCTTGGTTACGTAAACAAACTGAATGTTTGGGTTCCTCACGAATTAAAGGAAATCCACCTCACCAAACGCATTAACGAATGTGACTCTTTGCTGAATCGTAACGAAAACGACCTATTTCTAAAAAGAATCATAACAGGTGATAAAACATGGAGTGTGTACGATAATGTAGTCCGAGAACGATTATGGATCAAGCAAGATAAGCCCCCACGATCGACATCCAAAGCCAATATTCACCAAAAAAAGATTATGCTTTCCGTGTGGTGGGATTACAAGGGTATAGTCTACTTTGAGCTGCTTCTAAGAAACCAAACTATTGATACAAATGTCTACTGTCGTCAACTATCGAAATTGAACGAAGCAATCAAGAAAAAACGCCCATCGTGATAACGCTAGACCTCACACCTCTTTGATAACCCGTGAAAAATTTATGGAGCTCAATTAGGAACCGATGCCACATTCACCCTATAGCCCTGACTTAGCACCATCGGACTATTATTTGTTTCGCTCCCTTAGAAACCATTTAAATGGTAAAACTTTCGATTTTAAACAGGCTGTTAAAAATGAGTTGGACCAGTTCTTCGCTTCTAAAAACCAAAGCTTCTTCGAACATAGAATTTTTAACTTACCGCAAGATGGCAAAAGGTCATCCAACAAAACGGTCGATATATCATTGATTAATGTTTGTTGTTAATATGAATAAATTCACTTTGAAAAACATGAAAAAAACGACATTAATTATCGAACAACCCAATAAAATAATATTTTGACAATCAGACTCTCCAAACCCGTGAAATTAAAAAATTCCCGTTATTTTCTGAACACATCTTGTACAATGAGTAAACCAATTTCTGGCGTTTGTCATGGCTCCAGCATAACAGGCGTTCTATTGACAATTTGTTCCTGGATGTTGGTTTAAACCTCGTAGGGTTCTTGGACGGTTTACATATACACGGGATTTCAAAAAACGCCATAAAAAAAAAATCACAAGAGGCCAAATCGAGAGAGTGGACCGGCCACTCCAAATCACCCCCGATTTAGATGAGGCGCTCTGGAAAGTGTTCCCTCAAAACAGCCATCGATGCTCTTGAAGTGTGCCTTTTCACCGTCTTGTTAAGGCCAAATGTCCCCTCAATCGGAAAGGTCAAGAGCAGATGCATGTTTGCGCGCAGAATGCCGTGGTGATCGCAACATTGAAGCTCTCACTGCCTCAATGCTCTCAGGTAATCTAATGGGCTAAGGGACTCCAGCTCTTCGTCTTGTTACACTTGCAGTTTGTCTGAACGTAGTGACCCACGCAACAATTGTTTTCCGGTCCGGGACATGAGCCAACGGGGCTAAATTAAAGCGATTCCGAAAGGCACGCTAGGTTGCAATCACAGAACATCCGCTCGAAAAGTAGGCCTTAACAGCAAAAGCACGCTCTTCACTGTTCCAACTCATGACGGCGACTTAACTATGTCAGGACAGAACTTTATAGTCCCGCCTCTTGAACGAGACCACGAGTGCTCCGCTACCGCATCAACCAACTGAATAGCGCGCATTTTAAAAAAGGAAGTTATGCTGCTGCACTCTGTATTAGCAATACATAGCTCAATTTTTTTATTGTACCATAACTTAATTTGGTTCGTTCTTATAACAACAGATACTTCTTTCGCAGTCATGATCTCATCTCACTTAAATATAACTTTTCGTCTTTAAAGATGCAATCAAAGGTGGTTTCTTTTCGAAATCTCAGAAATTTAAACTTTAATCTTTTTTCATCAAGTTTCTATTAGCCTTTCCAAAAGCTTTTGACAATGTCCCCCATAGTTCGATCCTGGGTAAACTTCGTGCTATGAACTGCTCTGACAGTTATTAAGTAATTTGCTAGTTATCTGGTAAGTAGATTACAAGTAGTTTATGGCGAGTAAGAGTCTCGCTCTGAGCCTATTCAAACTTTTGCAAGCGTTCCACAAGGTAGTGTACTTGGCCCCTTACTTTTTACAATTTTTATTAACGACGTCCCACATGTCCTTGTATTAGGTTGCTGCAGATGGAATGGCCGATTTAGCAGTGACATAAAGTTGGCTGCAATTTTAGTGTATCATGTTGGCACAAGGCGGCGCAAATGATATGACATATTGCAGTATAAATACTGCTACCTTGGTTTATGGAGTCATTTCTGTTTTGCACTTCATAGTGATCGTAAAAACAAAGAGAAAGTGAACATGGAAGTAAATCAAAAACGGCTACTTTTACTATACAAATTTAAATTAGAGCACAACGCAACGGAAGTAACGAGGAATATCAATAGCGCATTTGGACCTGATACAGTTAGCCAACGAACCACTCAGCGGTGGTACGAAAAATTTCGATCCAGAGATATAGACCTTGGAAATGAGCGACGTGGACACCCAGGACCATGGATCGATAACGACGAGCTGCGTGCATTAGCGGAGTCTGACTTCCACCAAACTATAAGGGATCTTGCCAAAAAATTGGGCGTTCACAATTCGACAGTTTGCCGCCACTTGCAACAACTTGGAAAAGTGAAAAAGCTTGACAAATGAGTTCCGCATGATCTTACCGAGCAAAACATGACGTTTCGAATGGAGATTTCAAGTTCTCTTCTCTCCCGCAACAAAAAGGAACCGTTCTTGCACCGAATTGTGACCTGCGATAAAAAGTGGATTATGTACGATAATCGTCGCCGATCAGCCCAAAGGCTAGATGCTGATGAAACGCCAAGACACATGCCGAAACTAAGCCTTCATCCAAAAAAAATAATGGTAACTGTTTGGTGGTCTGTAGTTGGAGTTATGCACTATCCGTTCCTGCAACCTGTCGAAACCATCAATGCTGAGAAATACTGTGCTCAACTGGATGAAATGCATTAGAAATTGATAGTCCAACGACCTAGGCTTGTCAACAGGGATGGAGTGATACTGCTTCATGATAACGCACGACCTCATGTATCGAGAACAACGGTCTAAAAATTAGACGAGTTGTGCTATGAGATTCTTCCTCACCTTCTATATTCACCAGACCTCTCACCAACAGATTACCATTTCTTTAAACATTTGGATCACTTCTTGACAAGAAACAGATTTAATAATGAAGCTGCTGTCAAAAATGCCTTCGAGGAGTTTCTTCGAGCTAGAAACTCGGGCTTCTACAAAACTGGAATAAATGTACTTGTATCTCGTTAGGAAAAGTGTGTTGCATCTATTGGTACCTATTTTGATTAAATAAATTGTCTTTATGAAAAGTTACAGCTGTTTATAAATTTATTACTAAATCGGCCATTTCATCTGCAGCAACCTAATACATATCAAATATGGAATCTACGCAAATGTTATTCACATTGACCTCCACTGTCATCCCGCTGATCTAGCTAAACATGTACTTAAACTTAATCAAGATGCATCCTGCGTCCTTGAGTGGGTGCAGCAGATCATTATTAGATTGAATGCTGCTAAGTCGAAGTTGATTGTTTTAGGTGTATGTTGCGAGTATTAATTTGTCTACTCTTCCCAGCGTTGTGATTAATAATATTGTTATTAACTTCTACAGTCATGTATTTGATCTTAGTGTTCAACGTGCTTTAAATTTAAGTTGGGATAAGCATGTTAGTCAAATATGCAGTTGTGTTCATGGTGCTTTCTATTCCTTACGTTTTTACAGGCATGCACTCTTACGCACACTCAGAAAGCGTCTGATTAAAACTCTGATTTTTTCACATTTCGACTATGGTTTGTGACGGTGAGCCCGTCATAGGTCGTCGACAAAGAATGTGCGTGTTAACATTCTTGCGCGACCATCCCTAGGTTGCCAGCTTAAGTAAGCCTGTTTAGCCGCGAAAATACGGACTTCTCGAAAAAACCAGTAACGTCCGAAAATTACGCGATTTTCGAACTTGCAGCGACGATCAGCGAGGAATTTGGAAGCCGCGAGGGAAGGGGAGGGGATAGCGAGCGCAACGAACAGTTACGCGGTACGCTCCTGCGAGTGAGTTCCACTGCGCGCTCCCGCGAGGACGGAGAGATAAGTCTCGCGGTGAACATAGTTCTGTTCCTTTGTATTAGAGTGAGTGTCGCGAGTGAAGCCAAGGGTGAAGGTGTGCTAGAGAGAGTGAGGAAGAAGCTGAGAGAGCAGTGCGAAGAAGGAGAGCGTAGACGAGGAAGTACAGCGAGGAAGTGAGACTGGAGACGAGGAGGTCAAGTGTCGGCGGAAGGCGACTGGAGGTTGCCACCGCGACATCTGAAGCCGAGGGTGAGACGGAGGCAGTCAGCGTGCAGGCAAACTCACATCGAGGTCCGGCAGCCCTTCTCCAGAGGGAGAGCCGCAGGAGCCAGGTGCAGCGGTGCAGAAGGAAACAGCCGGGAGTTCAACGGCCTGCGGACGAGCCTTGTGAGCAACAACGGTGAGTGTTCTCACTTATCCGCGTGAAATCGTTAAAGAGAGATAGAGAAAGAGAAAGAGAGAGAGCGAGAGAGAGAGAGAGAGAGTGTGTGTGTGTTTGTGTGTGTGTGGTAGCGGGTTCGCGGTGAGGGTGGCGAGGGATTGCCACTTCCCTGCCCTAGGGAAGCGATAGACCTCCGTCGGCTGGAGAAACAGTCGCGGGTGGCCGGCTTGCATTTTCGGGGTAGAATCTCGTGCACATCCGAGTGTGCCAGAGAGAGACGGGGTAAGCGTGCGCTGCTGTGTGAGAGAGTGAGAGAGAGAAAGAGCGAGAGAGAATATAATATAATTAATTTAATAAATTATTTTTTTTGAGCAAGGCATACAGGGCGCACGTAGCTATTTCGGCTACGACGCGGTGTCTACGTCACTGGTTGTGTTGTCTACAATGACTTAAAAAAAGAGCAGAATCTCAAATTGCATCGGCTTTTGAACACAAGTGTTCGTTTTGTTCATGGTTTCGTCTCTTAGGACACGGGTAATGGAACCTTATCGTCTTTTTCTTGGATGGTTATCTGTTGAAAAGACGCACTTATTTTTTATAGTCGCACTGGTATTTGCCATAATATCGACAGGTCAACCTAAACACCTATTTAACTTCATTAAGCTGAGAGATAACATCGTGCCACGACGAGTCACCTCCGTTTTCCTGCTGCGCCGCTGCTCATCAATGTGCTTTAAATACAGGTGCTGATCAACTCTTTTCTTCTCACTGCCTCTAGGTTTATCAACTTAATGGTTGATCAACATTTGTTTAATTTCATTTTCTATAGGTGCTTTAGATCAACAGTGCGTGAACTGTTGATTCGTGATGAAATAATGCAATAGCATTTCAGAATTGCGCATGAAGTGAATTTAATTTTGAATCCATTTCCGCAGTATATTAGGTGTAGTTAAAAGTAATCCATTATTTTGCCAATAGATGGCTTAAGTAGTCTGTATCTCCCGTTGTAAAAGTGCGATCGGGTTACACTAGATGGCGTTAGGAAGATAAGATTTCGTACTAAAAAAGCTTCTAATACAGTTTTATGATTGCTTGACTCGGTATTTTTTTAGCACGCGTCAAAGATGGACACCAACAAAGAGAAAATACGCCATATTTTACAGTTTTTCTTCGATAAAGGCGAAAACGCAAGCCAAGCAGCTGAAAATGTAAATAGTGTTTATGGTCCTGATACTGTAACAGCCAATCACGCGCAATTTTGGTTTTGTCGATTCCGTTCCGGTAATTTTGACGTCAAAGATGCACCACGCTCTGGAAGGCCAATTGTCGAAAATGTCGATAAAATAATGGAAATCGTCGTGTCCGTCTATCATGTAAGCACTGTTTCGATTGCCCAGACGGTAAACATTGCACAAAAAACCATTTGGAACCACTTAAATAAGGCTGAATACAAAAAGAAGTTTGATGTATGGGTGCCACACGAGTTATCGCAAAGAAACCTCATGGACCGAATTTCCATCTGCGAATCGCTGCTGAATCGCAACAATATCGATCCATTTCTGAAGCGGATGGTTACTGGTGATGAAAAGTGGGTCACTTACGATAACGTCAAGCGACGACGGTCGTGGTCAAATCGCGGTGAGCCGGCGCAAACGGTGGCCAAGCCAGGATTGACAGTCAGGAAGGTTTTGCTGTGTGTTTGGTGGGACTGGCAGGGAATCATCTACTATGAGCTGCTCCCCTACGGCCGAACTCTTAATTCGGACCTGTACTGTCAACAATTGGACCGTCTGAAAGAAGCCATCGCCCAGAAGCGGCCAGCTTTGGCCAATAGGAGAGGAATTGTGTTCCATCAGGACAACGCCAGGCTGCATACATTGATAGTGACTCGCCAGAAGCTCCGGGAGCTTGGTTGGGAAGTTCTTATGCATCCACCTTATAGTCCAGACCTGGCACCAAGTGATTATCACCTGTTCCTGTCTATGACGAATGATTTTGCAGGTGGAAAATTCGCCTCAAGAGAAGATTGTGAAAATCGACTGTCCCAGTTTTTTGACAATAGGAACAAGGGTTTCTACGAGAGAGGCATTATGAAATTACCTCCAAAATGGCAACAAGTTATCGAACAAAACGGTACATATTTGATCTAAATCGTATCATTCTATCTATGCTAAATAAAACCTTCAATTTAATGCAAAAATAATGGATTTCTTTTTACTACACCTAATATTAAGTAGTTTCCTCTGTATGTAATTTTTTCACTCTGTAGTACTAGCGACCTCACTCGCTTACTAGTTATTAAGCAGACTGATTATTGTTACTCACTTTTCGTTAATTGTTTAATGTTATTTTATTCATAAATAAAAGCTAAATGTTGTGTAAAAATAGTTTTGCATTGTTTAAAGTAAAAAGTAAGTCAGTAGAGGTATATAAACTAAGGATATTGAATATAGAGTCTGATAAATTGTAATATAAGACAAAGTTGTAAATATATAAATTTAACTGTATAAATATAAATATATAAATGCAAAGTAAAAAATTTTATAACAATTTATTTATTTTGGTGAAGTTAAGTTAAAATAAATTTTGTTATATGTGTGTAAAATAATAAAAACATTAGTTATACTCGTAAAATGTATGTACAACATTTTAAAGTTTGTGTATCAAATTTCAAGCGTAAGATGTAAAACTATGTAGATATGTTAGAAGTCCATTTCTGAGCCTGAAGGTTAAAATTAATTTCTATATGCAGGGTGACCCAATTTAAAAGACACACCCAAGTAAGTGAGAGTCGCCAGAGAATGCTCCAATCGAAAGTGTTAGAGACAAAAGTTGTTGAAATGCAAGGAGGAAAGCGAATGGTATTCTTGGTATTAATCAGAACAATGACCTTCAAGATCATTACAAGATCAACTTTGGATTTTCGAATAGGGATCCCTACTTTTACATAGAACGACGTATTTGAAAGTGATCTACAACTTTTGTTTTAAGCATTATTTAAGATTTTTTGTAGTTTACAAGATAAACGCAAGAAACTATGATTTTTATGGATTTTTCATTGTTTTTTTCATGAAAATAAAATTTCTGACAATTTCGCATATGATATTCGTAATCAACAAAATGAAATATAAGCATTTAAGATTGTTTAATAAATACTGATATACCCACGTATTTAGCTAATATGCGTTTCAACGCATTTTACTCGGAAAATATTATTTCTAGAGAAAAATACGCACAATGATTGTTTTTAAATTGTTTTTAAATTATCCATATTTTCCGAGATAAATGCGACCAAATACTATTTTTATGAGTTTCTTATGGTTTTCACTATATTTTTGACTCCAGCTTCTAAAGGCGTAAAAAAATTGGCGTTCGAATTAGAATGAAATAGTTTACAGATACACCAAAAGAAAAAACTTAAGAGGTCAATATCTACCTCCGCGAGTGCCATTTTCTGCGTTTAGTCATCGTTAGAAAACATAAGGTCCAGGACCCACGATGTGGGCGTATTATGGTCGATTTTCAGGTCCCATTTGGTTGTAATTAATAAATGCAAGAACTGGCCGTTAAGGGAAAGAATCTTAATCCAGCCAATGAAAGCAAGACCGTAAAGATACCGACCAATACAAGCAAGAACATTAGTCCGGCCGATGAAGTCAAGATCGTAGAGATACCGGCCAATAAAGGCAAGAATCAATAATAAATATATAATAAGAATAGATAATAAGATGATAATTAGACTGCAAGAATAAAGTAACTAACTTTTACCTAATTAGATGCTTGAAAATACCTCTATTATGTTATTATCAATTATTCAATACATAATTGAATTCTTCGTTTATAACTTTGAACGGTCGACAAAAGAACATACCTTGGTATACTCCTGCAAGCATTAGTAATTCTTTGCGTCAGATTTTCTTCAGTAGTTGGAGCATTGGAATAAACGGTGCTTTTTAAAAAACCCCATAAAAAAATTTGAGCTCGTGAGATCTGGAGATTGGGAGGGCCATTTAATATGATCTTCATTACGTCTAATACCTATCCACTGGTTAGGGTATTTTTGGTTTAAAAATTTCTGAACTCTTAAACTTTTATGAGCAGGCGCACCATCACGCTAAAACCACATACGCGCTCTTGTTTTCAGAAGAATATCTTGTGGAAGATTTGGTAGTTTATTAGTTAGAAAATTAAGATATCTACCTGTATTAAAATTGCCATCGAAAAAATAAGGCTTGATTAGAAAGCCATTTATAATACCATTGCCATTAATAATACCACATCATACTATGAGGCTCCACTGATGTTGGTGATCGACTACTTCAGTCCAGTGAGGATTCTCCATGAACTAGTAGTAGTAGTTACGTCAGTTTATTTGTCCCATATTATAAAAAGTGGCTTCATCAGAAAACATCATGCAATTAAAAAAATGTGACTGATTTTACAATCTTAATTGAGCCCATTAAGAAAATTGCTATCTTCTTTCAAAATCACGTTACGTCAGCTCTTGGGTTAAAGTGATGTGATATGGATAAAAACTATGAAGTCTCATAATTCTTCTGATTGTTTCTCTCGGAATACTAAATCATATATTGCCTCACATGCTGTTCAATTCTAAAAATAGTTGTATAATTTGGATCATAATGCCTTTCAGGAAAACGCGCCCGATATAATCGTGCTGCTGAACGATAATTTTTATGGCATGTACCTGAAATTAGTAAAATGTCCATAATATCGTTGCATGCATAATCAAGCATATTTGCTCTAATTGTATTATAATAAATAACTTTACACACAGGATAGAAAGAAGAACTATTTACAAAAAATTCATGTAGAAAATTCTAAACAAATAAAATTGAATTGTTCAGTTATTAACTTTATGGAGAATCTAATAAAATTTCATTAAAATGACGATGTTGTAATGTAGTTGTTATAGACATGAAAGCTTGCTAACTCAGAATTAGTATTTCTATTAGAACCTTGAATAAGTTCTCGCTGCTTCTTTAAAAATGGCAGTAGCATTACTCCGTGTATGGAATTTCGAATGGTGACGCACCTGCAAGAAAGTACTGCATCTAACCTTAAATTTCAGTCTATGATAGTTTACTTCAGTGTAAACAAAGTAATTTTTTATTGGTTCTGAAAATGTTTACTTTTGTGCAAATAAAGTGTATTTGCGGAAAATTTGATTGCACAACTTTATCTGCAGATGAAGCACACAGAATTTTTGTTGAGACTTACGGTGACAATGCTCTATAATAAATTATAAAGATCGTTAATTAACAAAAAAATTCTTCGTATTACTATTAATTTATTTTTACAACTAATCTAATATTTGCACAATTTAAATTGATGAAATTATTAGCATTCTTCTTACTAATATACAGAGTGAGCCATTTTAAGTAAATCACCTGAATTTTTCCGTTGGTAAGCCAGACACAGAAAAATATTTCAGACAAAAGTTGTATAGTTTTAAGGGAAACATAAGATGGTACCATTGGTTCGACCTTGAAGAGTAATTTGAAGGTCACATAAAGGTTACTTTAAATTTCTTAAATAAAACCTACTATTTCTTGTTAAATATTCTTGTAGGTTATATCGAAAGCTTTCCAAAACACTATGATAAAATATTTTTTCATTTAGTAACTTTCGAATTATGAAGCTTCAAAGCAGTACTTTGCCGTACTGTTTGTTTAAATGCGTTTACCTTACTTTCAGCATTACCCAGAAACAACGACGCGGAAGTTCTGTTTCCTTTGAGGTGCTTGTTTACCGTGAGTCTCCTTGCCTCTCACATTTAGGGTTTTTTTTTACCATGAGTCCCCTTGCCTTTCACATTTGGGGTGCTTGTTTACCATGAGTTCCCTTGCCTCTCACATTTGGAGTGCTTGTTTACCGTGAGTCCCCTTGCCTCTCACATTTGGGGTGCTTGTTTACTATGAGTTCCCTTGCCTCTCGCGTTTGGGGTGCTTGTTTACCATGAGTTTCCTTGCCTCTCACATTTAGAGTGCTTGTTTACCGTGAGTCCTCTTGCCTCTCACATTTGGGGTGCTTGTTTACCATGAGTTCCCTTGCCTCTCACGTTTGGGGTGCTTTTTACCGTGAGTCCCCTTGCCTTTCGCTATTATAACAATTATAATTATTAACCACAAAGCAAATGTTCGAGGTTACCTCCATTGGCCTCAAGGCATAAATGTAATCGCCTCTGGAAATGTTGTACTGTTCTTAGTAAAGTTTCTCTTGTAATCGCTGCGCAAGCTTGACGAATACGGTCTTTCATGTTTGCTTTAGTTGTCGGCCATTCTGCAAAAACAACATTTTCTAAGTAGCCCCATAAATAAAAATCTGGAGATGCGAGATCTGGTGAGCAAGGAGGCCAGTTACCAGGATCTCCTTGTCCGATTCACCTCTCATTGTAGTTATAATTGAAGAAGTCACGTACTATTCGTGCAAAATGTGGTGCTGCACCATCTTGCTGCAGCCACATTTTTTGTCTTGTAGCTAAAGGAACATCTTCTAACAATTCTGGCAACCGATCTCTTAGCAACTCCAAATAGCTATCACTATCAACATTTCTCTCAAAAAAATAAGGACCAATGAAATAACCATTGACTATGCCACACTATGCCATAAGGCTTCATCGATTTTGATAGTCTACAGGTATGTGACACTGGGGATTTCGATTTGACCAATAATGAGAATTGTGCCTATTAGGTTGTCCATCACTACAAAATTTAGCCTCATCAGAAAAAAGTACAAATCTAAAAAAATTAGGATCATTTGCAATCATTCTTAAAGCCCATTAGCAAAATACAATACGCATTTGAATATGATGTGGCCTTAACTCATGAACCAAAGTTACGTGGTAGGCATGATATCTAAGAACATGTAGAATTCTTAAAACCGTTCTTTGTGGTATACCAATTTCTCTTTCAATTTGGCGACTGCTAATATGAGGGTCAATACGAATAACTGCTAGGATAGTCACAGCGCGAGCATCATTTTCGTCGTATTCGTGGCGCCTGCGTTGGCGAACACGAGGTCTACCGCGAGCTCTTTCGGTTACTCTACATATCGTCCTATGATTTAGGTGTCTCCTAATTGGAAAGCGTTCAGCGTACCGTCTTGCTGCTGCACGAAAATTGTGATGGAATTCCCCTAAAACCGTTATAATATCAACAATTTCTTTAGGCGGATAGTCAGGCATGTTTACATACGGATACAGATCAAATTTTACAAAAAAAGCTTGTTTACATACAAATGTTTACATACGGGCTCTCCTAGCCCGTGATCGGCGGAGATCGATCCGAACGGAGCTTCTCGAGAATTCCCTCTGACTAAAAATTGCTCAAGTCGACCCCTCACGCGCGGTGCGTTTTGGCTCTTTATTTGATCGCGCGCGTTCGTCTAAAAAGCGCGTGACACAATTTAGCCATACGGGAGATGAACGGGATTCGTTGAGCTTGCGCAGCGATTCCAAAAGAAACTTTGTTAAGAACAGTACAACGTTTCCAGAGGCAATTAAATTTATGCCTTGAAGCCAATGAAGGCAACTTCGAACAGTTGCTTCGTGGTTAATAATAGTAATTGTTATAATAGTGAGAGGCAAGAGGACTCACGTTAATCAAACACCCCAATGGGAACAGAATTCTACTACGTCCACGTCGTTGTTCCTGGATAGCGTTAAAAGTAGGGCGATTCGTATTTCTGATGCATAACATGCATAACTACAGAGATTTGGGTGAAAAGTTGATTTGACTTTCGAATAATACCTAAGGATCAACTTTACCCATAACATGACATTGTACTTTATGTCAAAGTACTGCAAAGTACTGCTTTGGAGCCTCCAAATTCGAACATCATATAATGAAAAAATATTCTATTATAGTGTTTTGGAAAGCTCTTGAGATAAACTAAAAGAATATGTAACAAGAAATAGTAGGTTAAATTTAAGAAATTTAAGGTAACCTTCATGTGACCTTCAAATTACTCTTTAAGGTCAAACCAATGGTACCATCTCATGTCCCTCTCGAAACTATACAACTAATGACTAAAACATTTTTCTGTATCTGGTTAACCAACGGAGAAATTTGGGTGGGTCACTTAAAATGGCTCACCCTGTATAATAATAATAGTTGAATACAAAACGTATTGTAGTAATTCATATTAAATACATTATAAAGTTTGATTGTAAATTAACTACATCGTGAACAAAATTTACGTTATACCAAAATAATTGTTTGTCAAGTTATATGGTATATTTATATTAGATTAATCATATAATTATTAAAAACGAGTAAAATTAAAATAAGATAACTAAAATAATTTAATCTAAATACTATTGCTTACACGACGACATAAACCAAGATTTTATTTAAATTTTTATGATATAATTTAAAATGATTTCAAAATCGAATAAAATTTTTGTACCGAATTGTACAAATTTTTGCTTTGCTTTTAGTCCGAGTTCTCTTTGGGTGTTGAGAAAGGGAAGTGCAAATATACAAAAAGAAGATTCAGTTATCGATAACGAGTAAGAAAACGCAAGCAAAAAGAAGTATTAAAAATAAGGATCTAGTTTATTGCTTCTAGCTGCACGTGTTTAAATTTGAAGTGTCCTGCATAGCGACGACGACGCTAGTCTAATTTATCGCTTCCGAGAAGAAAACAAAAAACAATAGAATCATTGTTTAGTTATATAATAATTTGATTTATTTTAAATACAAGCAACGAAAAGCAAGTATTTAGGTTAGTGTTTCCCGCTTAGCCTACGCCAGACTAATTTTTCGCGTCGGCTAGTTATTGATCTATTGATCTAGCGCTCGGCCTAAATCGGCCCAAGATCGGCTATATTCACTAACACCGGGCTTAAAATTACAAGTACGTATACTAATAAATATACGTAGCAAACTTTTTTTTATATGTTTTTTTTTAAACTAATCTTATCAGTAAGAAATATAGAGAGTTGAACTTATCTAGAGATATACTTATAAAGTTAAGAGAGTTAAAGAGAGTTAAGTTAAATAGAGTTAAACTTATACGGAAATATAGAGAGTTAATCTTATCAGTAAAAAATTTAGAGAGTTAACATAGAGTTTCAAGTGAATTCATATTCATGAATAAATCGGTTTTTGAAAAATATTCAGTCATATCGTTTGTTTATTAAGATTTACCGATAAGGGTATATCCTTTAAATGTTATAAATTTATTGTTAACATACTTCTAAACTTTACAAATACAAGACAGAGTAATAAATTGTAAAGAAGTTGAGTTATATGAAAAAATTAAACAAATATTAATAGATTCTACAAATGAATTTATCGATATAGGCATGATCGTTGAAGACACATTGGATTTTCGAGAAGAATATAAAGATCATGATGCAAAAATTATTAAAGATCAAGAGCTGCATACTTGCCTCATGCTTTCGAAGCATCAATAGATCACTGCACATATTATATAGAAGTAGACTTTGATTATAAAAGAAGAGCCGTCGAATATTTAAGAAGAGACAAAACAAAATTAAGTTTAGAAAATGTATGGAGTAAATATAGGTAAGTTTCATCAATCAGACAATTGTAACGTTAGGCTCATACAATAAATAAATGTGGTACATATAGACAAAAGATTTCGAGAATGAATGTTATGCTCTCTTACGCCCTTCCTCTCTCTCTCTCTCTCTCTCTCTCTCTCTCTCTCTCTCTCTCTCTCTCTCACTCTAACGCTACGCAATGCAGGCCGGCCGCCCGCGACTGTTTCTCCAGCCGACGGAGGCTTATCGCTTCCAAAGGGCAAGGAAGTGGCAATTCCTCGCCACCCTCACCACGGACCCGCTACTACACACCCTTGCTCTATCTCTCTTACGCGCTTATTTCCCTCGGACAAATGAGGACACTCATCATTGGAGTCCACGAAACTCGTTTGCTGGCCGTTGAACGCCCAGCTGCTCTCTTCTGCGCCGCTGTCCTTGACTCCGGCTGCTTCTCCCCCGAAGAAGGGTTGCTGGACCTCCGTAGAAGCTTGCCTGCTCGCCGACGGCCTCCGCCACACCTTCGGCTTCAGGTGTCGCGGTGGCAATTTCTAATCACCCCTCGCTGACACTTGATCTCTTCGTCCCCAGTCTCACTTCCTCGCTGTACTTCCTCGTCTTCGCTCTCCTTCCTCGCACTGCTCTCTCGACTTCTTCCTCACTCTCTCTCTCTGTCTCACTTTCTCTCGCATACCTTTACCCTTGAATTTACTTGCGACGCTCGCTCTCCTCTCTACGACCAATAATCTCTTTTTACTTTCGCGAGAAGCGCGGAAGTACTCAACTTCTTCGTGGGAGCGCACGGCTATACTCTCTCGCAGGAGAGCACAGCGTAACTACTCGTTGCGCTCGCTCTCTTCTCCCCTTCCCTTGCGGCTCCCTAAATTCCTCGCCGATCGTCGAAAATCGCGTGATTTTCGAACGTTGCCGGCTTTCCGAAAAATCCTGCTAAGCGGGCTTTCCCCAACCGGCAACCCGGCGACAGTCGAGCAAGAATGTAAACATTACATTCTTCGTCGACGATCCATAAGGGACTCTCCGTCGTAGTCAATATACAGTCGATAATTTCAATGCTGCTGTTCAAGCTGATTTAACTATACATGATCGTGATATACGTCGAAGGGCTTTGCAAGCTCAAAAACCAATTAGCTTTGAAGATCTTAGATTTAAGGCTTCTGCAGATTGGCTATTTAAGTTTAAAAAAACTCATCGAATAGTATCTAGAGAAATAAGTATTAAGACCTTGAATAAATTCGCACTGTTTTTTCAAAGATGGCAGTAGCGGACTCCGTGCATGGAATATGGAATGGTGACGCACTTGCAAGGAAGTACTGTATCTCATCTTAAATTTCAGTGTACGATAGTTTACTTTAGTGTAAGCAAAGTAATTTTTTATTCATTCTAAAAATATCTACTTTTGTACCAAATAATGCGTATTTGCAAGCAATTTTATTGCACTATTTTATTCAAAAGAAATCTGCAGCTGAAGCACACAGAATTCTTGTTGAGACTTGTGGTGGAAATGTGTTGTCTGTTTCTCACTTCTGCTCCAACGGTAGAGAAGAAAAGATTTTTTGCACCGTATCGTGACTAACGATGAAAAGTGGATACACTACGATAATCCAAGGCGTAGAAAATCGTGAGGTAAGCCCGACCATGCATCAACACTGTCCGCAAAACCAAATATCTATGATTCAAAGCTTCTTCTTTGCATTTGGTGGGATCAGCAGGGTGTCATTTATTATAAGCTGCTTAAACGAATGACGTTGTCACGGGAGATCGTTATCGACTTCAATTGGTGCGTTTGAGTCGAGCCTTAAAAGAAAAACGGCGGCTATACGAACAAAGACACGACAAAGTGACTTTGTTACATGACAACGCTTGGCCTCATGTTGCAAAACCAGTGAAAACCTACCTAAAAACGCTTTAATAGGAAGTTCTAGCCCACCCGCCGTATTCACCTGACATAGCCGCCTTCCGGGTTACATCTATTTCGTTCGATGGCACATGGTCTGGCTGAACAGCGCTTCTATTCTTACGAAGATACTAGAGAATGGATCAATTCTTGGATAGCCTCAAAAGACATATCGTTTTTCGACGCGGAATTCATATACTGCCAGAAAGATGGGAGAAAGTGGTCTCTAGTGATGGGCAATACTTTGAGTGAAATGTTTTGGTGCCTTATATTTTAAATAAAGCTTCTATTTTGTTAAAAAAATAGCAAGAACTTATTCGAAGTCACAATAAGTTGACTACTAAAAAAATCTTGGAGTGTGGATTACAACTTGTAACTAAAGCAAATGAATTTGTTGCTTACTAGTATGTAAAATAGTATATACCTACAATCGGACTTAATTTATATAATTCGGATCAAAGTGGATTTCAATTAGAAATCCACTCTGAAAGAATACTAGTTGCGAAAGGAGAAAAGCAAGTGCAATGTGTGGTACAATCAGTTTAATCGATAACACAATATTATATAGATTTCTTTAAAATTTGGTTTTAAGGAGTATTGGGAATACAAATGAGATCGGTCCATTTTCAAAAGATGGCTCTGAATATTATGAATATTTAATAGTAATAGCTGAAGTCGGTATTTTCAGAGAGTTTAGACATCTGTCAATAATATTCAGTTTAAATCGCTTCAAGTTTCACAAAAAAATCTTGTTTTCAACTGTGTTAAATATGTCCAATTTTGTGTTAACTAGGCAGCATTTGCGAGAGGTTTTAGTTTTCTATTTTTATTGGAAGAAAAGTGCAGCTGAAGCGCATAGAATGCTTGTGGAAGTTTATGGTGACAATGCTCCAACTGATAAATCTTGTAGGAAATGGTTTCGACGTTTCAAGATAAGAGATTTCAGCGTTGAAGACAAGCCTTGCTCTGGACAGCTAAAAAAATTCGAAGACAAGAAGCTTGCAGAATCATTGTAAGTGACTCAACAAGCAGTTTCTGTACGATTAAAATCGATGGGAATGATTCAAAAGCAAGGCAATTGGGTGCCTTATGAACTGCAACCGAGAGACATTGACAGGCGATTTTTCTGTTGCGAGCAGCTGATTCAAAGGCAACAGAGAAAGGATTTTTTACATAGAATTTTTACTAGAAATGAAAATGGATTTTCTATGATAACCCCAAAAAGAAAAAATACTACGCTATGCTCGCTCAATTGTTAGCATCGACTTTAACATCATCACCAAAGCCAAATATTCATGGTTCGAAGATCAAGTTGTGTATCTGGTGAGACCAAGAGGGTGTTGTGGACTATAAGCTGCTACAACCTAGCGATACCATAACGGCTGATCGGTATAGGCTGCAATTGATTTGTTTGAGCCGTGCATCACGAGAAAAACGGCCGGAATGCAAAAAAAGACATGACAAACATTTTTCTGCATTACAACGCTCGGCTTCATGTCGCAAAAATCGTGAAAAAATATTTGGAAACGCTCGAGTGGAATATTCTGCCGCACTCGCCGTATTCTCTGGGCATTGCTACTTCTGATTACTGGTTGTTCCGTGGAATGCAGCACGATCTGGCAGGTCATCGGTTCATTTATTTCGCAGAAATCGAAAATTGGCTTCTATCTTGGATCACCTCAAAAGACGAGACATTTTTTCGATGGAATTCGAAAATTGCCTGAGAGGTGGGAAAAAGTAAAGGGCCATCACTCTGTACTATTACTTGATTCTTGGAGTAGGCACTGTTATGCAGCTATAAAAGAAACGACGTCAGAAAAAGAAATAAATGTAAAAAAATATCATCAGGAACAACACCGACAATTTTCAGATAATGTCGTTTTAATGAATTATGATTCGAATTTCCACGTAGGGAATAATATTATGAATCCCTAGTTCACAATCAACTATCTTCACTTCGATACAAAAATCCTTTTCAAAAGTATTCATGGTACAAGAGTGGGTATATTGATGTAAGACCAGACAAGTTAGATAATCCTGTAGACTGCAGTTTCGGAGATTCTTGCAATACTCATTGCGAAATAAAAGGATGTAACAATATTGCTATTGTATGATGTCGCTGGTGTACAAAATCCTTATGTGTTAAATATTTCTATGAAGATTGCAATTATTGACAAGACTTTCAAAAATAATATATCTCAAGTTGAAAATCTAACAAATATTTTTTGTAATAAAATTACAGATGTATTCTTTTTTATTTATTCTTTCTAATAGAAGTATAGATATATCAGAGAAAAGTATTTTAAAGGTTATTTGACGTAAGTTTTAAAAGAACGTAAACTTAATTTTTTAATTTTACTTTTAAAAACATTTTTTTTTAATTAAGACCAAATCTTAACTTAAACAATGAAAATATCGAAGAAAAATATAGCTTTCCCAAAATTAAAAATATGGGCTGTAAACCATTTTTTACATTTTTTTATACACCTATCTCCTAACCCACATAACCCCTAGAATTAACTTCTACCAAACCATAAATAGGCTAACCCACCAGACTAACTAACCTCTAACCCACGTAACCGCTAGAAGTCCTACACTTGATCCTACAATAGAATATTGATTTATTATTCAGCAGTTTAACGAGATCCGAATAATAACAGAGCTATTCATGTGGTTTAATGGGTTGGCTCACTTGTGGTGAGATTTGATTATTTCGAGAAAAAATACGCGACTAAACTCGCTGTTTCCAGGCTCAAGTAGATTAGCCTGTTTGTGGTTTCGTAGGAGTGGTTCCTAGGGATTAAGTGGGTTAGGGATTATGGGGTTTGGTGGGTTAGCCAGCTTTTAGTGTTGGATTCTATTAGTTCGAAAAAATCAAGCAACTAAAATCACTGTTTCCGGGGTGAGGTAGATTAGCTTACTTGTTATTTAGCATAGATGGTTTCTAGGCATAATACACACCTGAAAAAATTTTTTCCTAAAAAATCGCAAAACATGTCAAATTAATTTTTTTATCTTCTATTTATAAGTATAATTTCAAGCCCAATCGAGCTAGTTTAATAAATTTTGTATCTAAAGAAAGTAAGAAAATAGTACATTTACCCCTATAAAGAAGAGGGTTGCAACCCTTCCGCATAAAAGTTGTCAGTAGAAGAGTCTTTTTATAAGAAATTTTCGACGTATATTTTATTTCGAAAGTCTAACTAGTTTTTGAGATATTGAAAATAAACTGTTTTTGGGAATGAACTTTGTGAGTGGTTTTCACCCCCTAAAAGTGTTTTTCTGCCGATAAAATAACACGTGTTATTTATTTTTTCATGTTCTTCAATATATTAAAAAATCATTAAAATCGGTAAAGTCGAGTTGAGGTGGTTTCCTTGTCATTGTGCGTATTAAGGTAACGATGAATCCCTTTGTCTCGCCCTTTAGTGAACTTCTAGCTATAAACTTAGAAAAGAGACTCTCTAAATAGTCCGGTACATGCATGCGTATGATTTTGTACGTTTGTACTGCTATAAAATACTGTATCCTGATATTATTATACAGCCAACTCAGAGAAATTCTGTAAGGAAGAACATGGTCGTCTTCCCTAAGATCCTACACTATTCGTCCAGATAAGGAAAAAACAGCACCTCCGCAAGCTTCTTACACAGTACTAGAGACGTATATTTCTATTATAGAAAAATCTAAGACCATACAAGACTATTAAATTTCTTAGTTATGTAACGTGTCGTTTCCCTAATAGTTTAGGATCCAAAATCATCACAAGACTAATAACAGAGTCGAAGAACGAAATGCGGTCACCGTCTACGAGAATAATATAGGCTTGTTCTCGATAAAAATCATTAACAAATTTTTGATAAGCAAAATAAATTGCCACTGTTTTAGTAGCATTGAGTCTTAAAGAGGCGTGCGCAACTCAATTCAACACTAATTTGGCTGCTTGCTGAAGCACTTTCTTTCCCTTATCAAAACAATCAAGAGGAACATAGGTATACATTTCTAAATCGTCATCATATAAGATATGCTGATTGCTACTCGCGACGAGAGCGTTGTGTATGTCATTCATATATAACCATTGGTTCTCAGCTAGCCGAAGTTACCAGTTGAGGATGTTACAATTGATTGTAACCTGTCGGAAAAATATGACTTAAACTACTTGAAAGCTTCTCTGGAAATCCCCATAAACCGTAATTTCAATGGTAGACGAGCAGGCCATATAGTGTCAAATGCTTTATTAAAATCAAATAAAAGTAGTAGCCTTATCATTTATTTATCTATGACACTTCTAAAGTCGTCAGTAAGTTTAAGAAGAGCAGTTTGTGTAGAATTATACGGCCTGAATCAGTCCGAGAAGATTCTAGAATGCGAGAAGCCATTAGATGCTCCTCCAGTTGTTCATATGTGAGCTTCTCCAGCACCTTTAAAAGAAAGCACAGTGTTGCAATCGGCCGAAAATCCATTGTTGACAAAAGAGCTTTACATTTCTTTAAGAGTATAACATGCGCCTTCTTCCAGATGGTCGAAAAAATACCGCTCGAAAAACAACGATTGAACAACTGCATCAAGAAGACTCCAATGATTGGTGGTGTTTCAATAATAACATTCTGCGGAATGATGTCAGCCCCCTTCCCTCCCTCCCTTCCTCCCGTACGGGAGGGAGGGAGGGAGCAAGAGAGAGATAGATAGATAGATAGATAATGGTTTATTTGTGTACATTTTGTTGTATATGGTATAACAGAAATGATAAAGAACAAAATAACAATTAAAATAATAAAAAATAAAATATCTCAAAAAACTAAACAAAAACAATATAACAATAAGCAATATAACAATTAAAAATAATAACTAAACTAAAACTAGAACTTAAAACTAAACTATATTAAAAACAAAGCAAAATATGTAAATATAGAACTAATAGTAACACTAATAACAGAAATTATAAAAACTATAAAAGGCTCAAGCCAGAAATCGAAATATAATAAATTAAATTTTAAATTTTAAATTTTAAAATATAACGAATATAATAAAATAAAAATATTAATATTACATACTGGCTTGAGGCGCAAGAGGATGCTCTCTCTCAAGAGAAAGTAGGAAAGCAAAGACTGAAGATTAGATGGAAGATTAGGAAGAGATGGAATAAAACGTAGAAGGGAGGCTGTTCCAGAGTCGAGAGGAGGAAACAGTAAATGACTTGCCGTAGAACACCGTAGCCGAGGGAGAAATGATCAACGGTCTCACATCCCCCCGTGAAGGCCTCCCCACCTGGGACCACTGATATTTCTCAAAAAGATAAGAGGGAGCCGAATATCTGAACATTAAAAAGAGAGCAGAAGCTGTAAAAAATTGTCTTCGAGCTCCAGTGGTCAGCCAAGCAAGGGAGATTCTATACGAGGAGATGTGCTCACGCCTATTTAAACCATGGATGTAACGTATACCAGAGCTGATAACCCTTTGAAGTTTCAAATCTTGTTCCTGAAAAATATCGCTGTAAACTCAACTACAGTAATCCAACAAAGGAAACAGTAGCGTTTGGATGAGGTGTTTCCTTAATAAAAAGTTCGTACTATGACGAAAATAATTGAGGCGATATAACAGTGAGTTGGCTTTACGATACACATGTGACGTGTGTACTTTCCAATTTAATTTGGAGTCAAGATGCACTCCAAGTTTACAAACAGAGGATTCAAATTTAACAAGTGAACCTTTAACAATAACTCCATGGACGTTCATACGCATAAGTAAGTTAATGTAATAATAAGATCCAAATACTATAGCTTTAGTTTTACGGACATTCAGACTAAGGTTGTTTGCATCGGCCCATTCAGAGACGAGCTGCGCTTGTCGACTCATTAGTTGAATCGCAGTAGCAATGTCAGACAGAGGAAACGTCAAATAAATCTGGAGGTCATCCGCATAAACGAGATGATTAATCGAGGAGTCAAAGCCGACAGCAACATCATTAATGTAGATAAGAATTAGTAGAGGACCGAGTACAGAACCATGAGGGACTCCTGTGTTGAGTGGCAGAAATGCGGAAGGGCAGTCATTGGTGTCCAATACTGACTGTTTCCTACCTGACAGGTAGGAGACAAACCATCTAACAACATCTGGCGAAACGTCCAAAGTAAGGAGCTTACGCAGCAATGTAACATGGCAGACTTTATCGAAGGCTTTGCTGAAATCAAACATGAGTAGCAAAGTAACACAGCGCTTATCCATTCCTGTCCTCACATCATCTGTCAATTTAAGAAGTGCCGTCTGAGTGCTGTGTTCCTTTCGAAAACCAGTTTGAAAAGGATCAAACAACTTTCTGGTTTCCAAATAGTTGTAGAGCTGTTGGTGGACAACGCGCTCAAGAACTTTTGAGAGAAACGACAGCAACGAGATAGGACGAATGTCACTCATATCTTTAGGCGACGCAGTCTTGTTCAGCGGAATTATAAGAGAATTTTTCCAGATGGATGGAAAAATAGAGTCCTTAAGTGAATCGTTTATAATACTGCATATAGTAGGTCCAAATACGGGGAAGGTGTCAATGATGAACGCTTGTGGGATGCCATCCAATCCTCTAGCTTGGGACGCAGAATAAGAGGCTGCGCTGCGTAATTCGGCAAGGGTAACAGGGCTAAAACTAAATAGTGGTTTATAGGTAAGTTCGGAGCTGAGAGAAGAAACAAATTTATCAATTGAAAGAGAATTTGGATCATGGGCCACATCAGCAGTGTATTTATTCAGTTCAGAAGCAGAAAAAGGCTGATGGGACGCTGTAGCCGGCGCACAAATACCAAGATAGCGAAGCTCCTTCCAAAGGGCTCTCAAGTCCGAGATATTAGACAGTCTGTCATAATAGTAGCGTTGTTTAGCCGATGTAATCAGGCAGAAAACAGCATCACGAGCCGTCCTGTATTTGAAAGGTCTGACAATAGTCGAGAGCGTTTAAAACATCTGTAAAGTCTGTCTCTGTCATCTAGTAGTCTATATATTTCAGGATTGTATTAGGGCCAGTGGGTGCTCCTCTGACGAACGGTTTTAGTAGGAACGAATAATGCAATTGCCTCATTAAGATGTGAATAAAGGCAGGTTAAGCGATCTTCCAAAGGAGCAGCACCAGCACAAATAGAGCAGACGTTTGTACGTAAGTATGTCAGTAAAGCAGTAGTGTCCGTTGAGTTAAAGTCACGAAAGGTAAAATTTTGTAGTTGTGTTTAGTGAGAGAGGAACGTACAGCTGCAGCAATCAAGTCATGTCCGTCAATGAATGGTGAAACCGTCTTCTAGTAATCAAGGACAACATCGTTGGCATCCACAATGCATTAATCAAGCCAGGTATCTGATGTAGCAGTATGATGTTTATTCCCGTAAGGTACACAGTATAGCGAGTTCTTATTGAATAAGCTCATCAAGAAATTAGCATCATTGCTATGAACAGAGAGATCAGTGTTTAAATCGCCAAGCAATATTTTAGTGCTATAATTGTGTATAGCAGAGGTAAGTGTGGGAATGAAATCACTATTTACTAAAAATGGAGCATGTGGGGGTCGATAGACCACTCCCACGAAAATGGCAGGAGCAGTCGACGATCTAGCCTCGCAAAAAAGGTATTCAGGTAGTCTAGGCCGAGCGGTCCAGACATGCGTCGAGGAACATGAAAATGTAGATGAAAGTGAATTATGTATATAAAGCGCAACACCACCACCTCTAGTGTTACGATCACAACGGTACAACGTGAAATCCTCAAGTAATACCAAAGAGTCATCAACAATGGGATCAAGTTTAGTCTCAGTTACAGCAATTACGTGAAAATAAGGGCGAGAAGCCAAGAAGAGCCTGACCAGCTCAATGTGCGCTCGAATCGAGTTGGCATTAAAATGGCAGACTCGAAGAGCATCCTTACTGGGACAATGCCTCGAACCATAAAGAGGAATAGAGAGAGGAGATAAAGTATGAAGAGAGGGAGGGGCAGAAGTAGATGAAGAGAGAGAGCATACCTGTACAGTAGTGGCGCTTGGGTTGTCTAGCTGGACGTTGCAGGTTGAGTCACGGCGGTAGTAGGCACAATCATACTTAAAAAATTTACAACGTCTTCTTTAGTATAAATTGGCACAGAGAGGCCTCCCATCTTACGACGAGCAAAGACACGTCCATTCCTTACAAAGTCAAAGAAATTCAGCCTCTTGTCCCTTGACTTTTCCAGAAGGCGCACTTTAAGCCGGTAAAGAGCTGGTGGGAGAAACTCGTTTAGGTTGATAAGCGCCGGAGTAATAGTGACTGATGGTTGCATAAAGGATGAGAGTGATGAGGCAATTTGCTCTGTATGCAGCTTTTTTGCACGAATTCTGGAAGCTATTGCACTACGAGCTAGGGCAGCACTTTTCAGAGTTACCAAAATTGAAAAATGCATGTTTGCTGGCCGAGAAGATTCAGATGTCGATCCAGTGGACGAAGTAGTAGCTGAGTTCTGTGCTCGCAGCTGTCTAATAGACATAACGTCCTCGGCAGTAATAGTCGGATCAAGCGCAGAAAAAACAGCTCCAACAGCCGCTTTGATGTTTATAAACTCGCGAGGGACAAGACCAGTCAAGACAACATCAGCCGAGTGCTCCAACCTGTGTTGTTGATGAGAAAGCTCATTTAGCTTCTTCGCTAGGGCATTGATAGCCCGATCTAAGTTGGAGATAGCAGTAGAGCTTACGTCACCAGGTGTGTTGCTCTTAATTATACCACTTGAGAGAGCATCCACTTTTTTAACCAGTAGCTGTTGATCCTGTTGTAGTTTTGTAATCTTGAGGTCGTTAGAATCAATACGTTGAGAAAGAGTGGAAGTGATGTTCTCCATCTTCGATTCTAGAGCTGCAACAGTCAAAGCCATCGAGTTTATCTGTGAAGCCATAGTGTCGATCTGATCAAGTTTGTCCATCTTGGATACTAAAACTGAGAGTAGATCTTGTGTTTGCTGCGTTGTAGTAGTTGCAGTAGAGGGGGTAGAAGGACAAGACAATGTATCTATTGGAGTTCCAGGATTGGTGGTGCTGGAAGTAGAGCCAAAAGAGCTAGTCCTAGATCGCTCACTCATAGAGTTTGCATCCGCTAGACAAGGGTTGCAAACTTTAATGACAGCGCCGGTATCATCTCTTATTTTTAGTAATTTGACACAAGTAGAATGGAAGAGGTTTCCACATTTAGAACATTGCTGAGGTTTAGATGCGGCCGTAAAATCTCTAAGACATGTTGCGCATTTCGACGGCATTGCGAAGTATAAATATAAGATAAAACGTAGTTTTGACTTATAAATACATAAACAAAAAATAAACAATAAATAAACAAAAATATAAAGTAAATATAAAAATAAATAAAAAATATAAAATAAATATAAAAATAAAGGTAAATATAAATATAAAGATAAAATAAAATTGATACGTTAGTATAATTTAATTAAATTAATTAATTAAATGTAATTAATTTAATTAAAAACGCAAACTAATAACAACTTAAATAAAACAATTATAGATTAACAAGTAATAACAAAAGTAATTTATAACAAGGCACTGTAAAGATAAAAATAAAAATAAAACAAGAATTACCGCAGAAATACAATAGTCGGTAAATGCGCTAAGTGTCGCTAATTAACTAGTTAGAGAAAATAAATAAAGCGGTGTTATCCAAGGTGTTAGACAGGCAGCTTCCTTATCAACTAAATGTGTAGGTAAAATGTCCAAATTAAGATGATAGATGGTAGGACTGGTATGGAGTTGTTCCTTATGTGCGCGCCAAAAATTTTTTGCTATCAAGCTAACCTCAAAACCACGGCAGTAGAAAGAATTAAGATAAACAGTCTGTAGACAGCAAACAGCTGTGCAATAATAAATAAAACAGTAGATTGCAGTGTGGAGCATGCAATAGTCTACAACAGAAAAACGCCCGAAGGCAGAATACAGCAGAAAAGAGTGCGTAAAAAGGAGCGAAAATTCAAGTGTAAGATCTACTCACCAGAGAGAGAGAGAGAGAGTGAGAGAGAGAGAGAGAAAGAGAGAGGGGGAGAGAGAGGGATGGGGAGAGGGGGGGGGGGAGAGAGACAGAGAGAGAGAGAGAAAGAGAGAGAGAGAGAACGCGCACCTTTCCCAAACAAACGCTTACAAATTATATCCTCCGGCACCCCGAGTTCATAAGCTTCGATGTTTAGGCTCAAAAACAGTAAAATGTGTAGCTAAACCACAGCTAAAAGAGTAACATCCGACGTTACACAGCCATTTTAAATTATGTGATTTAGGCGATGGATTCATTATCTAGTAATGTCAAAAATCTATATATTGTTATTCTTTTGTGAAAAGAATCGGTAATTCAAAATAAGTTTTGAAAAATTACCATCATATATTAAATTATTAGCAGCCGCCATATTGGATCCACCATTTTGATTTTTGTTATTTTACTGACGAATTCATGATTAGCAACCCCAAAAATATAACGGTTAAATTTGATTCACAATAAGTACTGCATCAAAAAATTACTGCATTTCGAAGCTATTTTTGCTATAATAATTAACTGCGCAAAGAGATCAATTGGCGTTAAAAATAGATTTCTTAAATATGAATTGTAAAAGATTTTTACTTAAAATTTATTATTGTTTAGATTGAACTAAATATTTTAATTATTAATTAAACAAATAAAAAATTACTCTCAAAAAAACAATTTACCATCAAATCGCTTTAAAGTTGTTGTTTAAAATCAAATTGAAAGACAGCATTCAACTCATTATTGGAAATTCTGCAAGAATTAATGTAGATTATATTTTTCTAAATCACTCTTAACAAGATACCTAAGAGTTTTGATACGTTTTTCAAAGTATCCGTATTATCATACGAGGGTAGTCTCAAAAGTACACGACCTGACTTATGAATACAGGTAGTTTTAAAAAAATATTTACTGCGATTGACAATACCACCTTTCAACGACTTAATGTGAAAAATTCATAATGGTACGTTTATTATTATTTTTTTTACAGACATCCAAAGTGAACGCTCTCAGTGAATTTGTAAATATGGAAAAAATCGGGCATCATTATGTGATACAATACAGGGTGCGTACGGTATTTAAGGACAACTTGAGAGTAAAATTAATTAGCTTGTATTTTTAATAAAATTTAATAAAATTTTAGGAATTTTTTATACAACGTTAAATTAATATATGGCTATAAAGTTATTCAATAAAATCGCCATTAGCAGCAATAACCTCTTCGATCCGGGTCCGGAAACGATTACATGCCCGAATCAAATGCTCCTTGTTCATATTGACCATAACGGCATTAATAGCAGTCTTCAACGAAGAAGTGGTGTTATGAGGACGCTTATTGGTCTCACGCACAACTACGCCCCATACGTAATAATCCAAAGGATTAAGGTCTATGGAGCTAGGTGGCCATAGGTTCGGTGTTATGTGGTCATGAAAATTTTCGGTCATCCAATCTTGTGTCACCATCGCTTTATGTAAAGGAGCAGAGTCTTGTTGAAAAATGTATGGCCTGCCTCCGCTTACATTGTCTATCCAGGGTTTCACTACCGTCTCCAAAACCTCGATGTATGCAGCAGAGTTTACTCGAAGTCCTTGAGTAAAAAAGTGTGGTGGCATAACATGCATAACCATGGACGAAACATGGGTCCATCATTTTACACCTGAGACCAAGGAGCAGTCAAAGCAGTGGACTAAAAAGGGAGAACCGGCTCCAAAGGAAGCAAAGACAGTTTAGTCAACTGGCAAGGTCACAGCATCCGTTTTCTGAGATGCGCGTGGAATAATATTTATTGATTATCTCGAAAAAGGAAAAACAATCAACGGCGCATATTATGCAGCCTTATTGCAGAAATCAAGAAAAAACGGCCCCATCTGACGAAAAAAAAAGTGTTGTTTTATCACGACAACGCACCAGTTCACATGTGCGTCATTGCGATGGCTAAAATCAATGAGTTGAAGTTTAAATTGCTTCCTCACGCACCCTATTTGCCAGATCTGGCTCCCTCGGATTATTTTCTTTTTCCAAATTTGAAAAAATGGCTCGGCGGCAAAAGATTTGCCAACAATGAAGAGGTAGAGTCTGCGGTTAATAGGTATTTTGAGAAGCTTGACGGTTCCTACTATAAAGCGGGTATCAAAGCTATTGAACATCGTTGGTAAAAGTGTATCAAACTGAAAGGAAAATATGTTAAAAAATAAAAAACATTTTCGCAACTTTTTTACTGTTTTCTTTGTCGGGTCGGGTACTTTTGGGACTGCTCTCGTATTCGATTATTATTTTAACTTCAATTACAGAAGACAGTTTTGACTTGTATTTTAAATTCTCATGTAATTTCTCATTTCTTTGATTCTGACAAAGAAAGAGAGATTTCAATTAATAAAATTGATTTTTAAATAATCTTGAAGATGTCGTTAAATTAAAGGACGCCGTAAAAAATCACTTAAGAATCATCGTTGGTTCTTCTTTCACGGTCACACCTACCGAGATTTCTAACGATTCTATTTTTGTAAGATTATCTTAATTAGCTTTGCAAACTGATATTTCATTCTTTTAATTTTGTACGTTTATTGTGGATTAAAATGAAAATAAAATTTAACAAGAGAAATGCAAATCAGTTTGCAATAAGCAATGTGATATCAGTTTATCATATCCTTTGTAATGCCACTGGGAATCAGGGTGGCGTACAAATGTAGGGAAGCGGTCAGGTAACTTGCAAGCATATTATCGACAAACTGAGTAAAACAAAACAGAAATCGTTTATTAAATCTTAATATTAATTACAAATTTCTAAATTCGCGATTTTACGCGAGCTTAGGGCGCCAGCTACACACGTGTAGCGCGGTTTCTTACACGGCACTACCGTTCGTACGGCTAACTCACGGTTAGAGCGGTCGCGGGCATACAAGATGCGAAAAGAAAAATGGCGCGTAGCACGCGTCGCGGTTGCACACACAGCCGAGGAGAAATAGGGGCGGTTCGGTGAAGGGATGCCTTCTGGTAACAGTTACTGCACCTGGGTGCACTTACTGGGTATCTTACACGTACTCTAATACACAAAAAAGAACGCTTCGCCCGCTTGTACACGCTGGTCTTTGAACACTAGTTCGTTCACGAGTGCGGAGTTGAACGGAGCATAAACTGCTCGCAAATATGGCACCTAACGGAGTGTCGACTACTCGCGATTATGGAGCCGAACGGAGTGAACGAGTACTCTTTCATTGGCATGCTCGCGAGCGTGGATTTTAGATGATCGTTCTGCGCCGGCGCAACGTGCGTGTAAAATACGTTACGCAACGCGGCCGCCGCGCGCTAGCAGCGCGCGTTCTAGGTTATCTGCTTGCAAGTGCCAGCGTTGTTTTGATTTTTATGGAGAGGCGAGAATCACCACCCGGTGTCCAGGGAGTCCAGGTAAGTCGGCGTGTTCCATGGCTAGTAGGCGTCAACTAATTTTTTCTCTTTTTTTTTTGTTACAGGTGTAGCAGAGCGGCGGATCAACGGCAAGGCGGGTCGGAACGATAGGCGGTGAAGAAGGCGAAGCGGCGGTGCCGTGGTCAGCGATGGCCTGCTAGCAGCGGCAGCGAGGCAACGCTTGTAGACTCTCCTGGGTACGTAATGACCTGCACGGAGAAGCTGTGTTTATCTTTTCCCTTGCCTCCTAACCTCCGCTTGTTAACTTTCCCATAATGTTGTGTGGCAATCTGTACTTCCCTTCGAAAGTGCAGCTGTCACTGTTATTTCTCTTTTCTCTTCTAATTACTGTTTGGGAGGTTGACAACACTACACTGACTGACAACACTAACTATGGGCTTCTAAGATTGGCTCCTCGCTGGAGCCTGTACGTGAGCTCTAAGCCCATGCACCTGGAGAAGGTGCGGTCTACACAGCCCTGCGTGGCTGTCAGTTAGGGTTAAATATGTCAGTCCTGCGAGACTGCTTGGATGATGAGGGACAGTGTGGGCTACGAGGAGGCCTAAAAGCTACGCTTTGTGGCCCCCTCATGTGACTGGTCCAAAACACTACGTCACATCTTAGATTAAAATAATATTTTAACATGAAATTTTCTTCAATTCATAAAAATAAATAAATGAATTTTCTTATAATAATCAAATAATTAAATATATAAATAACTATAATAATGATATCATAATAAGACATTTTTATAAATTGCAATTTATAATCAAATAAATAAATAACCACGATAATAAGACATTTTTATAAATTGCAATTTGAGATTATATAAGGCATCAAATTTAAATTGTTCCGATAAAAAATGTTTACCTGTGTACCAATTGACCAATAGAACCAGCCAACATAACTCGGATGCCTACAAATGTGGTATACCCCATGAGTGATCAAAATATGTTCGTTTGTTTTTTGATTTTGAACTATATGATTAAAATTTTGTTTTGCTGTAAATATTGCTGTTTTTCTAACAATTTCTCCAACAAAACATAATATAATTCCAAATAAAGAAACCCATAAATTTTGCTTTAGCCCAGGAAAAAAACATCTTTCAATAAAAAATTCAGTCCAGCTAGCTATAGCAGCCATTGTATATGCTGTGCTATGGTTAATAATAAAACTATCACATGTTAAAACCATGGGGTTTGTAAAAGCAATTGCTAAATATTCTGATAAATGAAACATGGATAGTACAATAATGTATACACCGAATACGTTCCAAGAATTTAAATCCACTGTATAAAGAAGTAAACCTGAACTAAAAGTTGACCCCAAGAAGAACGCTCTTGCTGAAACCTAAAATTTAATAAATAAAAGAAAAACATTGTTATATCATTAATGAAAAAAATTTACGTAAATAACTATTCTAATTTATAATATTTATTTGTATAAAGAGATAAAACTAGTGCATACATGAGACTTATGAAGCAATTATAAATCTATTTTTAAATAAAAATGTAGATGTGCATATTGTAGAATGTGAAAAGTCCTGGTCAAATATTTTAAGAAATGCGATCGGAAAAATAAGAAAACAGTTCTTCAATTTTCTTCAAAGAGCTCCAATGATAGAGTACAAGTCTTGTATTGGTCTTTGTCCGAGGGTTACTCAGTGGGTTATTTAAGCAGCTCCGCTATCAGTACAGATGCTTATTTGATTCTGAGTGTGTTATTTATTGGCTGTCTGTACGCAAATCAAAATGACTATTTTAACCTAAAAAATTGTGGCATATCTGCCTAGTGGAATATTTCGGCCTCACGTTGAGTTGATCTAGTCTTCCTTGCTTGGTAGAATCACTTCATAGTTTTCCTCCAGATGATATTTGGCTACCATAAAGTCCGTCTTCATTGGCTTTAATATCAGACCATACGATACAAAGAATAATTCCATTGATCAAAAATCTGACCGTTGTCACGGAGAACACTCCGTGCTCCGCGCCTCGTCTTATTTCGCGTATTCGGGATAAGGGGGACCGCCGAAAATAGGTAACGCGACAGTCGCGGACGGGCAGATACGGTACGCGACTAGAGATAGTCTAGTCGAGTGCCGAATAGGAGAGGCTAGGCTAGGTAGACAAGCCAGCTCCCGCCTTTTAGAGTCAGTCAAGAGTTCGCCTTCGGACTAATCACGCGGATATTTTCTTTCGCCTTTACGGAGTTTTCCGCGGGAAGGAACGAAGTTCCCGCCATTTTGGAACGCGCCGAATTCTCGTCGTTTCTTTTTCGCGCGTTGATAGTTCTTAGTGTCGTGCATTTCTGCTCCTTGGCGAGCACCGGCTGCGCAGGCAGCCAAGGAAGCCTACACCGGCCGACGGCACCGACGTGTATCACCGGCGACCGGGAGCAGGTCGATTCCTGCACGGGACGAGAGCAAGCCGAGGCGTCGTCTCCGCCATCTTCGTCCTAGCGTCTAGCGTGCGTGGTTGGCCAGCCGACTGTAAGTCTTTCACGTTTTAATTTTCCGCGCGCCTTTTTTGTGTTTATTCGCGTTTGCGTGGGAGCAGCCTCCACCGGTTACTCCCTCCTTCAGTGCATTCGTTTTTTTAGCGGTTCGTGCGAGTGAGAGAGCGCTATCTCTCTCACTCTCGTATACAGGGCGAGAGAGTTGCGTTCTCTCTCGCACCTATAGAAGCATAAGCGCGCGTGAGTGAGAGAGCGTTATTTCTCTCACTCTAGTGGCAGCAGTACGGGAGAGTCGCTTTCTCTCTCGCACTCGCGGCCTATACGGCGCGCGCGCGAGTGGGAGAAACCTTTATCTCCCACCCGAGTTAGATCGGCGCGAGAGAGTTGCGTTCTCTCTCGCACTCGCGTAAGGCTAGGCGCGCAAGAGTGGGAGAGCGCTTTCTCTCTCACTCCTACGGCGCAGTACGGGAGACCCGTTGTCTCTCTCGTACTCGCAGTAGAAGCGGCGCGCAAGAGTGGGAGAGCGTTCTCTCTCTCGCTCCAACGGGCTCCGTGCGGGAGAGTGTTCTTCTCTCTCGCACCCGTACGTTAGACGGCGCGCGCGAGTGAGAGAGGCCTTTCTCTCTCACTCTCATAGGCGTAGTGCGAGAGACGTTCTTTCTCTCTCGCACTCGTAGAGTACGCCGCGCGCGGGAACCGTTCTCGCGCATTATATCGCGCCTTACCGCCTGCGCTCCTCGTACGCGTCAATCACGATTTATTTACGCCTTTTTTTTATCTTTGTAACTGTTATTGTTATTTAATTTATTATTTCTTATATTGTTTTTATTAAATTATTTTATTTATATTTTTGGTTTATTTTCTTGTTTTCTTTTTTCCCATATTATTTTTTTTTCCTGTACTCTTTAAATTTGTTTTGTTTTTCGTGCGAGCTTCTCTCGCTTAAATTATTTAACCTTCTTCTTTCTTTTTATTTCACTCTTTTTTACTTTTCTTTTCAATTTGTTTTTTTTTTCCTTTATTATTTCTGCAGCGAGGAGCTTTCAGCTCTCCTCCCGAATACCGCCCTCTCCGAGATCAACTAGCCAGGTGAGGACGACGCACGAGCCGCGCAACGACGATTGCGCGGCGTTGCAACGGGTAAGTTGAGTCCGTAGACCGGCTTCTCGAGCCTGGACCCAGGAGCAAAGTCGTCCGAGACTTTAGCTTCCAACAAGGGGACGCAGAGGGCATTTTCGCGCCTTTTGCGAATTGCGCGTTCCCCGAAGCTAATTGCTCCTGTGGCAGGTAACGTTGAATCTGCCACCCCGTTACACCGTATAATAGGAATCGAGGGTATAAAACACGAATTGATAAATGCCTAGAAAACACGATTGATAAATTTATCTTTACTTGTTTGCCTCAGTGAACTCATATACATAATTTAAGTTACGCGTTAAACGAATCGGAGTTGAAAAATAATTTAAAGCTTCGAACGATAACTGATGTGTTTGTAGTTGTCGTGAAATCTTGTAGACCGTTAATTAAAATTATAAAGGTACATAATTCAAATCAGAGTGTCTTCAAATTAAAAATGCATTCTGGAAGAACATTAGCAGTTTAAGGAGAGAAACACGTGCAATGCCTAATATAGCCAGTTTCATCGACAATGTATAAAGTTACACGGTACAACTACTTATATCAGATACGGGTCAATTAGTCTCGCAATTCTTTTCTTGTTTTAAAAAAATTAAGTAGTTACTGATGTCCAGTTGTAAAATAAAACTTATTCGGACCAAGTAACATGTATGTAAAAAATTAACAACGGGTGAGTCATTTTCTGTTTATTATAATGCTGTTAACGATAGAAAGATATATGAAAAAGTTTTAAAATAAAATGAAATAAAAATAATATTTTACAATTTTATGTATAAAGTTAGTAAATGACGGGGATGAAATCATTGCCTTATATGGCAAAAAACCGTTGAAACGCGGAAGTACATGCGGAAGTAAAACGCGGAAGTAAAACGCGGAAGTAAAACGCGGAAGTGCAAACGCGGAAATACAAGTCTTAGCCGAAGAATGCGGAAGTAGGCATAAGCTAAGCATAGATAAAATGTGAATAATATTTTTTGTATTTAATAAAATAAAATATTTATTTTCTAAAATAAATGAAAATTGAGAAAATTTGATTATATTATGATGTAAGAATTTGTATAAAATTATGATTTTAATTGTAATCGGCCAAAGGAAAGGAGAAAAGGCAAATACGCACTTAATTTTGAATGTTTTCTCATAAAAATAATATGATTTATTGCTCCTTGGGGGCGTTAAAGTAACACACATATTGTTTATTGTTTGCAAATTATTCATGTAAAATTTTCATTAGAAAATATGGCAGTAAGATCTAGGATCTTGCGTTTAATTGTTATGATTGTAGTTGAGTCAGGATAGGGGTGATTCTCGGATTGTCAAGACGGGTGCTTGCGGGCGACTAGAGTCGACGTCGAATTATCCGCCATCGCCCTCAGCTCGGGGTAACTCTGTGTTCCCCGAGGCTGTTTGACCCGCCGCGAGGCTTGGCCTCGAGTTATATGGGTCCAGCGGTAAGGGGAAACCGTAAGGTAGAACCGAGTCTGTCAGGGAGCTAGGTATGCAGTGAGCACCCACCTTTCCACAGAAAACTATGGAAATTTGGAAAGAAAATGGTAAATTATATAATAATAGTTAATTATATAATCGTATGATAAAATGTTATGTATTGCGGTGCCTTGCTTTTAGCCCTTGGTCGAAGCTAATTGGCCGCGGGAACGATAGAGGGGGAAGCTTCGACTTAGCTCCCCGCGAAGTTATAAAAAGCGCGCGCTTGAGTCGCGCAGCAGCATAGCATATCGAAGCATAGCAGAAAAAGCATAGCATATCGAAGCATAGCAGAAAAAGCATAGCATATCGAAGCATAGCAGAAAAAGCATAGCATATCGAAGCATTTCGGAATTTAGTATTTTTGCATTTTATATTATTCATTCGCTGCAGTTTATATTTTTTAAAGTTTTGTAACGAAAATAAATTATATACATATATATACGAAAGAAATAAAGTGTGTTTAAATTATTCGCCTAACTACTTGCCCCGATTATTTCACATTTGTGTTTATCTTATACAAATGCAATAATAAAGAAAATGAGTTCGGTGAGTTTTTTGATTACACATCTCTTTGAAATTCGGTTAGGGAAATATTTTATCCACATGTAGATCCTGGGTTTGTACTATTAGTCGATTCGTGGAGTGGACTTTATAATTAGGTTATAGAGGAAACTAAATGTCAACGAATAAAATTCGTCGCTTATAATTGTACACAGTATGTCGGAAAAGTTCCCGAACTTATTTTTTAGCGCTTGTACAAGTGGCGCTACCTCTTGGACGACACCGGTACTATGTTGCTACACCCCTCTGGAGTGTCTGATAATTTTTTCACTAGTATCCGTTCATTAGTTGCCGAGATAGACGTGCTTGAGTGAACGTGTGTTTAGTACTCCGGTGCAAGCTCTACGATGAATGAGAACGGGCTTTCTAACCTCAATTGTGACTGGAGAAGAGACTTGGTGCTTTCAATACGATCCTTCCACGAAGCGCCAGTCATCCGCTTGGCTCAGTCCAGGCCGTGCGAGGCCTCAAAAAGTGCGCCAACAAAAATCACGGGTAAAGACGATGCTCATCGCTTACTTCAACTCTAAAGGCCTGATACACAAAGAATTTGTGCCCTCAAACACCACCATGAATGCTGCGTATTACGTAGAGGTGTTAAAACATCTGAAGCGCCGGAATAATCGCATCAGGCCCGAGTACAAGGAACCGGGATCGTGAAGTTTGCTGGATGACAATGCGCCTGCTCGTTCTTCGAACACTGTGAAGCGTTATCTCGCCGAAAATCAGATCCCACACATAAATCACACCCCATACTCGCCAGATCTGGCTCCAGCCGACTTTTTCCTATTTCCCAAGCTAAAAATGGCCTTGAAAGGACGATTTTTTGAAGATATACCGAGCATTCAAGCGGCTTGCACTGAACGTCTCACAGCGATAACTTCAGAGGAGTACCAGAGAGCCTTCGAATCACTCTTGGAGCGCATATATCTTATATATATTTGAGAGTATATATTTAGGGAAGGGGACTCTGTTGAAAGTTAACTGGAATAAATTTCTTTAGATGTAATTTTCGATTTTTTATTTAAAAAGTTCGGGAACTTTTCCGACATACTGTGGATATTATGATCTTATATCAAATTAAGTTACACATAAAATTATATTGAATATTAAACTTATATCAAATTAAAATATATTTAGTTGTGAATAAAATAGATCCACTTTCTATCTTGAAATTACGCAAAATAATTTCAAATCATAACTACTTACGAGGTCTGGCTATTAAATAACGAGACTGGTTACCAAAAAGGGTTTTATTATAAAAATTATTCTACATTCGAATGCTCCCCTTCAATATACTCCCCTTCCCTTGCCACACACCTTTCCATACGTTTTTTCCATTGATCGAAGCAGTGCTGGAAGTCTTCTTTGATGAGGGCCCTTAGGAGCTCTGCCGTTTTTTGCTTTACCGCTTCCATCGACTCAAATCGGGTCCCTTTCAAAGCAGATTTTATCTTCGGAAACAAAAAAAAGTCGCACGGTGCCAAATCAAGCGAGTACGGCGTGTGTTCGAGCACTAGAGTGCGCTTACCGGCCAAATACTGCTTCACAGATAGCGCATTATGGCCAGGTGCGTTGTCCTGGTGCAAAATCCACGAGTTGTTCTTCCACAACTCGGGCCGTTTCTTACGAACTCGTTCTCGCAGTGTTGCCAAAACTGACAAATAGTAAGTCTGATTGACAGTCTGACCTTCTGGAACCCATTCAGTCATCACGATACCGTTAATGTCGAAAAAAACGATCAACATTGCCTTGAATTTTGATTTGGACATCCTTGCTTTTTTGATTCTGGGCGATTCAGGCGTCTTCCAATGTATCGATTGCCGCTTTGTTTCAACATCGTATTAAAAAATCCACGTTTTGTCGCAAACAATAATGTTTTTCATCAATCCGGAATATTTTTTTAACCTTTCAAGGAGATCTGAGCAGACCTGTTGACGCAAAAGCTTTTGGTCAGGAGTCAGGTTTTTTGGCACCAACTTCGCACAGACTTTTGTCATGTGTAATTCCTCGTGTAAAATTTGTCTAACCGTTTCTTTATCGGCGTTTACAGCCTTGGCAATCATCTGGATGCTCATTCGACGATCTGCACGCACAATTTGGTTGATTTCGGTCACTGTTTCCGGAGTTGAAACAGTGACAGGGCGACCTGGGCGTTGGTCATCTTCAGTGCTCACTCGGCCCTCACTGAAGCGCTTACACCACTCAAAAACACACGCACGAGACAGAGAATTGTCCCCATAGGCCTCTTGCAACAATTTACAGCACTTAGTCGGAGTTTTTTTCAATTTAAAAAGAAATTTGAGATTGATACGTTGCTTCTGTTTTTCGTCACACATGGTTTTCGGCACGAGAAAAAAACACGTTCGTTTCAAACCGCTAATGCACAAATACAATAATAGTGACGAGAACGTGTTTCGGTACGTGCATAGACAAGATATCTAGATACCCAACGCACTACTCGTTTTTTTCCCCACCCCTCTACGGCGCCCTCTAGGCGCGCAGTCTCGTTATTTAATAGCCAGACCTTGTATATATATTTACAAAATATGTACTTAGTGTCGGATTCTTTTATCGGGTGCACGTGCGAGGCTGTCCCTCGCACAAACTAACTCGTCGACGTGCAATGGCACTCGTGTGCAGTGCCGATCCATTTACAACGTAGGATCCTCCTTGGATCCTTCTTTCTTTTGTGCGTGCGGGGGCTTACCTTAAGGCCCCGTTGCCGGTGCTGCTCCCACTCGGCTTGGCTACTTAGTTTACGTGCCAACTGCCAACTATCAGTTGGCACGCCCGCGGAGGTGGCGGTATTCGGGATAGAGACGCTGGAAAGGACGAAAGATAAATAATGCGCACCCGTCCTACGCAGTCAACTTTATTATTGTCAAATTAGTTAGAATTATTTAAAAAGCTGATATTTATCTTTTAAAGTCCCTCTGCCGAGGGTCGCAATTAAATAAACGACACGCTCAATCTTAATACGCGAGACACGCACTACGCATACGTGTCGACCACTAGCCTTGCTGTATTCACGCAGTGAGTACTAGCTCTAATGACTTGCGGGCTGGTTTCAGGCGTGTAAGCAGGCCCTAACTTTTTACAGGCTGGCTGGTGGCTGGGCGCGGCCTCTCGCGGCCAACCGGAAGACTACACGCGTGTCGTCTCGCACACGCTTATGCGCACGCACAACTCTCGCTCTATATATATCTGTATGAGTGAAAGTTAACCTCTTACTCACCGCTTGCACGAATAATATAATATCTCGCGACCGCGCGCGTATAATAAATCGCGAAAGTAATGCTTGCAAAGAAGCGCCACTTACTACTTTGATGTAGAGGTTCGTCCTCTCGAAACTCGCTCGGCTTCGTGAAAAAAACGGTTTAACAGCGGCAGGTTACGTCGATGCACGTGGCTGCTGCTTGGCGGGCAAGAAGAGAAAAAGGATCCCTTTTCGCTCGTCTCACGTCGCGCCTATCGCTTTTTTCGCCCTGCGCGATTGATTGCTTGACCACGTGCAGTCACGCCGCGAACTCTAACTCGCACCGCATGGCAGGTGGTCTAACCTAGACAGGCCACTTGTCACAACTTATATATATATTTATTTAGCATACATACATAAAATAATTTTAAGTTATAATCACTTACATTAATTATTACTCAATTTATATTTAAAATATTAGTATTATTTATATTTATTATGATTTCTAGCTGCGTAGAATTACATATTCTACTATATTTTGTAGCGGAGTGTTACATTTTGGGTGCTTGTGCGGGCTTCTCCCTTACACGTACACACTGCTGCGGCCGCAGCTATCCCTTGGTGGGCCTTGAGTGTCGACGGTCGTTAGCTCTCGTGCAATCGCACTTGCTTGCAGTGCCGATGGTATTACAACATAGGATTCTCCTTGGATCCTACTTTGTATTACGTGCGGGGGCCTCACCTCAAGGCTCTGTTGCCAACGATACTCCCTACTAGACTCGGCTAGGTCAAACGTGCGCCAACTGAAGGTCGACTTGCTCGCGGAGGCGGCATTATTCGGGAAAGCAACGCTAGGAAGGGGAAAGATAAACAAGGCACACCCTTTCTGTGCAGTTAACTTTATTCGAGTCAATTATTATAAAACCTATTACAGAAGTTACTTATTGATGATTATTAGGCCCTTTGCCGAGGGTCGCAATTCAAATTAACTCGCGCGCAATTGTTTCATGCAGGACACGTACTGCGCATACGTGTCGGTCGCGCGCCTAGCTGTATTTACTCAGCAAAGCGTGTGTACTAGCCCTTATAATTTTGCAGGCTGGTTCAAGACGTGTGAGCCGGCCCTAATATTTCGTGGGTGGCTAGCGGTTAGACGCGGCCTCTCGCGGCCAACCAGGAGACTCCACGCATGCAATTTCGCGCGCGCGGGAATACACACAAGCTATCTATATGTATGTGAGTGAGAGCTAACCTCTTACTCACCACTCACAATGAATATTATAATATTACGTGCAACCGCGCGCAAGTTATCAATTGCAATAAATTTACTTATAACGAAGTGGCTACTTATTACTATGCTGCTTGAGGTTTCGTCCTCTTGAGAACTCGCTCGGTAGAAAGCCCTACTTCTATCGTGGGCTACGCACGTCGTTCCGGCTTGACGGGCAAGAAGAGAAGAAGGACCCCCTCTTGCCCGTCTCGTGTCGCACCTATCGATCTTTCCCGCGCGTATCGCTTTACCCGCACTACGCCATCAATCGCTTGATCGATGACGCCGCGTGTAGTCACGCCGCGAACTCCAACTCGCATCGCATGGCAGGTGGCCTAACCTCGACGGGCCACCTGTCACAATTTACATTAACTTAAGTTATATTAATTATACTGTTCAACAAAATTTTGTAACAAGAAAGGTGGTTACTAATTTTGAATTACCTACCTACCCTCATTTTAACACCATATTTATTCTGATTTGATCAGGTCTCGTTTTTGTGTTACAGCTACTACCCACAAAATTAAAAATTAACCGTTTTTGAATTTCATTTTCACATTCAGAGAATTTATTATTTGAAGAGTGTAGTGTTTTTTTTCTGTTTTCCGAGTTAAGTGATTCTCAAATAATGTCAAGAAAGTGTAAAAATGATCCTGACAAGTTTTGTTACATTTGTGGTGATATAACTTTGAAAACTCAATAAGTGAAGATATTTGACACCATTAGTAACTAAGTTATATCAACAGTATTTTGGCTTTGCTATCGGACAACAAGACAAAGCGTGGGTTCCACATATCTGTTGTGTTACATGTGTGGGTCTTCTTACTGGATGAGCGAGAAGATCTTGATTTATGTCTTTTGCAATTCCTATGATTTGAACGGAACCAACAAACCACTCATCTGATTGTTATTTTTGTCTTACTGTTACAAAAGGTATTACAATTAAAACAAAAAGTAAAATTAAGTATCCTGACCTGACATCTGCTAAAAGACCGATTCCTTATAGTGAAGAGCTACCTGTACCAAAACCACCTTAAAGCTTCGATCTATCCGCTACGCTAGAAGCAAAACATCACATTAGATCCCAACTTTTAAGAAGCTTCCTCATCTAATGAGCCACATCTACTATCTCAAGGAGATCCCGATGATTTAGTACGTGACTTAAATTTGCCCAAACAACATGTAGAACTTTTGGGCTCTCGATTAAAAACAAAAGTATGTTACTTTCGCAATCGAGATGAAGAGCTAAAAGGTTTTTTTTTTCAAGATGATCAGCTGGTACTTTGTAATAATGTCTATGGCGTAATGACTGTCTTGGGTATAGAATATAAAGCAGAAGAGTGGCGTCTATTTATCGATGATTCAAAAGTAAGTTTAAAGGCTGTTCTTTTACATATCGGCAATAAACTTCCCTCTATATCATTGAGTAAGGCTTCTTACATGAAAAAGTCTTATGAAATTATTAAATTTATCTTGAAAAAAATTTAATATAACGAACATAACTGGAAAGCGCGTGAAGATTTGAAGGTGATTGCTCTAATTTTAGGATTACAACTAGGGTATACAAAATACTGTTGTTTTATTTGTGAGTGGGACAGCAGAGACCGGAAAAATCATTATGTTGAAATTGTTCTAATGTTTGTAATGACAGTGTAGAGAAGCGAAATTGTTTCAACAAATATGTATTAAAACTCGACAAATATTATCATTATAACAAATTTTTTTTTTAACATTAATGAATATCGTATTAAAAATCTTATTTTTAAATAATATAAAATTTAAAATATTTAAGAATATTTTTAAAGATCTTCTCCTTAAAATATTCTGTTTATCAATTTTTATTTCCAAGATAAGTAAATATATTTATTTATCCCTACTTTTGAGGATCTATTAAGGACCTCAAATGTCGGGGATCATAATTCTTATTGATATATAGCTCCTCAAAAGCCTGTCATTAAGTTATATTGTAAATATATATGGTAATTATTTATGGATTTGGTTTAAAATTTATTTTTAACTTTATATTATTCATCTATTACTATCTATTCTATAATAACTTAAAACACATCGTTCAATAAGTCCCGAGACTAACAACGAAAACAACATTTTTTTTCAAAAATAATTTTTATTCATGAATATAATCTCCTTTTAGAGTGATACAATCTTTCCAACGCCATTCCAACATTTCTATACCATGTTTATAGAAGGATTTATCCTTTGCTTCAAAATAGGCTTCAGTTTCGGCAATGACCTCCTCATTCGAGCCAAATTTTTCTCCCTGCAGCATTTTTTTGAGATCAGCAAAGAGCCAGTAATCGCTGGGGGCTAAATCTGACAAATACGGGGGGTGGGGAAGCAAATCAAAGCCCAATTCGTTCAATTTTGCCATTGTTTTCATGGACTTGTGGCATGGTGCATTGTCTTGGTGAAAAAGGATTTTTTTCTTCTTCATGTGCGGACGTTTTGCTGCGATCTCCTCCTTCAAACGTACCAACAAGTCAATATAATAATCACTGTTGATCGATTTACCTTTTTCCAGGTAGTCAATGAAAATCACGTCATGTATATCCCAAAAAACAGACGTCATAACTTTGCCAGCAGACTGCTGCGTTTTTGGACGCTGTGGGCGGCTTTCGCCAGCCATGCGCCACTCAGATGATTGCCGATTCGACTCCGTAGTGAAATGATGTATCCATGTTTCATCCATGGTCACGTATCGACGCAGGAAATCCTTTTTATTGCGAGTAAATAGCGATAAACAGCTCTCTGAATCGTCGACTCGCTGCTGTTTTTGTTCCACTGAAAGCAATCGCGGCACCCACTTGGAAAAAACCTTTTTCATGCTCAATTTTTTATGAAGGATTGTAAATACGCTTCCAGATGATATTTGTGTCATTTCTGCAATCTCACGGACCTTTACTTTGCGATTTTTCATTACAATTTTTAACACTTCACTCACATTTTCCTGTGTAACGGCTTCCAATGGCCAACCCGAACGTTCCGCATCGTTTGTGTCCGTACGACCACGTTTAATCTCAGCATACCAACGACAAATCGTTGGTTTGGATGAAGAGGAGTCCGGGTAATGTTTTTCAAGCCATTTCTGGGCTTTTACGGTGTTTTTACCGATTAAAAAACAATGTTTTATCAACACGCGAAACTCGCTTTTTTCCATTTTTCAAACAAATTACAGTGACTTTACTCTAACCTCGATAACTCTGCTGTCTGTGATCCGATCGACGTGAAATTTTTACACGTTTTATGTAAAGGTTCGCACTCTATGGAAACGTGGCCAGTTTGGTACTACTAGCACCATCTCTGGGTTAGTCTCGGGACTTATTGAACGATGTGTTATATATTATTTATTTTCTTATATATTCGTATCTATAAAAAAATCCTTAAAAGTCTGTTGATATAATTCTTCTTGGGTTATATGAGAATACACTTAAAGTTTAACAAAACATTTTTTTTTATTTATTTTACATTGTTCTTTTTTTTTTAGGAAATTCATTATAAATAAAATGCATCAAATCAGCTTGCGTCCTTAATATCTCGCCTTCAGGTGATCTGAAATAAATTTAAGAAAAAAAATCATAATTAGTAATGTAATGGCTATCACCCGTACTAGAATTATTAGTTTTGGAGCAATAGTAACAAAATGGCGGACCGTTAAACAACAAATTTTAAAAATATTTTGTTTTTATATTTGATTGCAAAAAAAAATTTTAAAATCAATATTTTTACTTGAATCTAGAGCGGCCACTAGCCACACATGTATAAAATATGTGGTAAAAATTTGAAGAAAATTGGCCAAGTAGGTTCTGAAAAATTTAAGACGCAAGGCGTAAAAATGTTGTTTCGAGAAAAACGCGTTTAAAGTTTTTTTTTAACGAAAAATCGTTGAAAATTTTAACTTACGATTAATCAGCAATATCTGCACCATATAATAGATCTTCTTCTTCCTCAAATTCATTTATAGCTTATCTAGTTTTTCTACGCTCAGTTCTGGCCTCTTTTGAGGAATCAAGATTTCGTCGTTGAGCTACGCTTATGCGTCTATTGTCGTGAGTCTCTGCAAAATCTATTGCCGTTGAGCCTATTTTCACATTCATTATCTCCATAATTTTTAAAAAAGGTTTAAATCCTTCATTAAAAAGACAAGCTGCTACTTTAGTTGAAATCTCAACAGTAGAATGGCTTACAAACTTATGTTTTGGTGCGATACTCCCAACGATCATGTTTAAACTTTCATTGTTGTTCTGCGCGTGTCCGCCTAGACATCTATCCAACAAATCTTCTCGTGTAAGATCTTCATATATTGGCTTAAGAACATCTTTAATCTCTCCAGAAAAAGCAGGAGGATGCTTATAACCAAGAAGATTGTTGTTGGCTTCTCGTTTACGGTACTTGCACCAAGAGTTACTACCTTCAGGGCACTACGAATGTTGCGGTATTTCGTCAGTTGACATTTTACGGTAAAATGTTGCCCATATCTCTTAGCGCATACCCTCTACTGAGTCAAGATTTCTTTGAATAGCTAGTCCGTAGTATAATGACAAATCCTTCATGACTTAAATTGTCAAAGCTTGAGTTTTCGGATTAGTTTTTGATTTTTTTGGAGCAGCTTTTTTAGCCGGAGTTCCCGTTTTTGACGCAGCTAGTTTTTCGGCTTTTTTTCTCTGTGCAAGAGCGTTTTTTGCTTCGTTTGCACGTTTAAAAACTCTTTTTTTTACGTGTAAAACACGCTCTAATTTTTTTACAATTAAATCATCACCGTAAGGTGAGACGTCAAGCAAAGTTCTAAAAGTTTTCTAATCACCATCGTCAATGTAAAATCCATACCACACACCGTAATTTTTTCGAGATCGCATAAACATTTCTACGATACCGTCTACCTCCATTTTGCCAGCACTACCTTCATGGTTTGCAGAGCAATTATCTTTATGACGCTCATAACACTTTATTAGTTCTACCGTTTCTTCTTTACCTTTCCATTTCTCGCATTTTTTACAGTAACTTGAGCGTACATTTGTATCTAAAACTTTTCCAGAATATTTGCCGATTGATGTGACTATGCCTACAAGAGAAGTAAAACGTCTTTTCGCCCAGGAACCATCTCCCGAAACAGTTAGTATATCTTGCGGCTTTCCTGCAGCTTAATTTGCTGACTTCTCCTCCTTTACAGCTTTGCGCGTTACCAGGTCATAAACACTCGATACAGCAGTGGCTATGTTTTCGATGGATTTATAATAAGCATTGCTATATATTTTTTCCAACTCTAGTAGAGAACATAATATATCCAAATCAGAATAGCTAATACTCAACAAGCAGAATACAAAAGCAATACGACGGTTTATTTTGTAACCAGTATTAATCGTGTTACACGAATTTATATGTTTATTTCTGCACGAACAGGTAACATTGATTTTAAAACCAAGACCTCGCACGGCATGTTAGAAAACGTTATATCCCCGTTTCAAACTTTATATTTAACAAGTGCCTGTGAAGTAGAAAACACAAAAAAAAAACTGTATAAAACAGTAGTCCGTACTTGATTCACAGTTCACATCAAAACTACATTCGTTGGATTCTTGAAGTTTTGCAGCGGAAGGACTCGCATAGTCTGTGTTCACTTCATCAGAGTACCTATTACCACGGAATTTTCTCTTCTTCGCTTCATCACTAGGTCGTTTACGTAAAGTTCTATTCTTTTGCTTTCTATCCATTATTTTTTTTACGTGAGAAACAATACTAATTTCGAGCACACAAATATTTACTTTTCAACGATCGAAACAAGACTACCGGTACAAATATAGCATTCCATGAGGCAAGGTCAACTCAAATATATATATATTATAATACATTAGTGTATTGAGAGGGAACATATTAAGAGCAGCTGTTCTGTCGAACAGAGCTAAGCTATAGCTCGCAACGGGTGGGGCGACTTGCGCGTTCTCCGGCAAAATGACGCGGTCAAGCAGTGACTTTCGAAAATCGCTTATAAATACGGAAGGAATGCTCGGATCTTCTTAAAATTTTTACACCGTATTTCTGAGACACAATTTTTTCGAAATATGAAAAACACAAATCAATTTTTTGAAAGTTGAAAAGTGGGTAGACCCCTTAAAGGTTAAACGTCGAGTCGGCAAGCATAAACATTGCTGAGTTGCCGACACTAGTTGGGCCTCTCGCTACTACGCTCGCTCACGCGTAGGTGTACGGACGAAATTTTTATATTTCATTTATTGGTCACGATTTTTAATATAATTAAATAAAATTATTTAATTATCGAATGAAAATAAATATAAATGATCGTAGATTTTTCTGAAATTATAAAAAAGCAATTAAAATTTAAAATAGAACAATAAGTTTTGCAAATATTAAGAAAATCCAGCACTCTCTTTTACTGTCGGACTGCGTTAAATCGACGAAATTTAAATGATCAAGTAGATCTAAGAATGTTATCAAAATCGTGGGTCATTGTCGTGAAACCGCCATGTACAATAAAGTTTTGTTCAAAGATGGATATTATGTTACTATTACAAACTGTTCTCCAGAAAAAAATAATAATAATAATAATTGAAATAACAAAAACAATTTAAATTAATGTTTGGGCACGCAAATGACTACAAGATTTAGCAGAATATTATAATGCCACTAAAAAATATGAGATGTGGCGTTGCTTAGTAACAAATAAAAATTAATATTGTTTCTTGTGAAATAAGAATAACCATACACAATTTTAAATCGAAAACAAGACTTAAATGTCAAAACACATGGCTATTATCAATAAATCGAAGTTCAGCACTTGAAGATACAAATTAAAATAGTTTTACAATAGTATTCAATAACAAATGATAAAACATAAATAGCATATATGTAAATTTGTTATAACTTGATTTTCACACGTTACACAAGTCAAGGTCACCATAAACTAGCTTTTTTTGTACCCTACAAGTTTTGTAAAACCAGTTCTCCTCCAAACTGTTTCTCACCTGAGATATTCATATCCATTGTTTAAAATAGAATAACCTGTATATACAAGGCGATCCATGTAATTAGCCTAGGCTAATATCTCATGAAAAAAGTAAAATGGTAAAAAATATTACAGGCGAAAGTTGTAAATTTTAAAGGGGTAAAGTAATAGTGACCTTGAAATTAACCTTCAACGAGACCTTTAAAGTCATTCAAGGTCGACTTTGAAAATTCAAAATGAAACATTTACTTTTAAGCTCGTCAATAGAAAGAGCGGTAAATTTTACATTCAGATATGACGATTTGTTTTATTTTGTTTGACCTTGAGATTGATTTCAACGTCAAAATACAAAAAGCTGTTTATATTTCAAAATAATTGAGTTAAACAATAAAGCGTTGTGAACGAAAGTTATAAAATTTTTTTCCTGAATATCTACTCCCAGTGAACCTGGGTTTAAGTTTGACTACGACCTTTAAGGTCATTTGAAGGTGGAAATTAATTTTCAGAAAGGGAATCACTATTTTTACTTCAAAAATAAAAAGCTAAGGAATTTATGTATAGAAATAGTTTGAACAAATTTTTTCTCGTTATATTTTATTTTTAAACATAGAGATTTTCTTTTTAGAAATTCAATTCCGCCTTCACATGACTTTTGAGGTCAAAGTCAAGGTCGAACCCGGAGTCACTAGGAGCAGATAGCTAAGAAGAAATTTTATAACTTTTGTTCACAAAGATTTGTTACATAAAAAATAATCCAAGATGGGATATTTCAATCGATGCACCCAAATTTTTCGGTTTTAAGAGGTAATACAAAAAAATGGTTTAGACAAAAGTTGTTTAGGACAAAAAAGGCCATCTATCTGTGCAATTAGTTTTTACATCGAATTTCATTTTTAAAAACATTTGGAGGTCAACTTAATTTTTTTAAACAAAAATCCCTATTTTTGACTCGAGATCCGAAAAAAGCAGGAATTTTTACGGTTGAATTAATATTGAAAACATTTTGTGACCTTAAAAAGATCATTTTAAGGTAAAGAGTTGAAAGAGATTTGTAACTGCTATTTTTTAAAATTTTCTGACGGAATAATCATGGTAAAGACACCTTTGTGATAAATACCGAATCCAAACAGGAAAACGTCCTTGAAAGATTGACCTTAAGATAATTTTTCACGGTCATTTGAAGGTCAAAAAGCAGTTTTTAGCGGAAAATTTCGTTTGTGATACCTGATTCAAAAAGAAGCAAGAAATTTGTCTTTAGAGTTGATATTTCAATTGTTCTTGTTGATTTGACCTTCCAATGGATACGTCAAGGCCAAATGATAATTTGTTTACTATCTGTTCATTTTATTTTCTTGACAGAATCTACGTTTTAAAGGTATCTTTAATAGATAGGTTTTATTAAATACAACATAAACCTTGATCTTGAGTTTGATTTTCAAGGCCAATTCCAGGTCATGGCATTGCTTTAAAAAAAAAAAACTATTTTTTATATTAAAAATAAACAAAAAACAAAGAATTTTGTGTCCAAAGTGTTATCTGTTTTCTGCTAACCTTGCTTTTAGCGTTATCCAGAAACAACGACGTCGACGTAGCAAGGACTATTTCCTTTGAGGCGCTTGATTAAAGTGAGTCCTTTTGCTTCTAACTTTCTGGGGTGTTTGATTAAAATGAGTCTTCTTGCCTTTCACTGTTTGGGATGCTTTATTTAAGGGGGGGGTATGGTTTTGAGGGTTCAAAAAAAGTGATTTTTTTTTATTGCATATTATGAAAGTATAGTAACTCAAGAATGTTGTCTGTTAATATGAAGTCAATCGGAGCAAAACTCACAAAGATATAGCTTTGGAAGTAGGCGTGTCTCGAACGACTACCTGAGCTGTAACCGCTCAGCGGAAAGGCAGCTGTTTCTCAATCTCTTTTGTTATTGTCCCTAAGCAGTTTACAGAAAGGTCTTAGACAAGGTCGTTGTAACGGTACCTGGTGTTGGTTCATTTTCGAAGCAGACGCGGAGTGTAACAGTCGTGTTGTATTTTCTTACTCTATTTCGTTGTGATATTTTTGTTGTTCGCAAAATGCCGAGAAAAGTTTCAAGAGAGTGTAGAAAGGAGTCTGCCGAAAGTTGAGAGTGGTTCAGCAACTGTCGTCGAATTTGCATCTTCAGTGGCTGCTTGTGTTTTCAATGAAGGCTGTAACGCTTATTTAACCTTCCTAGAAGATATGCGAATCAGTACTGGTCCAAGTTGTCATGGATGGGCGCTTCTAACCGACGATATTCGAATGAACAGAGCAGATGAGCGAGCAGCTGAAACCGCTAAAAATGATAGAATTCGCCGCAGACTTGATCAAAAAGATGCTTTGGACATTCTTGACGAAAGTTCTATACTCTATGGTCCCGGCATTGATGATTCTATGTGAGTAAAATAAAAAATAAATAGCTTACTAAGTTTTATCAGGGTCTTTTCGCTACGAAAAACTTTAAACGCGTTTTTCTCAAATCGATGTTTTTTGAGTCAATGCACTCTGTAACTCAAAATCTATTCAACCGATCGTTCTCAAATTTTTTACAGTATTTCCTTACATAATTCATGAGGTAACCCTGTTGAGATTTTTTCGTTTTTGATTTTATTTTTTTTATTATTAACAACAATAGTCATGAATTCAGGCCAAAAATCGGTATTTTCACTTTCAAGTCTTGTAAAAAGTTTAAAAATTTAAAAAAAATGGAAAAACTCGACAGGAATACCTAGAGGGACATAAAAATTAAAAGAAAAACTTTGGTTATTTCATTTCAGATGATCCAGTGCTGAGGTATGACGTGCACCGCAAAATGTATTTTTTCTGAGGCGCCTGCGAAGAATTGCTGCCATTCGGTCAATTTTCAATATTTTTCAACCAATATTTCACAGAATATAGTTCAATAACTACTCTTTAATGTATAATAATTAGAAATAAATTTACTTTTACCGTACGCCCAAAAAAAAATCTGTAAAAACCTGTTTTTTTCTGCCTTCAAAACCCTACCCCCCCCTTAAGTAAGTCCCTGTGCCTCTCAGTCTCAGTTAAGATGATAACCATTATTCATTGTCCGGTTATTATTTTAACCGGAAACGGAGCAAATGTTAGAAGTTACCTCCGTTTGCCTGTAGACATAAAGTTAAATGACGCTTAAAGTGACTTACGGTGTTAAACAAGGTTTGTCTAGGAATTGCAGTGCATGCTTGGCAAACGCTACATCCGTGGGCAGTTGTTAAACCACATTTTTTAAATAACCCCATAAAAAGAAATCGAAAGATCTAAGATCAGGGGAGTTAGGTGGCTAGTTAACGGGACTTACTTTTTCAATCCATCTGCCATTGTTATTTTCATTAAAAAAAATTACGTACTATATATGCAAAATGTAATGCTACACCATCTTGTTGAAACCATATTCTTTGTCTAGTTTTCAGATCGACATCTTCCAGCAATACTGGCCACCGATCTCTCATTGATTCTAAATAGCTATTACTATTAACATTTTACTTAAAAAAGTAAGGACCAACTAAATATCCGTTTACAATTCCACAACACATCAAAAGGCTCCAGCGATGTTGACGGTCTACAGCACTGTTCCAGTGGAGTTTGTTATTTGATCAATAATGATAATTATGCCTATTCAGTTGTCCATTACTACAAAATTTAACCTCATCGTAAAATAGCACAAAGTTTAAAAGAAAGTGGGCCATTATCTAAAATTCCCAAAGTCCATTATTAAAATTCAATGCGTGATTAAATGTGATTTTGTCTCAATTTTTGAACAAGTGTGATATGATAAACATAAAAATTAATGGTTCTTAGAATCCTAAAAAATGTTTTTCTCGGTATATCAATTTCCCTGTCAACTTGACAACTGCTAATGTAAGAATCAAAATATATGATTGCAAAAATAGTAACAACACGAGCGTCGTCTTCATCATATCTGTGGCGCCTACACTGGCGAACAAGATATCCTTGATGAGCTCTGGCAGCTAATTTGCGTGTTGCCATATCAGTAGGATATCTCCTATCTAGAGAACGTTCAGTGTAACGCCTTGCTGAAAAACGATAATTGCTTTTACACTTCTCCAAAACCATTATCATGTCAACTATCTCATTTGGAGGATTGTCAGCTATTTTTTAATTTTCAGACTTAAGAAATTAGAGAAAGCAAGATAGAAAAATAAATCAAACTGATAAATCAGAAAAAGATAAGGAGACTCACTTTAATCAAACGCCCTAAAGGAAACAGTCCTTGCTACGTCCACGTCGTGGTTTCTGGATAATGCTAAAAGCAAGGTTAACAGAAAACGAATAAGACTTTGGGAACAAAATTCTCCGTTTTTTGTTCATTTTCAATATGAGAAATAGTTTTTTTTTTATGAAGCAATGCTGTAACCTGAAAACGGCCTTGAAAATCAATCCCAAAGTCAAGATTAACGTTGTATTTAATAAAACCTACCTGTTAAAGATACCTTGTAAACGTAGATTCAGTCAAAAAAATAAAATCAACAGATAGCAAACAAATTTTTATCATTTAACCTTGACGTATTCTTCAAAAAGCCAAATCAACAAGAACAACTGGAATATTAACTTGAACGTGAAATTATTGCTTCTTTTTAAATCAGGTATTAACACATCGTTCAATAAGTCCCGAGACTAACCCAGAGATGGTGCTAGTAGTACCAAACTGGCCACGTTTCCATAGAGTGCGAACCTTTACATAAAACGTGTAAAAATTTCACGTCGATCGGATCACAGACAGCAGAGTTATCGAGGTTAGAGTAAAGTCACTGTAATTTGTTTGAAAAATGGAAAAAAGCGAGTTTCGCGTGTTGATAAAACATTGTTTTTTAATCGGTAAAAACACCGTAAAAGCCCAGAAATGGCTTGAAAAACATTACCCGGACTCCTCTCCATCCAAACCAACGAATTGTCGTTGGTATGCTGAGTTTAAACGTGGTCGTACGGACACAAACGATGCGGAACGTTCGGGTAGGCCATTGGAAGCCATTACACAGGAAAATGTAAGTAAAGTGTTAAAAATTGTAATGCAAAATCGCAAAGTGAAGGTCCGTAAGATTGCAGAAATGACACAAATATCATCTGGAAGCGTATTTACAATCCTTCATAAAAAATTGAGCATGAAAAAGGTTTTTTCCAAGTGGGTGCCGCGATTGCTTTCAGTGGAACCAAAACAGCAACGAGTCGACGATTCAGAGAGCTGTTTATCGCTATTTACTCGCAATAAAAAGGATTTCCTGCGTCGATACATGACCATAGATGAAACATAAATACATCATTTCACTCCGAAGTCGAATCGGCAATCATCTGAGTGGCGCATGGCTGGCGAAAGCCGCCCAAAGCGTCCAAAAACGCAGCAGTCTGCTGGCAAAGTCATGGCGGCTGTTTGTTGGGATACATATGGCGTGATTTTCATTGACTACCTGGAAAAAGGTAAATCGATCAACAGTGATTATTATATTGACTTGTTGGTACGTTTGAAGGAGGAGATCGCAGCAAAACGACCGCACATGAAAAAGAAAAAAATCCTTTTTCACCAAGACAATGCACCATGCCACAAGTCCATTAAAACAATGGTAAAATCGAACGAATTGGACTGTGATTTGCTTCCCCACCTCCCGTATTCGCTAGATTTAGCCCCCAGCGACTACTAGCTCTTTGCTGATCTCAAAAAAATGCTCCAGGGAAAAAATTTGGCTCAAATGAGGTCATTGCCGAAACTGAAGCCTATTTTGAAGCAAAGGATAAATCCTTCTATAAACATGGTATAGAAATGTTGGAATGGCGTTGGAAAGATTGTATCACTCTAAAAGGAGATTATATTCATGAATAAAAATTATTTTTGAAAAAAAATGTTGTTTTCGTTGTTAGTCTCGGGACTTATTGAACGATGTGTTATAAACAAAATTTTCCACTAAAAATCCCTTTTTGACCTTCAAATGACCATGAAAAATTATGTCAGGGTCAATCTTTTCAAGGACATTTGTATACTTGGATTCGGTATTCATCAAAAAGGTGCTTTCACCATAATTATTTCGCCAGGAAGTTTAAAAGAATAGCTGTCACATAGCTCTTTTAACTTTTCACCTTAAAATGACCTTAGTAAGGACACGAAAAAAATTTTACATAATTTCAAACGTGAAAATTTTTCACTCTGTTTGCATCTTGAGTTATAAATAGGGGTTACGGTTAAAAAAAAATTAAGTTGACCTTTAAATGACCTTGAAAATCAAGTTCAAGGTCAAAACTAATTGCACAGATAGATGGCCCTTTTTATCCAAAACTTTTGTCTGAACCTTTTTTTGTATTACCTCTTAGAAACCGAGAAATTCGGGTGCATCGATTAAAATGGCCTACCTTGTAAATATAAAATAAGAAATTTTACATTTGCAAGAAATACAAAATTTTTAATCGTTTACTTATTTTTCCGATTAATTAATCCTAATATTGTTTTGCAATGCGAATTATCTAATCGTTTAATTTATTAGTTATTTATAAGTTATAAATTTTATATTCTCCAAATGGATGAAATATAAACACCTTTATATGATCACAAAGAACATTTATCCTAACTGCAAAGCGTCAGCCGCTGAAAGTAAACGTAGAAAGAAACCAAAAATGTAAGAGATACTTTCTAGAGCGACAAAATTTTAACATATACGAAATATCTTTCTTCAATTTCATATTTAACAGTTACTAGCCAAAAACCACTTGATAAAACTGCTAAAATACTATAATAAGCAATTGTACCATTTATTTAATTTACCCTTTTCTATGATAAATTATTCAGTTATAATTTATTCAATTTATTTAGCAGTTTTATTTTAAATATTGTATTATAAATATAATTACTTATTATATATAACACATCGTTCAATAAGTCCCGAGACTAACAACGAAAACAACATTTTTTTTCAAAAATCATTTTTATTCATCAATATAATCTCCTTTTAGAGTGATACAATCTTTCCAACGCCTTTCCAACATTTCTATACCATGTTTATAGAAGGATTTATCCTTTGCTTCAAAATAGGCTTCAGTTTCGGCAATGACCTCCTCATTCGAGCCAAATTTTTTTCCCTGGAGCATTTTTTTGAGATCAGCAAAGAGCCAGTAGTCGCTAGGGGCTAAATCTGGCGAATACGGGGGGAGGGGAAGCAAATCAAAGCTCAATTCGTTTAATTTTGCCATTGTTTTTATGGACTTGTGGCATGGTGCATTGGTGCAATCGCGGCACCCACTTGGAAAAAACCTTTTTCATGCTCAATTTTTTATGAAGGATTGTAAATACGCTTCCAGATGATATCTGTGTCATTTCTGCAATCTCACGGACCTTCACTTTGCGATTTTTCATTACAATTTTTAACACTTTACTTACATTTTCCTGTGTAACGGCTTCCAATGGCCTACCCGAACGTTCCGCATCGCTTGTGTCCGTACGACCACGTTTAAACTCAGCATACCAACGACAAATCGTTGGTTTGGATGAAGAGAAGTCCGGGTAATGTTTTTCAAGCCATTTCTGGGCTTTTACGGTGTTTTTACCGTTAAAAAAACAATGTTTTATCAACACGCGAAACTCGCTTTTTTCCATTTTTCAAACAAACTACAGTGACTTTACTCTAGCCTCGATAACTCTGCTGTCTGTGATCCGATCGACGTAAAATTGTTACACGTTTTATGTAAAGGTTCGCACTCTATGGAAACGTGGCCAGTTTGGTACTACTAGCACCATCTCTGGGTTAGTCTCGGGACTTATTGAACGATGTCTTATATATATATATATATATACACTTGAGAATAATTAACCTTGCACTTCAACTTGTAAGAAAATAAAATGTAGAATGCATCGTATATGTTACTAGGTGCGCAACTAAGTTTTTGCTGTTTTTCTTGATAAAAATGCAACTTTATTGGAAAAGAATTGTTACAAATGAATCATTCGAAGTATTCCCCATCGCTAGCTACAACTTATTCCCATCTTTTTGGTAAAGCTCGAATACTGTTACGGTAAAAGTGTTCGACTTTTGAAGCTATCCACGATTAAGCCAATTTCTGATAACTTCATATAAGCGGAATTGCTGATCAGCCAGATCATGTGCCATTGAACGGAACAAGTAATAATTAGACGGCGCAATATCTGAGGAATATGGCGGGTGGAGTAAGACTTCGTATTTGGGCGTTTTCAAGTAGGTTTTAACGGGTCCGGCAACGTAAAGCCGAGCGTTGTTATGCAGTAGAATCACTTTTTTGTGCCTCTGCTCGTATAGTGGCCGTTTTACGCGAAGAGCTTGGCTCCATCGCATCAATTGAATTCGATATCGTTGCCCAGTAATGGTTTCGTTTATTTTCAATAGCTCATAATAAATAACACCAACCTGGTCCCACAAAATACACAGCATGATCTTCGCTACCTAAATATTGGATCGAGCCGACAACGTAAAAGCATGACCGGGCAGTTCCCATAAAAACCCTTCCTTTTTTGCCACTGAAGCAGCTGTTCACAGTATCCCTTAGCTTCAAGTCATAAGGAACCCAAGTTCTCTGTTTTTGAATCATTTTCAACGCATGCAATCACTTGGAAATGGTTTGGCAAGTAATTATTAATATTAAAGCAAGCTGATTTTCTGGTTGACATAAATCCTCGTCGAGCGCTGCCTTCAATTCAGCGTCTCCGAAGGTTTTTGGCCTTCACGCGGACGGCCGTCAATATCGAAATCACCGTCTTCGAAGCGACGCAACCAATCACGGCACATTATTTTACTTATATCAACATCTCCGTAAACGTTTTGGAGCTTCTGATGTGCTTCAGCCGCCGTTTTCTTCGAATGAAAGAAGAAAAGCAACGCTTCTCGCAAATGATTATTTGGCACAAAATAAGATATTTTTACACAACCAAAAGTATATGACGCCTAAACAAAATCACTAATGTGTCAAAGCAATTTGATTACCACAGGTCTAAGCTTGCTTCATGACGTTGTAGATGTCGAAATCGACAAGCACTTACTGCTGAAGCCAGCTATTGACAAACAATGGGAACTTAGTAGCGCACCTAATAATATTTCACGCTTAATACTTGATGGTTTTGTATATTGCAATTAATTATTTTATTATCTATTAATGTATAAATTATTATTATTTTATATAGGAAATGGGTTCAATAGATAAAGCCAATTTTTAAATTACGCGGGCTACATACATTCGAGTTTCAATATTTTTTTTTTTTTTTAGGTTGGTATACATGCCCTTAACACACAACATGTATGTTGATAATATAAGTTATCTCGCACGTCCGTATTGTTTACAGCAGGTACAAAGAGTAACTATCTTTACACGTGCGTGGCGATTATTCGACGTTCAAAATTGGAGCATAACTCACACATCGCTGCTGGTTCGTGATTTTTGATCTAAAAACACCATAATCATACTCCAGCCTCCATATTCACCAGATCTAGCCCAGTGCGACTTTTTGGTTTCAAAACTAAGAAGTTCCTTGTAAGGACAGAGGTTTTCTACGATGAAGCAGATAAAAATTGAATCACTAAAGAACTTGAAGGCTATATCAGAGAACCGCCTATGAAAAGTGCTTCGAGGATTGGAAAAAGCGCTAGCACAAGGCTATAATATCTGATGGGAATTACTTTGAAGAAGACAACATAAATATTGATAAAAAAATAAATATTTTTTTAAACATATCAAAATTGGCTTAGGAAAAATAAGAAAGGGCTGTCATCTTTGTATAAAAAACTTAATAAAGGAGATGTTCAAATAATTTATATTATGATTTGGATGGTCCCAAAGTGGCAGAATGAAAAAGAGGTATATACGATAACATCCACACATAAATTTGAATAAGCAAGAACTATAAAAAAAACTTATAAAAAAGAATAAAATAAAATTTTTATCTTTAATCGACTATAATTAAAATTTGGGAGGAACAAATGTAATTGACAAGCAATTATCATTGACAGAATTCATCAAAAAATCGATGAAGTGGTATGAAGTTATTTTTGTACTTACTTGATACGGTTTTAGTAAATGCTCATGCTTCGTATAATCTGAACAATGACAGATTATCTTTTACAGATTTTAGACAAAAAATCATTGTATCTAGAATAGAAAACATCAAAGTATTGGGTGTACAACTTTGCTTCCGCCGTTTTGCAATAGATGGCTGTAGCGGTAAGTGGCAGTTGAATTAAATAGACCATAGATGTCATACAATAAGCTTAGGTATTTGTAAACATAATGCCATCGAAATATTAGTCGATTTGTGTCTGCATCATTAAGTTATTCTCGATTAAACATGTCAGCTTACGAGCCAAATTCTCGTCATTTGCGGGAGGTTTTAACTTTCTGCTTTAATATGAAGAAATCTGCGACTGAGGCTCATCAAATGCTCTTAAATGCCTATGGTGAGGCCGCTATTAGTAAAAGAACGTGCCGAGAGTGGTTTCAACGCTTCAAGAACGGCGATTTTAACGTCGAAGACCAGCATGGCGGTGGAAAAAAGAAGGTTTTTGAAGATGCAGAATTGGAGGCATTACTTGATCAAGACTCCTGTCTAACGCAACAAGAATTGGCAGAATCATTGGGAGTAACGCAATAAGCCATTTCAAAACGCCTGAGAGTCATGGGAATGATTCAGAAACAAGGAAATTGGGTGCCGTACGAGTTGAAGCCGAGAGATGTTGTACGGCGTTTGTGTGTTTGTGAACAGCTGCTTGCAAGGCAAAGACGGAAGGGATTTCTGCATCGCATTGTGACTGGGGACGAAAAATGGGTTCACTACGATAATCACAACCGCAGAAAATCATGGGGATATCCCGGTCATGCTTCCACGTCGACGGCCAAACCGAATATTCACGGTTCCAAGGTCATGCTCAGTATTTGGTGGGACCAGCTCGGCGTAGTGTATTATAAGTTGTTAAAACCGACTGAAACAATCACAGGCGATCGTTATCGAACGCAATTAATGCGTTTGAGCCAAGCATTGAAAGACAAACGGCCGCAATACAACGAGAGACATGATAAAGTGATTTTACAGCATGACAGTGCTCGACCCCATGTTGCGAAAGTGGTCAAGACATACTTGGAAACTTTGAAATGGGAAGTCCTACCCTACCCGCCGTATTCTCCAGACGTTGCTCCCTCGGACTATCACTTGTTTCGATTAATGGCACACGGCCTGGCTGACCAGCACTTGCGGTCTTATGAAGAAGTAAGAAATCTGATCGATTCGTGGATCGAATCAAAAGATGACCAGTTTTTTCAACGCGGGATTCGTATGCTGCCCGAATGATGGGAGAAAGTAGTGGCCAGCGATGGACAATACTTTGAATCATAAATGTATAACCAGTTTTTTACAATAAAGCCTCGAATTTCGGAAAAAAACGGCGGAAGCAAAGTTGTACACCCAATAGTTTTGTTAAGTAAATGTGTGGAATCTACCATATTGAGTTTTGTAATTCATACATTAGAAATGTAATCAGCGACCACAAAAATCCTTATATTTATATTTTCGAGCATAATAAATAAAATCTGCCAACCTATTAAAAAAAAAACAGCCATATTGGATCGGCTATTATGAATTTCATAATTCACTTCGGTGTTATAATTATGAATTGTATAAAAAGAAACTATGAAAATTTTTAAGCCATGGTATGTTTTTACAGATCATTTCAATAATCAGTGAAAAATATTAAATTTAGTTCGATAAGACGGCCATATTGTATTCGCCATTTAAAATTTTACAATTTATTTCAGAGTTGGAATTGTATCTGCAACTACAAATACTGGTCTTCAAATATTCATAAGCCTTGATATGTTTTGACAAATTATTTTAACCATAATTAGTGGAAAATATCAAATTTACTTTAAAAAGGCAGCCATATTGGATCCGCCATTTTGCATTTTACAATTCTGGTTGCAGAATTGTGTTGAGTGACCTCGAAAACCTGTATCTGTAAATTCTCAAACCTTGATAAGGTCTTTCAAACGTTTTTATCAACTTTTAAACAAAATTTCATAATTTAACATGGACTTTTACCATCCCGGGCAAGATTGAAGCCTTGAGACGTCATCGTCTAATTTGCAAACGTTCGACCTTAGTTTGGTTCTAACTTGAGGATCTCAGATCACTTTTCAGTTAAGATTATAAGCTTCTAAAACTTTCGAAATCCAGAATGTCTAAGGATTAATAATGTAACGTCGGAGTAATGTGACAATGCGTTAACTTAATGCAACACAACTCGCCTTTGCCTTTTTGAGCCTAAGCAGTCAAGCTTACGGGCTCGGGATGGCGGAAGAGTATTTCAGCCTTATTTTCCTTGACTGTCCTGAGAGAAAGGTAGTGAAATGCGGGACTGAGCGTGCGTCTTGGCCGAAACTCTGGCTAGCTACGCCGCTCTGGATGAGGACCTAACCATTGATTTATGGATAAGGGT